>CM034154.1:742235363-742507122 GCA_019776745.2 Taxus chinensis
TTATTGGAACTTTTAGATTATGCCCTGCATCTCATCTTCATCAGGCGTGGTGGAATGTTTCGCTCAAGACCTCACATTGTTTCTTGAGTATCACTCATGTTACGAGGAAGTTTCTTCAATATCTTGTTGAGTTTCCTTAGTGATTCCAAAGCATTTTCAATCTTCATGAACCTATCAATGATTTCCAGAATAAAGCCATAAGTTGGTTCATGTTAATTGATTCTTGGATCTTCTTGTAAAGATCGTCAGTGGAAGAATACTCGAGCTTTCATTCAACACTTTAGCACATATCTTGGTTAGCTCTTCTTCTATGTCATTTATGACATCAACCAATTGATCTCCTGATTCCCTCAATGTTTTTACAAGCTTCATTGAGAATCTTTACTTTGAATCTCATGGTTTTGGTTAGTTGAAAATGCTTGTCCCCATGCAGAATGATTCCTTCTTCAATCAAGACGTGGAACGGAACCTGTTTCAACATATTGAGAGCTTGAAAAGTTAACTCTAGGTTCCTGACTTCTACCAAAAACTCATCATCCATTATCTCACCATCCTTCTTTATATTCTCCAAGGATTTGTAGACTTTCATGGTGTCATTAATGACCTCTTTTCCTTGCAGGAGTAGCCTCTAGATCCATTCATCAACCATTCTCCCCTTCTCATTAATCTTCTCAATCCTGAGTACTGATGAGAAATTAAACCTGATAAGAGTAGGGGTAGAGGACGATGATGTTGACTCAGGAGGCTTTGAGAGCTGGAGTAGTAATTCTGTCAGCTGCTCTACTTTCTCTTTTAGCTCATCTCTACTTACCTTTGTTTCCTTCAGCTTTTGGCATAACACATTCATGGCATCTTGTTTATCCTATTGTGCTCCCTCCATTTTTACTTTTCCTATATCAACCCTTATGATCTAATAATCGGTGACCATTATATCATTCTTGGTTTTTTCAGCCACGGGAGTGGCAATCTCTGCAAACATATGCCCTGAGGCATCCACTGAAACCCTCGAAACCATTTTGGGTTTCTTGGCAGACTTGGCAGGGGTGACCTTGATGGAACTGAAATCAAAGGCTGGTAGGGGAACTACCACCTTCATCTTCCTTGGGGTCTGATCTATTAACCATTGAGGTATACTAGAAGAATTTTCTCCCATCGTAGGTGTTACTGTCACATCTACAGGTGGAGGAATATTTTCTTGTGGAGTGGTGATCACTGCGACTGTAGTGTCTGTGGGAGTGGAATCATGGAATGAAGGTATAGAAGGAGGAGGCATATCCATGGTTAACTTGGGTCTAACAGGGAGAGGTGAGAGGTCAGAGAAGATGCTGGTCATGGCTGAGGAATTTGGTGAAGAAATATTAAGCAAGGAAGGCTGAATGGGGGGAGGTAATGATTCTGAAATTATGCTTGAGAGGTAAGAGGAAGAATTACCTTTGATGATTTTCCAACCAAAAGGGGAATGAGAGGTTGACCAACCTCTTCTCCTAAAGGAAGATTTACTAGTTCTGGTGGTGGAGGTGAATCAAGTATCTCAACTATTTATGGGACAATGGCTAATAATGTGGTTACTTGCTCTTCTCCCTTTTTGACAAACTTAACCTTTATTGGCCTCTTAGAAGGGTCCTTATCCTTTTCCTTTTTTCCCTTAGAGGGTCTAATTTCCAAAGTAGCTAGCTTTGAAATAAATCTTTTCTTTATAACTCATTCCCCAAGAAATGAGGCCATGCCTTAGTACGGGAAAGAATTTGAAGCAGCTCTTCCTACGATAGAAGCTTTCTCAGCAATGGACCAATCAATGGCTGGGAATACATATTGGTCTTCATTCAACCCATCATATGAGGCAGTCAAGGACACTTTCATTATCCATTGTGCCTTCTGGGAAGTTAGATAGATCTAACATCTAAATCTCTTTAAGTGTTAACCTTCTATTGTCCTTTCTTCGAATGGTAACTTCATCCCGAAGATCAACCCAAATGTCTTCTATGTTGGGCACATGTAGATATAAGGTCCCAGTACGACTTAAGGACTCCTCAGAAATCAAACCCATATCTGTGTTTCATGTGATTCTTCAACTTGTCCCAGTAGCTTGTGCACCACATTCTTGGCTTTAACCACTATTTAGCACATGTACCTTCCAATGGAAATAGGGAAGGAGACAAGTAGCCTTGTGCTTACTCTATTGGAATTTGTGAAAATCCAACAATTGTCTAACTAACTCCATCAGGATCAGCTCATAACCTAGGAACCTGGGTAAATAGAAAGGATCACCCGGGTACATGACCACCCAAAGGTATGTGAACTTCTTGAATTGTAAGAAGATACAACCCCATTTTGATGCTTCAGACCATGCCTCATCAGAGACTCTTCTTTTCCATAGATCAAGGTTCATTCTATAGATGTTTTCATAAAATAAGGTGTCGTTCACTCTCCTGAATTGATCCTTAGACCCCTTCATTGTCAGCTGAGGGAAGTACCGATATATGTGTTTTGTTTCCCTATTTCCCTTTGCATCCAACCTTGGATAATTTTTCATGTCGGTTGCTAGCATAGGTGATGTATGATGACATATAAAACTTTCCAGTAGACAAGACTGAGTTCATTTGGGAGTCTATCTCATCACTTATAAGACTACTCCAATCGATCCCTTGGTCAGTTCTTCGTTTATGATGACCATGAATTGATACATCCACCCTTGGAAGTCTCTCGACTTGGGGAGTCCAAATATTCTACTTAGCAGGATGATGATATCACTGATTTCAAGGATGAAATCACTTCTAGGGACAAACTTGGGAAACCTAGAAATGGTTGGCTTTGCCTTGATCAAGAACTTTTTATTTACATGCCTGATAAAATCTTCTTGATCATTGTCCCAGGCCTTCTGCATTGATTGAAGGTTCAAACCAACATATTATTTAAAGTTGGGAAATCTTAAGAGGTCATCAAAATAACCTCCATCCAACTTCACTATGGTTTCTCCTGCTTGATTTCTCATTGAGCGGGAAGCTGAGTCATAATTGGAAGCGCAGGCCAAAATGAACTTAGGGCATTGGGCAGAGATTGGGAATCCTGTTGCAAGGGGGAGGCCACTGCTGGCCATTGACTTCATCCAGGGACTCCGAGAAGAATCCTTGATTATGTTCCAAAAGTATTCCATGTCTATATTATCAGGCTCCATGTCCCAGATGTCGTAATTGAAATCTATGTAGGAAGGGGACTCCATATTACAGTACTTGTACTTCATCTTTCCTAACCTGTCTGACTTATCCTTAGATTTTCCAGGATCTAACATGAGAAGTCTTGAAGAAAGAATGCCTAGATGACTTATGGTTGAACAATCGGGCTTGAAAGCTTGTTGAGCAACCCTACAGACCCACCACACTAACCGGAATTTGGGACTTACAAAGAACTTTTTGAAACCCAACACACTGCAATGTATATCAAAAATTAGGTCATGTCGAACACTTTGTGAAACCCGAACAAAGGCATAACTCAAGGGATATTAAGCACTTCACAAAACCCGATACAAGCAGAGCTAGGGTGATGTTGAACTCTTTGCGAAACCTGATAGATTACAGAAGTCGGAGGATGTTGAGCACTTGGAGAAACTTGATATTTGTGGAAGTCAAATGATGTCAGACACCCTATAAAACTTGAAACAAAGGAGTCGGGTTTCTGGGATGTCTGAATATGTAAAATTCCCGCCAAGTTTATAAGTTAGGATTTGTAGATTCTTCTCAAAAATGAAAAGAGTATATCCCATGGGAAAAATAAGAAAACACCCAAAGGGTGAATTCCAAACAAGAGGTTTCATGGGAATACAACATGAAATGAAGAAAACAACCCAAAACCCTAAACCTAGAGGGAAAAATGCCAAATGAACACCTCAAAAACAACCCCAAAGACCTCAAAGTGGTAAGAAGAGAAAAATGCCTTTAATAAATTCAAAAAATCATCGAAGATGGATCACGAAATCAATCAAGAGGTTTAGTTGGGTTTGGAGGTCGAAGGAACATGCTTGAAAAATCCATGCAGTGAAAATATACCAGGTAAAAATGACATGTAAAATCAAACTATTTATAAAGCCCTAGCATTAATTACACCTCATTCGACACGTGTGCCAACTACCAAACAACTCAACATTAATGCCATGTCATCATACTTGGAGTGTCTGAAAACCCAATATAAAGGTTTTACTATCATATCAGGTTTTCGGAAACAACTGACATTAAGCATGAGATGTTTGGATGTTATCAAGTTCCGAAAACCCAACACAAAGGATCATTTCAAGTTTCAGGTTTTGGGAAACAAGTGACATGGAGCATGCATTTTTCAAGGTATGTTCTGATGCTTTTGAGTTTCGAAAACTTGATACACTAGCCTTTAATCAGGTTTCAGGTTTCGGGAAACAATTGACAAGAAGCATGCAAATTATATGTTTCCATGCGATGAAAACCTAAAAACCGAAAATATCCTTCAAAGGGCATTTTTATGAGATTTTGTCAAAAATCTTCTATCGTTATCTCAATTTTAGTTGAAATCACTAAAAATGAGATAACAGCTAGCTCCAGTTTGGGACTTTCTTTGAGACATCAAAGGAAGAGAAATCATATATCAAAAATATTTATCTATTAGGTTATGGAGTTCAAAGAATAAAAACCAAAAACAAACAAACAAACAAAGAAAAGAAATCAAACACACAACAGAAAATAAATTATGGTAAAGTGCAAGAGAGTGTCTTGCATTACTGATGGAACAACTTCATATGTTGACCACTGAAAGGTAGAGAGAGAAACTCTCCATCTAGATATGATAGACAAAAGCTATTTTCCTCATTCAGCTGATGTCTTTGTAAAGGACCTTTCCATAAGGAGTCAAACTTGCCATGCATCCCTTTCTACTCTCTTCTCTTGTCCCAGAGAAGTATTAGATCTTTGACCTAGAAATCACGTTGCTTTGATTTTTTGTCAAATATCTTTTTGAATTTTCTCTGATGATCTACAATGTGATCCACCACCTTGCTCCTTTCTTCTTCTAGCTTGGCTAGGTACCTTATCCTTTTCTCAATGGAATCTTGAAAAGTTTCATCTTCAATTACTTTGGCTAACTATAAGGCTGGAAATTCTATAGAGATAGGAATCTCAGCATCAATCCCACACAACACTTGGAATGAGGACATTCCAATATCTGACTTAGGAGTAATCCGATCTGCCCATAATGCATCATACAATGCTTTGTGCCATGTCCTCTGATTCTCATCAACCAAATTTTTGATTATGGTCACCATATTTTTGTTGCTTAATGCAGCCTGACCATTGCCTTGGGGGTAATAATCGAATGACTGATCCAATGTGATCCCAAAGCCATAATAAAATTCTGTCAACTCATGGGATGAGAAATTAGAATCGTTGTCAGCAATGATCTTGTGAGGCACATTGAATCTAATAATTATATTCTCCTTAAGAAAGTTTCACACAGCTTCGGAGGTTGCTTGCTTGATTGGCGCAGCTTCTACCCACTTGGTGAAATAGTCTGTGGTGGTGAGCACATAATTATGACTGGTACTAGAAGTAGGATTTAACACTCCAATGAAATCAATTCCCCATTGGTGAAAAAGGTTCTTCAATCACCACATGTTTCAAGGGAAGATATGTCAGCTTAGGATGACCAATGAAATGTTGACAAGCTTCACACTTTGCTACCCATTCAACTGAATCTCAAAAGAGATTAGGCCAATAGTACCTAGCCCGTAAGATCTTGTAAGTCATTGTGGATGAAGAGAAATGTCCTCCACATGCTAGATTGTGGAAGGACTCTAGAAAACTTACCTGCTGAGACTTATTAACACAGTGCAGGAATACACCATCAATACCCTTCTTGTATATACCATTATCCCACATAATGTATCTTACAAACCTTAACCTAACTGTCCTCTTTTATTTTTGGCTTAAATGTAGAGAGCATTCACCATAAGTTAAAAAGAAAGCAATATCCGTGTACCATTCATCTATTGTGCTTACAAAAAGTGCCATGGGCAATTCTGAAGAAGTACCTTCAGTTTCTTTGCATTCTATCTCAGCACTATTTTCTGTGATCAATTGGCACAGGACTCTTCCTCGTACCAACTTGGTAGGTCTGATGTCCAAGTCATACTCTTGGAATTTGGCTATCCAGTTACCCCGTTGACTACCCAACTCTTGTTGAGTCAAAATAGACTTAACTGCAGTATCAGGAACAAGAACAAGAGTGTGGGAACTGAACACATAATACTTGAAATGTTTCACTTCTCTCACCAGTGCATAAGCATGTTTTTTAATTTGTGAAATTTTCAATTCATGTTCCTTTAGGGGGCAACTCATGAAAGTGATGGGAGCTTCGATTCCTTCTTCATTCTCTTGCATCAGGATGGTTGATACTGTATGTGCGGAAGCGTAAGCTGTACATGATGAAATCCTTATTGAAGTCTGGGCATACAAGAATAGGAGTGTGAGAAATCACCCATTTGAATTCTTTGAAAGAAAGCTTCCCTTCAGTGCTCCATCAAAATGGAGTCTTACGTTTCATCATCCTAAGGATATCCTTGGTTTTATCAGCAAATTCAGGTACAAATCTTCTTAGGAAATTGATCTTCTTGAAAAAAGGAGTGCACCCCAGTTTTTCTTGTGGGTATGGTAAGGATTTGGATGGCCTCCACCCTCTCTAGGTTGATATTGGTTCCTTCTTTAGTCACGATATGACCCAAAAACTTTCCTTCTATTACTCTGAATATGGAATTTTAGGATTTTAATGAAATCCCATGATTCCTACACCTTAAGATTACCTTCTCCAAATGATCATAATGATCACTTCACTTTTTAGAGAAGACCGTCTAAGTCATCCAAATACACAACTATGACCTTGCCCACCAAATCTCTGAAAGCTAAGTCCATAGCTATTTGAAACGTGGCTCTGACATTAATGAAACCAAAAGGCATCCTCCTATAAGCAAAGGTTCCCCATGGGGTGGTGAATTTAATTTTATGTTGATCTTCAAAAGCTACCTCAACCTAACTATACCCCAAAAATCTGTCAAGCATGGATAAGATTTCTGATCCAGTGACAGTCTGTAATACTTGGTCCATGATGGGCAATGGATAATTGTCTTTCAATGAAGACTAATTGAGGTTCTATAAGTCAACACAAATCTAGATTTCACCATTCTTCTTTCTGATTGGGATAATATTAGCAACCCAGGTGGAATGATGGATTGGAAAGATAATCCTTACATCTAACATCTTCTAAATTTCTGCAAGGATAGTCCCTGAGATCTTTGGGTTGTAATACCTTTGCTTCTACCCATAAGGTTTAACTTTAGGCTTTAAAGGAATGCTATGTTGCACATCCTTGGGCTTGAAAGATTTAAGGTCCACATAGGACCATGCCAAGACGTCTATATATCTCTTCAGGAGTGAAATGAATCTTTCTCTTTCCTCCAGAGAACAACAATTTCCCGACGTTTACCATCTGCGGTTGATCAGCGAAGCCTAGGTTAACTTGATTTACCTCTGATGAGGAAACACCTTCAGCTTTCCTTTTATCATGAATGAAACGTTCATTTTTTTCAAACAAACCTTCCAAAGAAACTAATCCCTTCGAAATCTTATTGCCTTTAAGCTAGATGAATTCACCATCAATTTCTTGATATGAATTTGAGATGGACTCACAGAAAGCTGATTCTGATCCTTCAATATAAAGCTCACTTAAATTATCAACTTTCTGAAGAAAAGATAATGCCTGTTGATAATCATTAAACACTTGCCAATGTACTGAATTATCTGGAACACTTGGATGATACACAATTTCAATGGTAAACATGTCTTGTTTGAACTTTGGGTGAGGAAGGAGAAGAGATGCAAATATGGCTAAAGAATCATCTTTATCATTGTAGTCTCTTAAGACTACCTTAATGGAAAAATCATCAAAGCATTCTATTTTGTCCCACATCTTATTCCTGTAATTTCTTAGGTGATCACTTTTTACCTGATAGGTCCCCCTTACTTGATTCATAATCAACTCGACATCTCCCTACACTTTAATATTTTGGATTCCTTTTTATCTTTCCATTTCTAATCCTAATAACAAAGCTTCATATTTGGTTGTGTTATTAGTATTATCAAACTGCAACTTGAAATCAAAAGGAAAAATCTCAAAATATGGAGATATAAGAACCCACGCCAACACCTGAACCAGTTGTTGAACAACTCCCATCAAACTAAAGGGTCCAAAACAGCATTAGGATCTTCTTCTTTGAATTCTATAGAGGGCACCTCAGATTTCATGAAATAATTACCCAAACCTGCATCTTCAAAGAGAATTTAAGCCTTGGGATCGTTTGACTTAGTGACAAGGTACTTTGCCTGTGTTTTGGGGTGAAGGACATGAGGAACTCCATTTACTAGAATTTTAGCCTTGGTCCAATCCATGTTGATTTCTCCTCCAAAATATTTACAAAAAACTCTTCCCAAGAGAATACCATAAACAATTGGGATTTCAGCAACTAATATAGTCATTTTCACTCTCTTTTCAGGGAAGGCAACAAATGGAAATTATGCATCCTTGATTTGGCCAATCAATGGGACTTGTTTGGTTTCCATGGAATAACACCACCCATAATATTTAGTCAAGGTGAGTCCAAGGGCATGAGCTAATTTTACGGGCATTACGTTATCAGAGGCTCCTGAGTCAATTATGCAATTACTGAGTTTAAAACCATTTATAAGTATTAAGGAAAAATAAAACGGTTCAATATTTCCTGAAGAAGCAACATAGGTCATATTACTCTAAGGTAAAGGTTGGGTAGGGCTAGGAAAAATCCCTTTTGAAGATGAAGGAATATCAGCCTTACTTCTAATGAATTTGGTAAGTTTCTCAAATTGCTCAGGGTTGGATTGCAGGTACTCAGCTTTCAACATTTGGATTTTGGTTTTCTTTGCATGATCAATGATGTCGAAAGTGGTATATGAAGGAATGATGGAGGGCTCAATTCTGGTTACACTATTCTAAGATGAGGTATTGGCCTTGAGGGAAGGAGAAAAATAATTAGAAGATGAAGTTACCTTTTTAGTTGTCTCCTTTCCAGTTTATGCTGAGATGGGAGAAACCTCTTTCAGCCATAACCATGGAAGCTTCTTTACTTTTCTCCTTAGATCCTTCAACTAGCTTTCCTGGGGTTCTAAGATTGGGATTGAGTGAATACTACAAATGATTGACCATTATGCTCACCTTCGTCTTCCTCATACTCCAAGTATCCAATGTTGGAGTCACTAGCTGTAACATTCCCATTTTAGTACATTAGAACAAGAATTTTTATTTTTTTTAATAAGTGCGTCCTAGTTCTAAATACATAATTTAGAACTCACAGATCATAACAATCATTCTTATAATAAATAACCATATGCAGCTGTAATGACTCGGTGTACCACCGATCTATTCATTCCATGACTCGGTGATCTACCAATCTATTCATGAGTATCATAGAGTTGGCATTTTTACCTTAACACTTCACTCTTGCGGTTCTCTTCCCTAATATGGGATTTCAGAATGCTCTGTCCAAGGAACCTATCTGAATAATTGTTACCATTATTCATCGGCATCACGTCCCTTAGACTAGGTGACATAGGACAACGCAATCAGCAGCTTGCGATACTTTGGCCAAAGATTTTAAACATACTGTTCATGTCTCATATTCCTTGATGGCATACTCGTCAATCTGGAATATGTCCTTCACCCCACTCCGATGTTATATAGAATGTCTTTTACTGACTTCTGTCAGCCTCCCCTGTCCCAAGTCATTCACTCAAGATCGGGTTAATAACATGATACACGTTATAAGGATGCTCTTGAAGACTAGGGGTAAGCTGACATACTAGGCCAACCACTGTTAACCCCGTGTGTCAAGGTACCCTGATTCTAAAAGGACAGCCTCATAACATGACTATGGTCCTAACCAGTCCCAGAGGAAAAACTTGTTCGAGTTTCAGGTGTAAATCTTAATGATCAATGCAAAAGGGTGTTGCCATATGTCACCTACATTGTTGTATCCTCGAGAAGATCCTAATCTTCTCGAAGGTACAACCCTGCAGTTGACATGTGTCAACATCCTACAAAACTACCTCAGAAATATTTACATAACTTCAAGAAGTTACTTAAGTTTATTTGAAATTGAATTAAAGACCCTCCTAACTGGGTAGTCTTTTCCCAACCCTGAGTTCCACACCTTTGAGTTGCCTTACGTAATTAAGTTCAATTTCACTAAGAGAAGTTTAAAGAGATTTGAGACCTCGTCAAGGTGTCCATCGTTTCCTAATAATAGTATTCCTCATAATTGGGCAATAGCCCTAAGTTCTCTCATAAGGAAGATAACTAACCCGTAAGGGTTCTTATCAACCCTGAAGACTGAATGTATCAGACTTATTGCAAATAAGACATGGTGAATTTAATCCATCCATTACATTGTTTTGACTTATAACTTTATTAAGGATTAGTATAATGCTCATCGAGTTATAGCTACTTGTTAGGGCATAAATCAACCCCAACTTCCATAGAAATGCAGTGAACTAATTTTCAAATTATCCATATTCATAATATAAAAGAATTACTAGCAAACATGGAGTAATCAGTCACATAATTTTTACAAGGCTTACTTAGGGAATCCATTTAGATCCCTTGGCATATAATAATAAAAATGCACTCTTAATCATCAAGACGCGAGAAGATCAACTCAACAAATAAGAACATAGCCATGTAAGAAAACATTTCTCCATTTCTTTTAATCTCAACCTATACTAGTACAATTTATGCACTAAGGCATATTTTAATACAATAACATCAACAAAAGAGAAACTTCCTTCCTATAGTACAATTAGAGAGATCCTATCGCAATTCATCATAAAAATCAGATTAAACATTCTGAGCATCATATCAGATCGGTGTGCTTTTACCACTTACGATGGCCATCTGCAAAAATTTCTAGCACGGGTCATTTCAGTGAACTGAGCATGATAAGCTCTAATTCTTAAAACAACTGCATTCCACCAATTGTTTCCATTAAACAATTTGTTTAAATGAAATCATTTCATCAAATCTATAATCATGAATCACACTATTTATCCTTCTACCATACATGACTTCGTATAACATAACTTCATATTATAACTACCATATCAACTTTAATCTTTTCAGATGATTCATCTTATATTAGAGACTAAGAAGAAACAAAATGAATCAAAAATATCCATCCATCTGAAAACCAAGGACAGTATCAATCCTAATAAAATTACTCCATTCAAGAATGAATTCTTACCAGTACGTGTATCCAACAGATGTGCATTTAATAATTCAAGCAAAGACAGATTATAGCCTCTAGCAAGTTCAACTGATGGATTTCCTTTATACTCATTGCATTATTTCAATGACATTGATAAGTATACAAACTTCTAATACTACTTTTATTACAAGTAGATAACTGAATAACTCAAACAGGGTATTAATATAACTGTAGATAAGGAAAGGAAACCTCGGTGAAGACTAAGCACTTACCATTCTTTCCTCATAAATTTAACAGTCTAATCATCTTATACCCCTACTCGCAGAGTTCTTATGGAAATAAAAAAGAAGGGAGCACTCATAATTTCCAGAAAGGGATAGAATACTTTCGTATTCCAAAAATCCTATATCAACATATACTTCACAACTAAGAGAAAGAAATAGAGGCATTCAGATCTCCATTCCAAACAAGTTCAGGACTGTACCAATCTTTCTAGGAGTAATGCATATACAATCAATCTGGAAATTCAATTAGAGAAGAAGGGAAAGCAAGAAATCAACACAATCCCATCCCTTCCAAGTACAAAACCTGATTTCCATCCATGCAGATCTAGGATTACCCAAACGTTATTAAAAATTAGAGTTCCTCAAAGCAAGATTTCTCTCGGTCAGGCTGTGTTCCTATTAACCAAGTAAAGTCGTAAAGAAAACAACAGCTACACTAATATTTCATCAAATACAGAACCCATAATCATTGACCATCCAGACCCTTTTTACAGAGGTACAGGCTTGAATTCAACATATTTCTTATGCATGTGACTAAACCAGTCGAGCTCAATAAAAGGAACTACAGTTTCATCACAAACCAACTATATATTCACCTGAAGCTGTAAAGCAATAGAAGAGCTCATGCGACCAAGCAATAATCAATAAACCAACCAAATTAGACAACAATTCTTTCCATGACATTCTTCAAACATGAAATCATCCAACACAACATCTAACATGGTACAGTTAGGAACTCATTACCTCAGTCGAACAAGAGACTAGGAAACAACATATACAGAGGTCGAACCCATATGTAATCACAACAAACACTTCAACAGAAGTTGAATCCATAATGTAAACACAACAAGGACTTCAACAGAAGTCGATTCCATAATGAAAACATAACAAGGACTTCAACAGAAGTCGATTCCATATGTAATCACAGCAAACACTTCAACAGAATTTGATTTCATAAAGTAATCACAGCAAGGACTTCAACAGAAGTCGATCCATAATGAAAACGCAGCAAGGACTTCAACAGAAGTCGATTCCATATGTAATCACTGCAAACACTTCAACAGAAGTTGATTCCATAAAGTAATCACAACAAGGACTTCAACAGAAGTCGATCCATAATGAAAACACAACAAGGACTTCAACAGAAGTCGATTCCATATGTAAACACAACAAACATTTCAACAGAAGTTGATTCCATAAAGTAATCACAACAAGGTGAGAAGATAAAAGAAGTAGATTTCACAAGGGTCTACTTATAACCAGAGATTCCCAAATCATCAAGAAAAAGAGAAACCCAATACATTGCTACCATTCAAACTAACTGTACCAAAAATCATCTGAACAGAGTTGTTCTAATGAAAGCATTTAAAGGAAAGCAATATTTTTAAAAGTTAGGGCCTATCATGCCTGATAGTGTCGCTTAAAAATTCGAAGAAGACCTCTGAATGTGCTCACACCTTCTCTTCTTCTTCCACGATAGATTAAACAACAATAAATTGTTACCTCCATGCCTTATATACTTTCCCCGACAGAGAAGGAAGCTAGGAACTCTCAAAGTTGCCATGCAACACAGAGTAGATGACTGGTTCGAAGAACCAGTGCTCAAGCAGAGCGAAAAATGGAATGCATGGAAAACAAAATAACCAAACAATATTCCATTTGCATGCCTTCCTAAGAAATCCACACTCGGTAACCGAGGTTCATTAATTGCATTAACTTCCATCCTCCCACCTATTTTCCATTGCCACCGACTGCCAAAATTGGTGATAGCCAAAAGAAAACAAACAACCATTTCCATACTTGGTGATACTGCCACGTCAGGTTACATTAGTTGTTTGCAACCTCCGCCAAACCTGACAGCATTCCAAGTCCCTCAACCTTATCCCCCTCATAAATGCCATGGAAGCCACCGCCCATGACTCGCGACCCTTCATAGGTCCCCCTCCATTCTTATCATTAGTTAAGATAGGTTAGAAACATAGGTTAGATCATAGGGTAAGACATTAGTCTTACTTCCATAGCGCTAGGTGTAGTTAACTCTTAGGAGCATTAAGCTTATAGTTTTAGGGCTAGGTTAGATTAGCAATTATTTTAACCAATAGGTTATAGTTTAGGTTAAAATTATTAACCTTAACGAATCTATTCTAGGTCTCCAAATAGGACCAGTCAGTGTTAGAGTCCATACAGGGTAAAACATTCTTGTAATGGATTCTATCTGGCATCACTAAATTAAGCTTACGGTACATAAACATGAACACCTTACCTGGCTTAAGGTCTAGGCCTTCCTGATGTTACGATATCTGAAACCAAATTCCATTTATTATGATCAACCTGAGTTAAACTCCGAGATTGATCATTCAAACTCATTCAGACCTTGTAACTTTCGTAAGGTCAATATATTTTGTTCCTTCTGAACAAGCTTAAAACATTCCTTGGATCAATGCAACTGATCCAAGGCTGAGTCATAAAGATGGATAAATCCACAATTCATCCAGTAATCAAATTGAACTCAAGTGCGAAGAATGAAAGAAACAAAAGAGTCCAAGCATATTCCGGCTCAGTCAAAGATCTTCAAGAGCAGAGAGGATACAATCCATATCAAGCATGACTTCCAAAAACCAAAGGAACATGTCCTTATACAGAAGAAATCATATATCAACACTTGATTGCTCAGGAGAAGGTAACAACAGTTTAGGGTGTTACATGCTTCCCTCCTAAAAGATTCATCGTCCCGATGATTACATCCTTAGATTTACCTTAAGGTCAATTAATTTATTAGTTCACAAAACACATGACTATTTCCAACTTGAATAATTCCAGAAATCAATGTCATGATACAATTTATTCAACCTGAATAATGTTTTCCTCAAAGCTGGCTTACATCAAGATATGAAAAAAACAAATTCACAATAAATAATTTATATATATATATATATATATATATATATATTTTCCAGTCAACAGATTCCATTCTGTTAAAAAAGAAAGGGATAAGCAATTTTCATCCCTTCCAGATTTTCCCAAGTTGCACTTTCTTCGTCAAACTGGTCCCATTGGACCTTACATTGCTGTATTTCACAATTTCTCAAATGCAATTGGTGAGTTTCCAGCACTCGTGTGGGTTTAACCACGATTATTCCTGGGTCTTGGACCTACAAGGAATTCCAATTTAAAACATGAGACAAGTCTAAAATTTATTTCTTAAGCAAAGAAATATGGAAAACATCATGCATGCGAGACAAAGCAGGTGGTAAAGCTAATCGGTAAGCTACAGGATTGATTATTTTGACAATTTTGAAAGGTCCCACATAACAAGGTGACAACTTGGTAGCCTTGCCAAAATTTATAGAACTCTTTCTAGGTTTAACACAAAGAAAAACCTTTTCACCAAGTTCAAACTTTCGATCAACCCACTTTAGGTTAGTATAGCTCTTCTGCCTATCTGCTGCTTCTTTCAATCATTCACGAATCATCTTAACTTGCTATTCCATTTCAGTGAGGATTTCTAGTCCAATTACCACTCTATCCTCAATACTATCCCAACTAACAGGGGTTCTGCACTTTCTTCCATAAAGTGCCTCAAAAGGTGCCATTTTAAGAGAAGAGTGATATGTGTTGTTGTATGCAAACTCAACTAATGGGAGATACTCTTCCCATTTATACTGTTGATCCATGCAATACATTCATAACATATCTTCCAACACCTGATTTACTCTCTCAGTTTGTCCATCCGTTTCTGGATGATATGCAGAACTGAAGTTTAGTTTTGTTCCAAGAGCTGTATTAAGCATTTACCAAAATATTGATGTCATTCTCGGATCCCTATCAGATATAATCAATTCTGGTACTCCATGTGACCTAAAAATTTCATGCACGAATCTTTTTGCTAGCAGTGGAGAATCATCCTTCAGATTTCCAGCAATGAAATGAGCTACCTTTGTTAGTTTGTCTACAACTACCAAGATAACATCATGTTTATTTCTCGACATAGGCAACCCTTGTACAAAGTCCATGCTTATTACTTGCCATTTATACTACAGTATGCTATGGGGATATAATAGACCAGCAGGGTGCATGTGTTCTGCCTTAACCCGCTGACATTCCAAACAATGAGTCAGAAAATCAATAACATCCTTTTTCATTCCTTTCCAGAAGTATTGTTGTTTTAGATCAACGAGCATTTTAGTAAAACTCGGGTGTCCAGAAAAGGGTGAATTATGAAATTCAACTAACAATTTCTTTCTCAAATCATTTAGCAAAGGTACATATACCCTGTTCTCATAATGTAAGATTCCTTCGTTATCAAAATGAAAACCTTTATACCTTTCATATTTTGGTTCTGCAGCAAGTGCTACTTTTACTTGCCAAAAGTATATATCAGATTCTGAGGCACTTTTTACCTCATCTTTAAACTGAGTTCTTAATGTTATAAGAGCAGAAATGTGCTTCCTACGACTTAGAGCATCTACTACTCTGTTCTATTTTCCTTTGATGTAACTAAATCAAAATCATATTGAGATAAAAACTCTAACCACCTTCGCTGTCTTGCATTTAGGTTAGGCTAAGTGAAAATATACTTCAGCCCTAAATGATTAGTTTTCAACTCAAAATGTTTCCCAAGTAAATAATGTCTCCATACTTGCAACACATGAACAATTGCAGCAAGCTCTAAATCATGAGGGGCATAATTCAACTCATGTAACTTAAGCTTTATACTTTCATATGCCATGACATGATCATTTTGTAACAAAACACCTCCAAGGCCTTCCCTAGAAGCATCCGTTAGAACAATAAAGTTCCCATTAGGGTCTGGTACAGCTAACATCGGTGCTAAAGTTAGCTAGATTTTCAAACTTTTAAAAGCAGTTTCAAACTTATCATTCCAAATAAATTTCTTATCCTTCTTCTGCAATGAAGTTATTGGTGCAGCCACTTTAGAAAAATCCTTAACAAATTTTCTATAATAACCAGCAAGGCCCATGAAGCTTCTTACTTCATGTACATTCTTTGGTGCAGGCCACTCGGTTATTGCCACTATTTTTGAAGGATCTACTACAATTCCTTCTTTACTAATGACATGACCCAAATAGTGAACTTCAGTATCAAAGAAAGAACATTTGGACAGCTTACCGTATAACTTTCTTTTTCTCAAAATTTCCAAAACTATCTTCAATTGCTCATTGTGCTCTTCAACGCTTTTAGAATATATGAGAATATCATCCAAGAATACAAGCACAAACTTGTCCAAATATTCTTGAAATATATTATTCATTAAGTTCATAAAAGTTGCGGGTGCATTAGTTAATCCAAAGGGTAGAACCGTGAACTCATAATGTCTGTACCTGGTTCGGAAAGCTGTTTTATGAAATTCTGTCTAGGAATATCCCGATAAGGGAAGGTTGGTTACTTGTTGAGACATTTTCTTCTTTAAAGTGATCAATTCATTGGCCATCTTCTGAATCATAGGATCAATAGTACTCTGATAAGAACTCTAATTTTTAGGCTTAGATGATTCTCTTCTGATATTTCCAGCCAGAATAAGATCATCTTCTATTTCAGTGGTTGTAGCTTGAGCAGTGGCCAAATCGGGGATAACAGATATTCTCAATAAGAAGCTCACATCAGGGGGCTAAGCATTGATGAAGAAACAATTTTGATTTTCAAGAGTGGGAACGGCTATCTCTAGGATCTTACGAATCAGCTTGTTGAATTTAGCTATGAAATCCCGCATGGGTTCGTAAGACTCCTTCTTCACGTGTGTAAGCTGTGGTAACAAGGCGTGAGAGTCTTCAGCCAGTTTGAATCTTGCTTTGAATACAGATTGCATGGTAGTCCAGTTGGTAATGCATGTATTCGGAAGATGGTAGAACCATTCTACTGCTACACCATGTAATGTCTCAATGAAGAGTCGAACAGAGACGTCTTCATGAGTAACTCCAAGAACACCACATGCCACAAAGAATGAAGCGATGTGTTCATCAAGGTGCTGCTTCCCATCACTATTAAACTTAGGAATATTCTTACATGACCCATGTGGTAGATCATGCAATGGTGGAGTTATGGAAATAGGACCAATAGCCGCACCCCAAGGCACAAGTTGTGCTGCCATTCTTCTGAACGAAGTGCGTACAGGAATCTGAGTAACAGTCAATAATAACACATGGTAGGTTGTAGAAACTTCTTGTTCTTGAAGAACTTCTTCGGATAGGTGAAGAACTTCTCGCTTGGCTAGATGCAACACTATTGGGTGAAAGTCTGAAATTATGTTGCTGAAGTAAATCAAAGAACGGATTAGTTTCACCTCTGGCTCAGCTTGACTGAGTGAAGATCTTTCTGGCTATCTTGAACTGGAAAATAGATCTGTTTGAAAATAAGGTAAATACGGAGTCGCCAGACACCAATAAGATAATCTTAGTCTTATCAATCTGTATATCCTAGCGGAGTCACCAAAAAACTGTTGGTTGGATATTTTGTAAAGCCAAAATATTAGGTTCAACCACAGTACATGGGATTAAATCCCTCCTCAAATACATGTGAGGCTGCCTGTTTATTACTAATCTAAAACACAACAGAAATAATATATACAATATTCACACTATTCTAACCATTGGGGTTGGGATAGAATCCTGAAATCCATATCCACATAAGGTGAAGATGTTACAGTTTTGGAAAGGAAATTATTATTATGGAAGAAACACAATGGAAATGAAATGAGAGGAACATATTTTCTTTCAAGAAAACACAGATCATGAAATAATCATATGAGTTTTAGATAACAAATGTAATGTTTGAAATAATTAAAATAATTGAGAGTGTTAAATAAAGAATAGCTTTAGATTCTGAACATAAGAACAATATCTTAAGAGAGATGAATCTCACAACACAAAGTTTGCAAAATAGCATTGGTTTCTATTCCTCAAATGATTAAAAGAAAACATGAAGTTTTTCTTCTTCACAATAGTTCTCAATATTCCAAAAATCTCAACCCTTTGGAATGCATAAGTATCCCTTATTTATAATAAAAAGAGTTGAGAGAAAATAGGTTAAATCCTAGAAAATAGTCTTTTAATGAGAATTCTATTTTTTCTTGACTCTCACGCAGAAGACCAAGTCAAACTTTGCTTCCTACATGAAGAAACGAAAATGAAAAAAAACATGTCAATTTCAGGATTGAAATGACATGAAACATTATGCCTACTCTATTTCATCATCTTTGTCTTCCTCCAGCAAAGCCTTCTTGTCCCAAAATTCTTGGAACTTTTAGATTATTCCCTGCATCTCATCTTCATTAGGCATGGTGGAATGGTCACTCAAGACCTCAGATGTTTCTTGAGTATCCCTCGTGTTACCAGGAATTTTCTTCAATCTCTTGTTGAGTTTCCTTAGTGATTCCAAAGCATGTTCAATCTTCACGAACCTATCAATGATTTCCAGACTAAAGCCATAAGCTGGTTCGTGCTAAATTTATTCTTGGATCTACTTGTAAATATCGTCAGCGGGAAGAATACTCATGCTTTCATTCAACACTTTAGCTCAAATCATGGTTAGCTCTTCTTCTATGTCATTTGTTGCATCAACCAATTGATCTCTTGATTCCCTCAATTTGCTGCAAGCTTCATTGAGAATATCTATTCTAAATCTCATGGCTTTGGTTAGTTGAAAATGCTTATCCCCATGTGGAATGATTCCTTCTTCGATCAAGACATGGGATGGAACCTGTTTTAGCATATTGAGAGCTTCAAAAGTTAACTCTAGGTTCCTGACTTCTATCGAAAACTCATCATCCATTTTCTCGCCATCCTTCTTTATATTCTCCAAGGATTTGTAGACTTCTATAGTGTCATCAATGACGTCTTTTCCTTGTAGGATTAGCCTCTTGATCCATTCATCAACTATTCTCCCCTTCTCATTAATCTTCTCAATCCTGGGTATCGATGAGAAATCAAACTATTAGTGTAAATCAACAGCACCCCTGGATGTTTTCTCAGATTTCTAGTTTGATAATGGGCATCCAGTGTGATTACAAAACATTGAATCTTTTCCCTAAGTGTGGGACTTGAAAAATTGGGAAAAGACTCTCCATATTAAAGGCTCATTCCTTAACTCCTCTGATCAGATGTATGCTTGAAAATTGCAGAGGTTTAATACTAGATCCTACTCTAAATTCCAAGGAGACAGAGATAAAGGATGCAGAAAAAATAAAACTAAGTAAAAGTAGTGATACACCAAAGGAGTGGTGAACATATATTTATACAAATTGACATAGGTTACAAAATGCAACAACAATCATGCACAAATTGCTAAAAATGTAATGAAGGATCAGTACAGGGAAAACAACACAAGAGAGGATTGAAAATTCATTCACAGAGCTTGTATTATCATTTCCATCTTTAAGATACAATGCATTACAACAACAAAGATGTATAAAACATGTTGTAGTCTTGAAAGAGGTCTGATATTCCACAAATTCACTTACCAGGGTGAAGGAGGGAGCCTGCAGTTCATAAAAATGTCCAACCCTTTACAAATGAGCCAAATCTAGCTTTTAACAATGAAACCCGAGCTCAGGAAGGAGAAAACATGCAGAAAAGTGAAAGGAATCATTCAACCACTAACCAAATCCATCAAAATAGCATGGGTACCCTTAAAATTTCATTCCCCAAGATTTTTGACCATGCTAGAGAAGAATGGAAGCCATACTACATTAAAAATGGTGGTTGAACGTCAGTTCTACTCTTTTCCCCATGCCAAAGGTGTTTTCTCATTTTTCTCTCACCAAAATCCATCAAAACACAAAATTGAAGATTCCATCGTGTAGAGGACTTCAATAGCTTTTCCAATGACACCAAAATTGAGAAAACCCAGAGCTCTGGATTGAAAGATATGCCCCTCTGAAGATTTAGGGAAAAATAGGGCAAAAATCGGGTTGGCGGGCCGAAACCCAAAATTTTTCCCTCTTTTTTGAATTTGGGAAAAATTCCCCAAAAATTTCCACTTCCCACCACTCCAATGCCGCATGGCATGTTCTGATTGGATGCAGGCTTCACAAAACCATTTTACGCCTATTTGAATTTTTGGAAAATTTTCCTTATCGCTTCGCACCCCACCACTTCGATGCCACGTGGCACTCTCTAATTGGGCGTGGGCCTTCCAATCAATTCCCTTTACTCATTTCATTGGCAATATTGTGGTGCCCCCATCCACGCCGAGACCAGGACACGTTTTCCTTTTTGGCCATTCGCTAACATCCTTCTTTGGAAAAAACCCTTTTGAATTTCCCCCATTGCCCCCGACCTCTGCCGAGACCAGGACATGTGGCATCTTCCCATTCGCTATGGCCCTTCGGGCTGGGTTTTCCTTTTTTTCCCCTTAACAATTTTGGCGAAAAGCCAAAATTCACTCCGTCGCCCTGACTCCCACCGGCCTTATGGACACGTGGCATGGCCTCCTATTGGTTCGTGGAGCTTCGGGCCAAAATTTTCTTTTTCACCCCCGTCGACCCCTTTGGAAATTTTTCTAACTCACCTCTGCCGACCCGCCATTCTGCCGCCACATGGCACTTTCTAATTGGTTGTGGACCTTCCTAGGGAAAATTTCCCTCAAAAACTCCACCAAGCCATAACTTGCAAAATACAAGGAGTTAGAAGGAAAAATTTACCTTTTTGGAAAGGTGAGAAAATTCTCTATCTGATGAAGCCATTTCCAGAAAATTTTGAGTGCTTTAAAAAGTGAAAAAACTTTATTGAAGGCACAAGGAAGGAAGAAATGAAAGAGAGTTAGCCAAAAAATAAGCAAGGGGCTTATTTTGGATAACAATTTTGGTGATTCAGAGGGGTGATCTACCTGTTGGATGAAGTTACTAGTTGCCTGAAACAATCCATTGGGCATGGAGTCATCAAATTAACTGCTTGGTACTCCCAACTCATTAGAAAATTTCAAGAAGGAAGATTGTGAGAGTAGAACATCACTTGATCTGGAACATGGTCTGCAAAATTGCATCCTTGGGATAGCAAGCTTGTGCCAAAGCACTTAGGGAAATGTAAAACTAAGCTACAACAGAACAATGTGCACAAGTACTTAGAGGAATGAAAATATAAGCTAATATGTACAAGGTGGAGAGTTTCCCTTCTAGTAGCAATGCTTTAGATGGATTTCATTAACTGGAATCTATAGTTCTCCACCATCCAATGTAGACAATTGGAAGGCATTGTTATTCTTACATTTTGTGACCATGTAGGGGCCACTCCAAATGGCATCAAAATTTGAATGCCTTCCTGGCTTTGCTCGGTCTGCATCCCATTTCAACACTAAATCTCCAACTTGGAAGGTTCTATCCTTAGCTTTCTTATCAAATGTTCTCTTGATCAAGGCTTGGTCCTTCTCCATTGTTTGGGCTGCATGCTCTCTGATTTCTTTGAGTTCCATCAATTCTGCATATCTAACCTCCATGGGTTCAAACTCCAACAAATCCAATTACTTCATGAGTTCCAACGTTGGCAACTCAAGTGACATGGGCAAGATTGCCTCTCTTCCATAAACAAGTCTGAATGGAGAGTTACCTATGGATCTCTTGGGAGTTATCCTATCAACCCACAAGGCTGATTTCAGTTTGGAGTGCCAAGTCCTCTGATTTTCATCAAGAGTCCTCTTGATGATCTTTAATAAGTTCTTGTTGGTAGACTCAACTTGGCCATTACCTTGAGGGTAATAATTTGATGAAGTGCTAAGATAAATCCCATTTTTAATAGCCCATTCAGTTACCTTTGATCCTATGAATGCCAAATCATTATCTGATATTATAGTGGCAGGTATACCAAATCTTGGTTATTATCCCCTCATAGAAGTCTAGAATGCTAGATTCATTTGCCTCTTTGAGTGCCACCGCCTCAGTCCATTTGGTGAAGTAGTCTGTTTCTGTTAGAATCCACTTGTGTCCTTGGCTTGAGTTTGGGTTAATGACTCCAATGAAGTCCAAACCCCATTGCATGAATGGCTGGTCAACTGAAATTGGGTGCAATGGAAGGGCTACTAATCTTTCCTTTCCTATGAAGAATGCACAATTTTTGCACCTCTTGATCCATGCATAACAATCACCAAACACCTTGGGCCAATAATAGCCAGCCTTCATAATCTTGAGGGCTATCACTCTTGGAGAAAAATGACCCCCAGCTGATCCACCATGGAACTCTTCTAACATTCTATTAATTTGGTTTGTCCCAATGCATCTCAGCAGCACTCCATTTACATCCTTCTTGAACAAGACACCATCAACAAGTGCATATGGGATAGCCTACAATCTAAAATGTCTTCTCTTGGTTTTGTTCATCTCTAGAGGGCATAGGCCTATTTGTAAGAAGTGCACTATGTCTTGGGTCCCGCAAGGAGTGAGCAAACCATCATTATCTTCTTGAATGCTTCTTAGTTTCTTGGTTGTCTTGCAACGCCAAAACAACATCCTTCCCATTGCTTGCTTCCATTGATTTTCTCAAGACCAGCTACTCACACAATCCCTTTCTTCAGACCAGCTTGGTGACTTTGATCTCAATGTCATACTCCATGACATGAGTAATCCACCCTGCATGTTTTTCATTCTAGGTCTTTGTTGAGGAGGAAGTCCTTAACTCCCACATGAGAAACCAACAGTTGAACCTTGTTGTTTGAAACTAGATGCTTAAATTTCTTCAAGCTCCTAATCACTACAAGAACATGCTTCTCAATGAAAGAATACCTCACCTCATTGAATAGTCCTCCAAGCTTTGGCTAAAGAAGGCAATTGGCTGCTCTGCATTTTCTTTGTTCTGTTGTACTAAAATTGTAGAAATTGTATCATCACCTCCAAATGCATAAAGGATAAATTCCTTAGAGAAATTTGGGTTAATGAGAGTTGGAGCTTGTGAGATAGCCTCTTTGATTGCCTCAAAACTTGCCTTACCTTCAGCTATCCATTTGAAAGCCATACTTTTCTTCAACATCATAGTTATTGGCTTGACAAGGGCTGCAAAGTCTGGAACAAACCTCTGAACAAAATTGATTCTTCCCAAGAAACTTTGAAGGGCCTTCTTATGACTTGGTAATGGTAGTGATTTTATTGCTTCAACCCTCTCTAGATCAATTGTTAATCCCTCTTTGGAAACAATGTGGCCTAGGAGCTTTCCCTCGTTACCTAGGAAAATACATTTCTTGGGATTCAAGGATACCCCAAATCTTCTACATCTTTGGAACACTTGTCTCAAATGAAAGAGATGATCTGCTGCACTTTTAGAAAATATAGTAATATCATCTAGATATATCAGCACTATTTTGTTGATCAATCCCTTGAACACCATATCCATTACCCTTTAGAAGGTAGCTCCGGCATTGGACAGCCCAAATGGTATTTTTCTATATGCATAAGTCCCCCATTTGGTGGTGAAGGCTGTTTTGAACTGATCATCCTCCTTTACCATGATCTGATTATACCCTAAATAACCATCTAGCAATGAAAACCTCTCAGAGCCAGCAACAACTTGTAAAATTTGTTTCATAAAAGGAAGTGGGTAGTGATCTTTGAGGGATGCTCTATTCAAATCTCTAAAGTCTACACATAATCTGATTTCTCCATTCTTCTTTCTAACTGGAACCAATTTTTCTACCCAGCTAGAATGCTTGATGGGAAATATGATACTTTCCTCTATTAACTTATTCAATTCCCTCTTCATGAGAGGCTCCATGTGTGGATTGACTGACCTTTGTTTTTTCCTGATGGGTTTAGCACTTGGATCCAATTCAATTGTGTGTTGAGCTAGCTTGGGATTGAAACCTCTCAAGTCTTCATAGCTCCAAGAAAATATATCCAGGAACTCTTGGAAAAGTTGCATGAACTCATACCTTTCTTGCTTGGTTGCCACTTTACCAATTTGAAGTGATTTTCCTTCTCCCACTAAGATGGGCACTAAATCTTCTCCCTTGACTTGGATGTTTGCTTTCTCTTTCCTAAATTGATCATTAGGATTAAAGATGGACTCCAAGGTGACAAGTCCTTTTGGCAGTTTGTTGGTTCTCAGCTGTACTACTTGATCACCATACTGTTGTTCTAACTTTTCCTGATTTTTGGCTGAGAACTCAGCTTCTTCTTGCAAGAAATTGATGATTTGTTGGTCACTCTCAAACACTTTCCAGCTTACATTATTTCCTGGCACTGATGGCCTTACAATCACATGAATTCTTGGCTGCACTTTATCTTCCTTGATACTTTCCACAACATCAAAGGCTGCCCCAACTACTGTAAGTCTATCAACAGCTTGGTTTTCTTTCCTAGGGATGGAATTGATGCCAAAGCCTTCAAAATCCTCAATGGGGTCCCACACCCTATTCTTATAACAATTGAGCAGGTCATTTTTCGCAGCATGCTACCCTTTAACTTGATTAACAATCAGCTCACTATCACCAAAGACTTGTAAGTTTTTGATAGCCCTTTTCCTTGACCAATGCAATCCTTGTATCAAAGCTTCATATTCAGCAGTGTTGTTAGAACATGAAAACTGCAATCTAAAAGCTAAATAATACTTAATTCCTTGAGGTGAAACAAACATAGCTCCCCCACCTGCACTTTGTCTACTTCTTGATCCATCAAAGAATAGGTGACATACCTCATTGTCATCTTTATGGTCTGGCTTGGTGATGCTAGGAATAGGCTGATTTTCTTCATGCATGCAATAAACTCCTAGTTCAGATTCCTCTATTTCCTTGTAGGTATAAAAAGCATGCACCTTGCTTGCCCATTCATCAAGAGTCAAATCTGGGATGCTTCTAACTTTGGTGTCAGCTTCGTCTATGTTTGGATAATCCTCTTGATCAAATGTTGAACAATTGGCACCGATTTGGCTTGGAGTATGAGGCTCAATGTGAAAGTTTGCAATAGGTTCCGACCTGATTTTGGCCTTAGTTCCATATCTGGTTCTAAACAACATGTGAGACCAATTAGCAGATAAGTAGCCTCCAATTCTAGCTGTGAAATCCCTTGACAAACATATGGCAAAAAGTGGTGGTAAATCTATCACTGACACATCTTGCAACATAGTGACATTGGGGCATGCATGCAAAGTAGGGCTAAAATCTTTAATTACTCCCATAATTGTTACTGCTATCCCATCTAGTTGCACCACCCCTTTGGATATGAATTCATATTGGAGGCCCAACTGATTAGCTATTTACTTGGGCATTACATAACTACTTGCCCCAGAATCAATCATACAATTGTGTACTAGTTTATCCCCAATTATCAATGAAACATAGAATGGAGGGGTTTTCAAGAATTTACCTTGCTATCCTCCATGTTTCCCCTCAGGCTGAGCAACATTTGTGAGTACCTTCTCTTGCATATGAGCTTACTAATTTGAAATTGACCAATTCTTCATGGAATCTTGTAGAAGATCCCTTTGGCCTAGGATGGATAGTGATTCCCACATAGATATATTCACATTTGTCTTCTTCATTTGTTCAATGATGCTAAATGGGGATGAAACATCTCTTTGCTACCGCCTAGCCTGCACACTCTTTTCTTGTACATGGGATGCAACAACTGGCATTTGAGTTGGTCTAGAAGGTGGCTTGGGCTGTCCTTGCACATTTGGAATTTCATTTTGCTTGCTAGCACTTTGTGGAGTGATGGAGGGTTGTGGATCACTTGGAGCTAAAGACTTCCCTTCACCAATATTCCTTTTCTTTGAACTTGTATTAGCTGCTACATTATGAGGAATTTCTTGATTCATACCACAAAAATCCTTAGCCTGCCAATTCACAAGTGTACTCTCATTTGGAGTTGTATTTTACTGAGATGTTCCTTGTTGTTGGTTTGCTTCTTGGCTCACCTCACCCTCTACGCCAGTTGTTGTCATCATCAAGGCTTTGTTCAAAGCACCATTGAAGCACGCAGACTAGTTGTGAGGTTCATTGCATGGGAAATGTCAATCATACTCTTGAGCTATATTATTTTGCACTGGCACTAAGGCTTTAGAGGTAGATGCAGCATTGGGGTTATAGGGCTGAAATGGTGTATTGGTAGGAGGCCTTACTTGATTTTGATTTGTAGTTGGATTGGGTGGTCTATTAGGCTGATATGGTTTCCTACTAGGCTAATTTTGAGACTGATAAGAAGGTATAAAACTTTGGTCTTGTTACCTCTTGAGTGTAACCAACTCATTGCCTAAATTTTGTAATTGTTTCATGAATTCTTGAAGTTCATTTGAGGCACTAGAGGATGAAGTAGAAGTTTCATTTGAACTCTGATTTCTAGGAGTGAGAATAGGAGCTAAAGTAGGTGCTTGACTAGTGCTTGGGCTTTCCAAGTTTGGATAAAAGGGCATGGGAGGCCTAGGATCCAGCTTACCAGCTTGAATCAAACAATTTTCAGCCCTAATGGAAATACTATAAGTTACATGTATATTTGCACCTCCCATGGATTGAATTAACATAGAAATATCAGAATTTAAAGCTTTGAGATACCTTTAGCTATTGGCCTTACTACCACTAGGATTCTATCCCATGTCCTTTGAAATTTGAATTTGAAGTCTATTAGCTGCTCATTGGGATCTCTCTTGATAGTTATTAGCTGTTCTAGTAGAGAAAAATTATCTCCCTTTTCTCCAAACTGCTCATGGAGAGCTATGCACAATTGGTTCCAATTTTTGATAGAGCTTACCCCAGGGATCCTGAACCTTTGCAAGTTTTTCCCTTTGAATGAAGATGTCAGCAATTTAACAATAATTTACATCTCAACAATCTCATGGATTGCACAAACATTAGCAATGTCTTTGACATGATCACTAGGAGTGGTCTGATTTTCCCTAGTAAAGTATGGAATGTTATTCAATGCTACAACTGGAACTAGATTTTGTGCATTGAAAGCAAGTGGGTTGCTGCCAGTGAAGTTGACATAAGGGTTGTGTTGTGCTATTCTAATTGGCCTAAGAACCCTTGTTGATTGGGTGAAAGGTTTACCAGGTGGAGGGGTTGATAGATTTCTGTTTAGTGGAGATGGAGACCTTTGAATCCTTCTTCCTCTCTATCTTCTTCCTGGGGATAACTGTAGATACTTAGAAAATCCCTCTTCTCCGGCCCTTGACCTTTTTTGGATCCTTCTCATGAATCTTCAGACTTGGACTGCTAAAACTAGTTGATTTTTCCTCTTTGGAGTCACCAGATGTGCAAATCATGGCTTTTTCAAGCAATAAATTACAACAAAAGCACATCAACATTGTTGCAATGAAGATGAAGACCTCTAAGGTGTTAGGAATTAAGAGATAAAATATGTGGAATAATCCATCACAGAATCGCAACAGTAGAAACTAATATGCAAAAATTATTACAGATCTCAAATAAAATTGCAGAATAAATTAACACAACACAAAGAAATAGTATTTAACATGGTTCACCCAATTTGGGCTACGTCCACCAAGAATCACTTGCACAAATTTTATTACAAGCCACCACTCTCTCCATACAATACCCAGATCCATTTGGAGCTATGCTCAACAAACTCTACAGAATTCACAGCCGAATTCAAAACACATCTGTAATACATTTTCTTATACATCTATCATATACATAAGACTATATAAATAGACAACTACTTAAGCAGTTTTACAAAACCGTGGGTATCAAAAACCATGGGCAAAACCCATCCCATAAACCTATGGGTCAAAAAACTCACCAATATGAGAAGAGCACATTTCCCGATATGTCGGGTGCATTTTTCGAGGCTAAAAAAATTTACGCCTAAAAAAAAAATTTGGGGGCTGCGCCCTCGAACCCCCCCAGACCCCCGCTCGGGGCCTGGCCCAGCCCCGAACCCCAGTGAGGATACATGAAAATTATACAGTACTCTTAGTGTACAGTCTTCAACACTTTCACACATGAAAAACAGGCTCCATAACCTAACATAAGGTCCCACCGGGTGTGCCAAAACTGTTAGTGCAAATCAGCAGCACCCCTAGATGTTTTCTCAGATTTCTAGTTTGATAATGGGCATCCAGTGTGATTGCACAACATTGAATCTTTTCCCCAAGTGTGGGGCTTGCAAAATTGTGAAAAGACTCTCCAGATTATAGGCTAGTTCCTCAACTCCTCTGATCAGATGTATGTATTTCACATAGAATGTTTCCGTTCCGGAATAGACTCACTTCTATCCTTTCATTCTCTTGAGAAATAGATAAGGGTTAGGGCTAGGAGGAATACCTGTTGAATGTTGGGAAGGTGTGCGCGTACCGTAGAGAGATCAGATCGATTGTGAAGAACTCCTTTTTGTCTGGGAAGGACTACCTGTAAATAAGAATGCAAGACCACCAGATTTTAGTAAAATAATAAATGAGGGAACTACCTCGGGCCCAGGAAATATTAGACTTCCTTTCAAAGGTGGTCAGTTCCCTTTTAATACAAATTAGTGCAAATGATAATAAAGAAGCTATTGCGAAATCACGATTTAGGTACCTCGTTACAAAGTAATAGAGACTAAACTACCAATAATAAAATGTCATGTTGTTTGTTTGTTCACTGGTTGTTGATACGTTCAGGTCAAGTTACGGGGATAGACCAGGCTGGATCTGAGAGTGTTAGGAGACAAATAGGTGAGAGGAAGGTTTTGGGTATAAGTCACAGTAACCGATGCCGGTCACTAGATAACCAACTACCGGTAGGGGATAACCGACACCAGTAGGGTCTGTAATCTAGGTGCTTCTGGGTAGAGATTGGTTGCAAGGTGATTGTGGGGTTTTTAAGATTGGTGGATGCTGGAGGGGAATAGTGAGATGACGGGGAAGACTCAGAGAGTGATAAAACTCTCTTCTGGGCAATACAAGGATGTATGGATGAAGGTTAAGTGCAGGGTGCTGGCAGGTGGTAGATCTAGGAGTGAGCTTATAATTATTATCAATCAAAAAGTTCAAGAAATGGTGCTTAGAAACATACAAGACACTACTTACTCATTCTTGATGAAGATTCAGGTCCAAGGAATGTGGTAGTGACAGTAAGGCTCAGTTGGGATGATCCGGTATTGGAAAGTGAGTTGATGAAGCTATCATCAGTCTTTTCCAATGCTTGAATGGGGGTGACAACGATCCAGTGGCTCAGTTGCAATCTTCAGCTCGATCCTCCTCTCTGTAAGCTCTTCTCTTTTCTTCACTTGTCTCTATCTTGCAAATGAATTCCGGATCCTGGTGTTTTGGTTGGAGGAGGTCATTTACAGGGAACCGATGGTAGTTACGTAACCGACGGCGGTCGAGTAGGAACCGATGTAGGTTAGGTCAAAGTTGGCTATTTTTAGTAAAATAGCCAACCTTCCCTCCTTTTCTCTTGAGGGATCAGTTGTGGGCTTGGTCAAATCGTTATTAGGTTCGTTTTGATGCGGGTGTGGTTAAGGTTATAGGTCTTAATTAGGTTAGTTTAGGGTTATGATTAGGTCAAGGTGAGGTGGCAAGATGAGGTGGTGGGGTTGGAGATGTGGATTTATTAATTATAATGTAATTAATAAATCATTAGGTGTGTAAGGTTCAGGTGGTGAGGTAGGGTTAGGTTACGGGATGAGATACGGGGTACAGGGCGTCGTAAGACCCAAATTTGGTGTCTAGATTTTCCCCTTGTTGTCGTGTAGCTTGTATGTTTAAGCTGCACTGACAATAATAAAAGGTGGTTGCCCCAGTTAACGGTATAGGTAATCCCCCTCAAATCTATCACAGATTGAGGTGACGTGAAATCAGGGATAGGGTTGATAAAGGGTGAATGATGATGAGATGATGATAAGAAGGTGGGGTAAGTTCAGGGAAGCAGACGCACGTTGAAATGCAATAGTGTGACCAAGGTACATGATTTGAATAGCAAACAAGTAATTCATAGGCAAAGGTCGATAGTTTATCCAAACAAGGCTGATATAATCCTTGTATCCAAGGCATAGGAAGTAGCTCCAGGGGATATAACGGGTAAGGTACCGGAACATTTAGGCATGTTCGGCAGAGTACCAAATGGTTGGTTTGGTTGAGATAAACGTCACGGTCTCGGTCTAGGCAAAGCTGGTCGGCTGATCAATTCAAGTATCCTAGTCATGCTAAAACATGAATAGGTGAGCTCGATGGAACAAAAATCTACATGATAAAATCGTAAATTGCAGGTCTTGATCGAGGTACTTAATTGGTGCAGCCTTGGGTCGGGCCGATTGGTTGGTTGCGGCCTTAGGTCGGGCCAAGTGGTTTGTTGCGGCCTTGGGTCGGGCCGATTAGTGGGTTGGGGCCTTGGGTCGGGCCGAGTGGTGGGTGGTGGCCTTGGGTTGGGCCGATTGGTTGGTTGCAGCCTTGGGTCGGGCCAATTGGTTGGGTGCGGCCTTGGGTCAGGCCGATTGGTTAGTTGCGGCCTTAGGTCGGGCTGATTGGTTGGGTGCGGCCTTGGGTCGGGCCGATTGGTTGGTTGCGGCCTTGGGTCGGGCCAATTGGTTAGGTGCGGCCTTGGGTCGGGCTGATTGGTTGGTTGTGGCCTTGGGTCGGGCCGATTGGTTAGGTGTGGCCTTGGGTCGAGCCGATTGGTTAGTTATGGCCTTGGGTCGGGCCGATGAATTCAAGATAAGGCTATTTAGCAAAGCCAGGGGTAGGTGAGGTGGTGAAAAAAATGGAGATTGGTGGATAAGGGCAGGATTTAGGTTAAGTACGTAGGTAACCGATATCGTGTATGTATGACCGATATCAGTCACAAGACTGATACCTGTCTTCTAGGGCGCTGTGTAACTGGCATAAAATATAAAAAGAAAAATACGGCATGTCATTGTCACTTTGTGAATTTGAGTGCCCATTTTTGTCTTTTCTGAGGTGTGAATTAGTTGGGTTGACATTTTGGGCTGAGTTGGCATTAATTGAGTGGGGGAGTAAGTTATTGGTAGGCCCCAGAGAGCAGGAGACAAAATTTGATTGGTTGAGGACCCTATTAAATTGGAGGTTTTATTTATTGATTTGTTGTTTGTTGATTTGATGTATGTAGGCAGAGGTAGGGTTGAGGATGAATGATAGGGTGCCAGCTTTTTTGTCGCGGGTCCGAGCAGATGTAACACCAGCTGAGTGGGCATTGATAAATCGTGTGGGGTTAAGTGGAATCCACTATTATTCACAAATTACACGCAATCATGCTATGTTGCAGGTGTTGATTGAGAGATAGAATCTAGAAAAGAATTCCTTCTTTCTGCCAACAGGGGAGATGACAGTGACATTAGAAGATGTGTTTTGAATTTTGAGACTCCCAATTACAGGAAGACCAGTGTATGAGGTAGGGCCTAGCGTGGCATGGGGAGCGATAACAGCAGTATTTGGTCTAGCTGCACGAGATTTGACACAACAAGGTTTGACATTCACTTATGGTGTAATGTTTACAGCACACCCTGAGGCAACAAGGTTGGCAGTGGTATTGATGATAGTGGTGGGGTATTATGCATTACCGACGGTGAATGGGGGAAGATTTCCAAAATCATTGATGTGTATTATTTGGGAAATGATAAAAAGGCGCATGACTTTCGCATGGGCACCCGCATATCTGGCGGAGCTATACAGGGGTTTATGGGCCTGCAAGTGAAATCACAGGACTACATTGGATTGTGCATACCTATTACATTATTGGGCCTATGAGCACATTATGTGTGTGCGACCAATAGGCCGACCAATCCTGGGAGGAGAGACAGGAGTGCAGAGGTTGGGATTCAGATGATGGGTCCAGACAGAGCAAGAGGTGAGATCCGAGACCGTGACAGATGACGTCGAGTATTATAGGTAGATGTGGGAGATGGTGATGATTGCGGATATCCGTTGGAGGCCTTATGGGAACTATATGGTGACGGAGAACATAGTAGAGGATTTGAGGGGTGTAGAGCGATTAAGGTGGATTTCGGGGCACAGGCCAGGTGAGTACGAGAGGATTCCTCTGGATCGCGTGCGGTGAAAATTTGGATTTTTTCAGGATATACCCATGGCTTATAGACCATACATGAGGATTGATGCCGAGGCATCATTCTCACCTCCCCGGCCGACACCTCCAGAAGGACCAGAAGAGACATCAGCCGATCGTAGGGTAATAGATGCGGGAGCGATAGAGGCTTATAGATTATGGTGGGTGGAAAAGCTGCAAGGTACACGTGAGAGGGCTGATCGTCCTGACATAGCAGTGATTACAGTGGAGAGAGACCGCCTACAGGGTTTAGTTCACCAGCTTCAAACACAGTTGAATGAGACAACGGGATTGTTAGAGGTTTTGCAGTTACGAGTGGAGAGACTAGAGGCAAGATTCCTCCACGCGAGAGGGCATATTCGTATGTTACAGGAGATGTTGGCGGATCAGTGGGAGGAACCAATAGTAATGGAACCTTTGAGGATGGAGAGGCCAGGTGAGTGGCGTCAACGGTCATGATCACCACCTGGTTCGGGATGAGGCGTAAGGGTCTAAGTGAATTTCATAGGGGTAGAAGAATAAATAAGGATGCCGACCTGCGTGTTGATGATAGAGAAGATGTATTTGTTTAACATCTAAATAAAACTGAATATGTATGTTGATTTGAGTTTATAATAATAATAAGAATGTTTGTGTTTTGAATGTTTTGAATTGATAAAAGACCAAGGTGAGTGTTATCAATATAAATATGTGAAATCATGCATATTTTAATAACACATGATAGCTTTATTGGTAGGGGATGGTCGAGCTAACCTTGGGAGACCCCATGTCTCCTAAGTGCTACCTACATAGCCCATTGCACAAAGAAAGGAGGGGCCTCAGACCGATGTAGTTCTCCCTTAGGACTAGAGAGAGGTGAATTCAGGCAATTTGGTTGTGGTTAGGCAATTTATTGGTTGGTAAAAATTTTGACATTGGTAGGGTAATATTGTTGGTGTTGGTAAGGTAATTTTGTTGGTGTTGGTAAGGTATTGGCGGTGTTGGTGTGGGTATAGGTGAAGCGAGGTTGAGCTTACCCAAGCATAGGGAATTGTGTCCTGATTAAGGTCAACACATAATCCTAGATTTGGGTAAAAGAGGTAAAAAGTGTCCCATAGTTGAAAAGAGCAAAACAAACCATGTATTATCATAGGATGAGCTTGAATCCCTAGGTACCTTGCATAGGTGAGAAGTCGATAGGTGAAAAGAGTTGTATAATCACAATATATTGGATATACGTCACATCCCTTGAGTTTTGTTATTTTGGAGAATAGTGAGGTGAGGTGGAGGTGGATGGGTGCAAAGAACTTGTTATAAGGTGATTATTCTGACGAAAGAGAACCAAACCTGAATAGACAAGTCCATGACTCAAAAGTGCTTTTAAATATTGTTTTTATTTTTTTGGATATAGACTTATCGATGCGGGAAGTCTATATGGGATATGCATTTTGTTGTTCTTGAGGTCTTCACGAAGCTGATCAATGCGAGAAGCTTCTGATAGAGGCTGACTTTGTATAGCTATCCTTCAAGGGAGTAGTCTATTTATAGTAGTAGATGCGGTTTTTGTGTATAGCTTTCCTTCGAGGGAGCAGTCTATGTATAACTTAGAGGTCTAGATGTCCATTTGGCATGAAGCATCTAGTTTTGTAGGAAGTTTGACTCAAGAATATCCCATAATTGTATTATTGAGAACATGTTATTTTGATACTTTTAAGTCATGGACCAGACTAAAAAGGGGAAGGCATCTTTAAGAGGAGGTGATGATCAAACCACGTGACGTTGATTTGACTTTGAGATGCACAAAACAAACTATATGAGGTGGTAAATGAGCTCAAGGGATGAGCACAAGGTAGATAAGAAGTGATGTAACACTAAATTCAATAGTAGAATGTCGGAGATGCAAGGCATTAAGGGGTTCAGGCTCAGGTTTACCATTAAGTGAAGCTAAATGGTAAGTGCCTGATCCTTAAGTGTGAGTGAAAATGTAAGGCCCAATCCCATTAGGAGAAAATTTTCCATGTTTTCTCTTTTCTAGTTTGGTCACATGTTGATTCTCTTAGAGGACAAGATTGTCAATTTGAAAGGTATGCTCATGAATTCACTTATCATAAGCACGCTTGATGCGCTTTTGATAGATTTGAAGTTGGTCAAGAGCTGTAAGACGATGCTCGTCAAGAAGCTCTAATTGGGCTAACCGCTCTTGGTAGAAATCATCATTGGTGAGAATATCCTAGAGAGATATTCTTAGGGAGGGGATTTGTATTTCGAGAGGCAAGACAACCTCGGTACCATATACCAAAGAGAATGGTGTGGCATTAGTGGAGGTATGAATGCTGGTACGATAAGCCCAAAGGGCAAAGGGGATGTGATCATGCCAGTTTTTTCCAGAATCGTTAACGACTTTCATGAGAATTTTGATTAAGGTTTTGTTAGAAGATTCAGCTTGTCCATTTGCTTGTGGATAGTAGGGTGACGAGAAGCTAAGTTTGATACCAAAGTTTTCACAAAGGTCTTATAACAACTTATTTTCCATTATCTGTTATCAGGTGATGAGGAACACCAAAACGACAGATAATGTGATGACTGATGAACTCAATGATTTTTTCTTTTTTGGTTGAAATGAGTGGAACGGCCTCCACCCATTTAATGTAATATTCGGTTGATGTGATGATCCAATGGTGATGCTGTGAAGAAGGCAGGTGAATCTCACCAATAAGGTCTAAACCCCATTGTGAGAAAGGCCAAAGATCTCGTGCGACCTGTAGCAGGTGGCAAGGAGTATGTTGAAGGTTGGCATGTTGTTGACACATAACACAACTCTTAACATATTCGCAGTAGTCTTTATTAAGAGTAGGCCAATAATATCCTAGGTGAAGGATCTGCTTGGCCATGGCGAGGCCACTGAAGTACCCGCCACAAAGTCCGTCGTGGATTTGTTGGGTGGTATGAGTGACTTCAGCGTTGTTTAGACAATGAAGGAGGATACCATCGAAGCCACGTTTATAGAGGAGTCCCCCCATGATGACATAACGAGAAAAACTTTTAAGAAAATCACGTTTTCCATTACTAGTAAGGTCAGGTGGTAGAACAGAGGTTGTAAGGTAGTCATGAAATTGGTGATACCAAGTATCCAGCGAATCAGCAGATACAGTATTTACCATACAAACATCCGGAACTAATTAAGATGGGGCAAAGAGTTGGACTAAGAAAAATATGTCCGAGTCAGTTGGTGAGGCCGGAATTTGCGAGGCCAAGCAAGCCATAGTATCAGCAAATTTATTAGTTGGGTGGGGAACGGTTTGGATAGAATAATTAGTAAATAAGGTCAAAAGTGAATCCACGTAATGTTTGTACTTTTGAAGTTCTTCATTTTTACATTGGTAGATGCCCGTAACTTGATTGACTACCAATTGAGAGTCACTGAAAATGTTAATAGACTTTACACTTAAGTGTAACGCAACCTGGAGATCCAAAACAAGGGCCTCGTATTCCGCTATATTATTAGTGTAGGGGAAATCGAGCTAGAATGAAAAAGGCATAGGTTCAGCATCAAGAGGAATGAGAACAACGCCTGCCCCTCCGGTGCGCTGGCATTTGGATCCATCGAAGAAGAGGGTCATTGGATATGACACCTCACTGAGTGAAAGAGTTGCAATGAGTTTGTCAGGGAAATTAAAATTGGTAAATTGTTCCCCAGGTAAAGGGGCTTTCACGAGTTGGTATGCGATAGTTTATCCTTTCGCTGATTTCTGGTGTACAAACTCAAGGTCAAGGTCAGCAAGGAGCATAAGCCATCGGGTGATGCGTTGGTTTAGATGAGGTTTGGCGTACACATAATGGATGGGGTCAACGTTGGTGATGACGAAAGTTTTGTGATTCAGGAGGTAATGTCTGAGTTTGGTGGCCACGAATGATAGAGCTAGGCACAACTTTTTGACATGTGTATATCTAGTCTCGTTATCCGAAAAAGTATGACTTATGTAATAAATGACTTGTTCACGATGCTCGGAGTCACGATGTGCGAGCATGGCTCCTACAGCATGGTCGGTGGCAGAAAGGTAAAGGTAGAAAGGGTGATCATCCTGAGGTGGGACAAGCATGGGTGGCTGCAAGAGATAGGATTTAAGAGCCTCAAAGGCTTGGTGGCATTCCTCGCTCCATTGAAAGACAATGTCTTTTTTAAGGAGATGATGGAAAGGTTGACATTGGTTTGCGAGTTGTGAAATGAAATGCCAGATAGATTGGAGTTTTCCCTGCAAACTACGTAATTGTTTGAGGTTAGTGAGCGGGGGCATTTCTAGGATTGCTTGGAGTTTAGCTGGATTGACCTCAATGCCACGTAAAGAGATGATAAAACCAAGGAGTTTTATCGAAAGGATGCCAAAGACACATTTCTTTGGTTGAAGACGAACACAAAATTGTAGCAGGTGATCGAAAATAATGGTTAAAACATCGAGATGTTCACTGCGATGTTTAGATTTGCCAAGAAGATCATCGACATAATCCTTAAGGATAGTGTGCATAATGTCATGAAAAATGTAATTCATAGCCCGCTGATAGGTCACACTAGAATTCTTAAGGCCAAACGACATGACACGATAGAAGAAGGTTCCCCAAGGAGTAATGAAGGTGGTTTTATGTTGATCGGCCGGGGCTACCAAAATTTGATTGTAGCCCGAGAAGCCATCCATGAGAGAAAAAATTTCATGGCCTGCAGTGAGATCAACAAGTTGATCAATACTAGGTAGGGGGAATTCATCCTTAGGGCAAGCGAGGTTAAGGTCCCGAAAATCCGTACATATCCGAAGTCCCCCCATCGCTTTAGTGACAGGTACTATGTTAGAAATCCATTGAGGATAGTCAATAGGGTAAGATGAAGGAAACAAAAAGGAGTCATTGAAGCTCTTCTTTGACCAAGAGGGCAATGCATGGATGCATTTTTCTCAGTTTCTATTTAACTCGTTTGGAGTCAGGTTTCAGAGTAATGTTATGGAAAACAATATCAGGATTGATTCCTGGCATGTCAGCATAGGACCAAGCGTAAGCTTGGTTGCGGGCATGGAGGAAGGTAGTGAAGGCAGTTTGTTCTGATGCATTAAGAGATTATCCGATCTTCATAATGTGAGGATCATCCTCTGTGCGGATTTTGATTTCTATAGTCGATTCATTCAACATGGTTTGATTTTCAGATGGTAAGGAGCGCTGAATATAAGAGTCATCCGCACCAAGGTAAGCGAGGATGGAGTCGTCATCTTGGCACTCAACAACATTAATTAAAGGTGAGTCTTCTTCGATTATGTCTAGATACAGAAGGGGAAGAGAAGATGGGTTCTTCATTATCACATTGATAAGTGAGAGGACCCAGGAAGATAGCGTTTACGAAAAAAAAAAGTTAGGAGGGATAGATTCTGGGTCTATCGACTCTGTGGGTGAAGATGGAAAAATGGGTGATGATGGTTCAGAAGAGGTGACTGTCGTCGTCTTCCTGGATACAACTGACATGTGAGGTTTCAGTGTAGGTGGTTCAGAGAATCCAAGACCACGACGATCTTTGTATTTGCGTGTAGTTATAGGAATGATCGTATGTCGGCCTTGTTTAAAGACCGAAACCGAAGCCCTTCCAAGCACAGCGTCAAGAAGGTGAGGGTGAAACGATGATTAGTTAGATATTGAAAATCAGATTGGAAGGGAACCACACCTTGTTCTGTCGACACTAAAATTTTCCTCCGTAATTTCTATTTCATTAATGTATGTATTAGGAATAGGATGTTGTTAAGTATAATTAGTAGTAGCGTCTGATAGAAGATAACGGCGCCGTCAGTACGGTGCCGCCAATAATGTGGAGTACGGTAACAGTCAAAGTACAATAGGAATGTTGTAAAAAGTAAATATTTGTCGTAAGTGGTCCGGTAATGTTAAAATGTCAAAGTTTGGGTAATTAGAGAAGTAGGGTCTACATGATTAGGAATTAGAAATATTATATTGGTAATAAAGACAAGGAGTGAGGTCATAAATATTTTGTGTATTTTATTTGTAAAAAGTCTAAAAATGTGGAACCCATGTAAAATGATAAGGTTTATCTTATCTTAAAGATAAGCTTACATGTACAGATAAGAGTTAAGGTATGGAATATGATTCGTCAGAGTGGATTTCTTATCCTATCTTAGAGATAAGATGGATAAGCCTGGAAGTTCTATAAATAGAGAGGCCACCCCCCTCATTTAGCATAGAAGGAAGTAGTGAGAAATATTGTAGGAAGTGTGCGAAGGAAGCCATCAGTTTAAAGGTGTGTTGAAGAAGCCATTAAGAGGTGTAATTGTAAAGTTTCTCCCATAGTCTTGGTGAAAGGCAAGTGAAGTCAATAACACTTGAAGTACCTCATGGGTGAGATTGTAACAGTTTCATGTTAATATTATAATTTACTTTGATATTTCAGATTTGTCATCATTCCGTCTTATCATAGTCGATGGTATTCTTGTGTTATGTTGTTGTTTTGTTTCCAGATTACATCCACCAAACTAAAGGATGTGCATTAGTAAATAATCATAGCACGAGGAGTTCCCGGTGAAGAATTATCATAGTGCCGGATTGGTGATGACATTTTGGTTCCGTTGCCGGGACCATTCCTCGTTGGTGGATTTTCTGGAGAGATATTCCCACTTAGTCAAAAATCAATTAGAGGGTAACCTTGTTTTTACTGTGCATAGTAGTTACCATGGTAAAGTCATTTTTGCCATGAATAGTAGTTACCATGGTAAAGTCATTTTTGTATTTACCGCAGTAAAGGAATAGTATTTACCGCAGTAAAGTCACTTTTTACCGTGAATAGTATTTACCGCAGTAACTTCACTTTTTACCGTGAATAGTGTTTACCACAGTAAAGTCAGTTTTTACCGCAGTAAGTCAAGTTTTACCATAGTTTACCGTGGTCATTTCTATTTTACTGTAGAAAGGTGTAAAGTCACTTTCTAGTATAGTGATTCCAATTATTTGTGCACATAAGTCTTGTTGATTGTACTTGTGGGTTGGTATTTCACGGTGGTTACTTTTGAAAATGGGAAAGATTCCTATTTTTTCAGCTCAATCTAATGAAGATGCTTCTTCTTTCATTCAAGAGTTTAAACGATCTTGTATTTGTAATGGCCTTATAAGAAGGGAACAATGGACTGAATTTTTTCCTACCTTTTTGGATGGTTCAACACTTAGGTGGTTTGAAACACTAGGTGATAATGTGAAAAATTCATGGGATTTATTAACTGAAAGTTTTCTTGAAGAATTTGGTGAACAACAGAAATATGCAGATCTCATGATCGAGATCACAAAGCTATCCCAAGGAGAGAAGGAGAAGATAAGGGATTATCATGCTCGTGTTCTAGAGCTAAGGAGGAAGCTCGATGCCCAGATCTGGAAGGAAGGATTAGCGGATGGGTTGATGAATGGCGTGGATAATCTCCTCTGTAAGCACTTCATTCTTGGGATGAAGCCAAAGATCAGACAACGAGTGAAGTATGACCGCCCAGCTACCATTGAACAAGCAAAGGAGATTGCAAGAAGGCAAGAAGAAAGCATGGAAGAGGAGCCCAAAGAAATTGTTGCTAAAGTAGAGCCTACACCAGCACCTTTGGTCCAGAATCCACAACCACTCCCGGTGAGCACAAATATTTCTCCTAGTACATCTACTGAGTATGAAGATCTGCTCAAAAAGATGGGTTAGTTAACTATTAATCTTCTTCAAGGAAAGGAATTTAGTTCTCAGGGAGGAGATAGAGGTCCAAAAAGAAATATTTCTGAAGTTGTTTGTTATGGTTGTTATAAAAAGGGTCATTATAAGTATAATTGTCCAGATAGAGCTTCTACATCTGGTAAAGGAGATAATGATAAAGGAAAAGCACCTGTGAATTCTTTTGATGTAGTAGATAAGAGCAGAAATAATGAAGTAGATGTGTTTGTAACAAAAAGAAAGAAAGAAAAAGATAATCAAGATGGAAATGATCCTAAGAAGATGAAAGAAGAAACTAGTAAGAAACATAGGAGAAGAAAGTTGGGTGTGCAGGATTTTCTGATTTCACAGGGGCAAGGACCATACTCCATCTTGGAAGATCTGTCCAAAAGGCCTGCAAATATTACATATGGTCAACTCTTGGCTATGTCTTCTAGAGAAGAGGCGGGAGTTGCGAAGTGGACTCAATGCTCGAAGAAGGAAGGAGGTTGAGGTCCCTATTTTGGAGGCAGAGGCAGATCCCTATGCTCCACAAGCTGAGGTATTATGTAATGGTATTTCAATTCATGATGTCTTAGTTGATGGAGGTGCTGCAGTTAATGTAATGACCGAGTCTGTAATGAATATGTTGGGTTTAAAAATTGATCGCCCTTCAACACTTATGTTAAGGTCATTAAATAAAGGAAAAACTAAACCAGAAGGTGTAGTTTCAAATGTGGCAATATCTGTTATGGGTGTTGTATGTGTGGTAGACTTTCAGGTGATGAAAAATGGTACTGTTGCGTACCCAATGCTGCTGGGAAGACCATGGCTAAGGAGAGTTCATGCAAGAAACTACTGGAATGAAGGTTTCATGACACTTGGACGTGGTAGAGAGAGGGTGAAGATAAACGTGATCCCTCGACATCATAAAGCAGAACCTGTGGATTCAAGTGATGAAACTGATGATTGGACATCCTCTGATTACTCTAGTACCAGTGAAGTGGACACTGAAGATGAAGAAAGTGAGGTGGATGTTTCAGTCATGGATATCCTTCCAGTCACACCAACTCATGACCCCATAAAATTATCTGAAGAAGAAGTTGATGATCGTCTCCAACAAATAAAGATTGGTGATGCTGTGATGGAGAGTGAGAAGGAATCCTACCTCCAGCTCTTTCGAAGGTACATACACCTATTCACTTTTGATTACAAGGAACTCCGTCAAGTAAGTTGGGTAGAACATTGTATTGAGCTGGTAGATGGTGCTAAGCCCATAAAGCAAATGCCATATAGAATGAATCCTAATTTTTCCAAGACTGTAAAAGAAGAAATAGATAAGTTGCTTGATGCAGGATTCATATTTGCTGTGGAGAATTCAGAATGGGTTTCTCCCATTGTGATCTCAATAAAAAAGAATGGGAAGCTACGCATTTGTGTTGATTACAGGAAGCTCAATAAGGCAACAAAGAAGGATCATTACCCTCTTCCATTTTCAGATCAGATCTTGGACGAAGTAGCTGGACAGGAGTGCTATAGTTTTGCTGATGGATATAGCGGCTACAACCAAGTTCGTATAGCAGAGAAAGATCAGCTGAAGACCACGTTCACCACTCCTTGGGGAACGTTTGCTTATAGAGTTATGCCTTTTGGGTTGTGTAATGCTCCAGCAACATTCCAGCGTTTGATGAATAGGGTGTTCGAACCCTACATTGGGACCTTCATCAGAGTATTTCTGGATGATTTTTGCATCTATGGGAGCAATTTGGACCACCTGCACCAAATGGAGACAACATTTCAAAGGTTAGATGAAGCACAAGCCTCACTAAACCCTACAAAGTGTGTCTTTGGATGTTCTAAAGGTGTTTTGTTAGGGCATGTTGTATCCAGAGATGGTATTGGTACTGATCCTGATAAAGTTTCAAAAATTAAAGATTTACCATTTCCTATGAATAGAAGTAAGTTGAGATCATTTTTAGGCCATGTGGGTTACTATAGAAGGTTCATCAAGAATTTCTCAAAGATTGCACAACCACTAACCCAGTTCTTGAAGAAGGATGTTACTTATGAACCAGGAAATAAGGCGCATGAAGCTTTTGGACAGCTGAAGGAAGCCCTGGTGTCTTCACCTGTTTTGGAGAATCCAGATTGGAGCAAGCCATTCATTGTGTACACTGTTGCCTCAGATGCAGCACTAGGAAGTACTTTGAGCCAAAAGGATGAAAATGGGAATGAACATCCAATTTACTTTGGGAGCAGACAAATGAGCAGTGCTCAGGTAAATTATACTGTAACTGAAAAAGAGGCTCTGGCTATCATTTTTGCTGTAAAGAAGTTTAGAAATTACTTGCTAGGGCACAAATTTATAGTTGTAACAGATCATCAGGCTCTAAAATGTATTGTAAATAACCCTAACCCATCAGGGAGGATAGCAAGATGGATAATTTTGCTACAAGAATTTGAATTTGATATTATAGATAGGCCAGGAAAGAAGCATGTCAATGCAGATGCACTCTCTCGAGCCTATGATGGTTTAGGATCATCTTGTGATGATGATGATTTCCCCGATGCAGCATTGTTATCCCTTGACACAATCCCTAGTGAATACATAGATATTTGGAATTATCTGAATGAATTCAAGTTTCCTGATGGTGCCAATGCAAAGACTAAGAGAAAGATTACTCAAGCCAGTCGTCCATATTCTATTCTGCATGGAGTATTATTTCAAATAGGACCTGATGGACAGTACAAGAGGGAAGTTGGACGTGATCAAGGGAAGGAACTGCTAGAAGAATTCCACAATGGTACATGTGGAGGGCACTTCTCTGGACAACTTACAACAAGAAGGATCTTGGATGCAGGTTATCACTGGCCCACTCTTTTTAAAGATTGTTATAATTATTGTAAGACATGTGATATTTGTCAAACACATGGTAACCGTAAGACTTCATCAGCTCCATTATGTCCTATTCTTCCCCTTGGTCCCTTTGAAAAGTGGGGAATAGACATTGTAGGTCCACTTCCAACTACATCACGCCAAAATAAGTATATTGTAGTTGCCACAGATTATTTAACCAAGTGGGTTGAAGCTAGGCCATTGAAAACAACTTCCATGGATGAAGTGGCAAGGTTCATGTATGAACGCATTGTCACCAGATTTGGTTGCCCATTAGAAATTGTAATAGATCAAGGAAGCCACTTCATTAATGAGGTGGTAGAAGCCCTAGTCAATAAGTTTTCTATTAAGCACAGGAAGGCAACAACATACAAGCCAAGCACAAATGGACAGGTGGAACGAACAAATTTTGTGTTGTGTCAAATTCTAGCAAAAGATGCAGCCTTGCAGGTACATAAATGGGATAAAAGGATTCATGCAGCATTGTGGGCATATAGGGCAACATCAAAGTCAGCAACAGGATACTCCCCATTTCAGTTGGCCTATGGCATTGATCCAGTTCTTCCTATTGAGTTTGATATTCCCACTGTGAGAGTTATGAAAAATGAAAGGATGGATGAAAGTGATTCAGTAAAAGAAAGGTTGGTACATCTTCATTTGTTGGAGGAAATGAGAGAAATAGCAAAGGATACAAGCCATAAGAAGAAAATGAAGCAGAAGGAATACTTTGATCAAAAGATCCGGTGGTCTCCATTTCATGTGAATGACTTGGTTCTAGTATATGATTCCAGATACAAAAAAAGAAGACAGAGAAAATTTCTTCCAAAATGGATGGGGCCCTACAAAATAGCAGCTGTGCATGAAAATGGTACGTACTGACTGGAGGAATTGGATGGCACTCCCATTACGAAATGGGTCAACCACGACAAGTTGAAGATTTTCCAAGCACCAGAATAGTCTACTCCGAGGACGGAGTAGAAGCTAGGAAGGGGGAAGATGTCGACACTAAAATTTTCCTCCGTAATTTCTATTTCATTAATGTATGTATTAGGAATAGGATGTTGTTAAGTATAATTAGTAGTAGCGTCTGATAGAAGATAACGGCGCCATCAGTACGGTGCCGCCAATAATGTGGAGTATGGTAACAGTCAAAGTACAATAGGAATGTTGTAAAAAGTAAATATTTGTCGTAAGTGGTCCGGTAATGTTAAAATGTCAAAGTTTGGGTAATTAGAGAAGTAGGGTCTACATGATTAGGAATTAGAAATATTATATTGGTAATAAAGACAAGGAGTGAGGTCATAAATATTTTGTGTATTTTATTTGTAAAAAGTCTAAAAATGTGGAACCCATGTAAAATGATAAGGTTTATCTTATCTTAAAAGATAAGCTTACATGTACAGATAAGAGTTAAGGTATGGAATATGATTCGTCAGAGTGGATTTCTTATCCTATCTTAGAGATAAGATGGATAAGCCTGGAAGTTCTATAAATAGAGAGGCCACCCCCCTCATTTAGCATAGAAGGAAGTAGTGAGAAATATTGTAGGAAGTGTGCGAAGGAAGCCATCAGTTTAAAGGTGTGTTGAAGAAGCCATTAAGAGGTGTAATTGTAAAGTTTCTCCCATAGTCTTGGTGAAAGGCAAGTGAAGTCAATAACACTTGAAGTACCTCATGGGTGAGATTGTAACAATTTCATGTTAATATTATAATTTATTTTGATATTTCAGATTTGTCATCATTCTGTCTTATCATAGTCGATGGTATTCTTGTGTTATGTTGTTGTTTTGTTTCCAGATTACATCCACCAAACTAAAGGCTGTGCATTAGTAAATAATCATAGCATGAGGAGTTCCCGGTGAAGAATTATCATAGTGCCGGATTGGTGATGACAGTTCAGGGGTGATTTTACAAAAGAGGATGTATCGAAACACCCCCATACGTTAGGTTGGTGCAGAATTAGTTTGGTGTGGATAATTAGGTGGTCCGTAGGAGATTACTTCCCCCACACGACGGTCGTCGGTAGGATGCGCATGTAACTGTCCATACTCCTGTGGGGTATGGAAAGTGATAACGTTATACAGGTGATACTCCCCCAATGTAAGGCGTTGAAAAACATCTACCAAGGGATCTGAGGTTGGGATATTGTCTATGGGGAAAGGAAGTGGTATTTGCGGCGATGGAGTTTCATTGGTTGAAGGTGTAGGTGCGGTTGAGATGGATGATTGAGGTGTGGTTGAGGTAGATGGTTGGGTTGGATGAATGGGTGTCTTGATTGGTACAAGCACATCATTAGGGTGATATAACATATTGCAGGTTTTGAAGGGGGGAGCGTCAGCTTTTACAGTGTAGGACTTCCCCTCATACTCAAATTTTATGCATCTATGTAAGGTGGAGGGAACGCATCCCATAGCCCAGATCTAAGGGCGGCCTAACAACATGTTGTATTGGAACTCTCCCTCAAGGACATAGAAGAGTTTGGGTAAGGTACATGGCCCTACACGAATGTTAAGGATCATAGTGCCTAAGGTAGAAGTAATAGCATCACGTTAAATGAACGCAAGCATGGTGGGGTTGGCACACATGCAGCTAGAAGGGATATTCATTTTTTGGAAGGATTTGGAAGAGATGATGTTTAGTCTAGTGCCTCCGTCAATCATAACACGATGTACTGGATGTCCTGGATGTAAGCTGAGATGAAAAGACTGGGGTCAAGATCTTTCTGCACCAAAGTCAACAATTTCATCTTCAGAGAAACTGACAGCAGCGGCTTGCTGTACAGGGACTTAGGAAGTGATAGATTGTTTGGTGAGAGAAGCAATGTGGTTGGGTGTTAAGATGGAGGTAACGGGAAAGGTTTCGTTAGGTAAGACCTCTATCCCTTGAAGGATTTCAATGAGATCTTGTCGATGAGATTCAGAAGTCTGAATGAGATCATACAGTGTCATTTTTACAGGTGATTGGTGAAGTTGTTTGATCATGGTTCGGTGGGAAACTCCATTAGAGACGGGATAGGCAGGTCCACGAATAACCACTTTAGGTGGTGGTGCGATCGGGATGGTGGACGGAGAAAGAGAGGCCGTAGGTGTGCTTTCTTTAGCTTTCCCATTGTTTTTCTGCCCTCGAGTAGCAACACTAATCATGTTGATCTCGTGAACACGAGAGAAGGAAGATGGTAGGGATAAGTCATGGTCTTTGAGAGGTGGGGTTGTAATAATGATAGATTTTGGTGAGGCAAGGAACAGGTGGTATAGGAGAGGGGATTGAAGCTAAAGGTTTCTCCCTTCATAATTTGTCTTTCTTAACCTTTCTATCCGAGAGAGGTGACTGACGAAGTATGGCTTTCAAAGCTTTGCATCCCTCTACATCATGTCCTGGTGTGCGGTGGTAAGCACAGATTTTAGACTCATCATAACCTATAGGTCGAGGTTTAGATGGATCATAAGGTCTAAGTCGGGGTAGGGAAATGGTTGCATTCTCCACCAACATATCAGGATCTTAGCGTAAGATCCTTTGAGGGGGTCAAAGTCAGAGAAAGATGAAGCTATTGATTGGGTGGGTTCTGGTAATGTTTGGGTATGGTTGGTTTGTATGGATCGTGTTTTAGATAAGGGGTTTTGATAATTGGATTTAACTAAATGTGGCTTCTTTGGCGCAAAAGGTATGTTTAGCTGGTTAGATGGTGAGGCCACAGATGATGTGGTAGCAGGAAACAACCATGGAGAAAGAGGAGTGATAGCAAACAAATCCTTTGATGATGGAGTTTTTTTAGGGTTGGTAGCAAGACAGGATAGGTGACATTGATAGGATCTCTGTATGGATGTAGAAGGTGCAGGTCGTTTTAAAGAAAACGTAGGAGGTACGATGTATTGAGGCAAAGTGGAGGGGTGAGGTCCCAATATAGAAGGTAGGTGTGACGGCGAGGGTTTTAGTTGTGATAGAGGCATAGATTGGACTTGAGGAGATTGGGTCTGTCTCCTAGGTGGATGGACGGCTTTATTTTTGGATAAATCTAACCGTGTGGGTGTGTTAGGCTGGGTATTGGTGATGTCCTAAGCATTGGGGGAGGTTTGGCTAGGTTAATAGAGGTGGATGAGGTATTCGGTAGAGATGAGGGGGGTGAAGGTGAGGACATAGGCATTTTGAGTTTTTGTAAACACCACGGGTATATGGTAGAGGTGTCTGATTGGTCATCTACATTTGAGTAGAACATGGTGTACTCAAACGTTCCCATAGGACTTGTCTATCTTCTGAGGGATAACAATCTTCACGTGTGAATAGGAAATTTTGTATGGAAGAAAGGTGGGTTGTGATTCCAGTCCACTGTGGGTGTGATACAGGGGGTAAATGAGGCACTATATCAATGGGTGTTAAGAGGACAACCAGTCGTTGAAAAGATTTAGGCGATGAAGAACTAATAGGTAGGAGGGCATGTTTGAGAGGATCCGTCATGATTAAAGAATTTGGTGATGTCAGTTCAAGGGGTTTCTCATCTAAGGATGACGAAAAAAGTGGCGAGCCTTCCTCTTGTATAGCAAGAGTGGTAGAAGGAGATGTTTGGGAAATAGATAAGTTAGATAACATCCACTCACAGTTTTGCAAGGATGTGGTGTAAGAAGGCTCATACATTATGAGAAGGGAACTCTGGGCGGTTAATTCCTTTATGGGTAAAGGAACGGAAAGGTTATCATCTTGTCTTGATGGTGGTGAAGTGGGTGCGGATTCCTGCATTAGTGACAAGGCTTGATTCACAGAATTTCCTCAATAGAGGCTTTTGGTTGGGAATCGAAAACTACATGGATTTCATGAACACTCTCCTCGGCTAAGATATCTTGGTTCATGTTACTGTTAGAAGAGTGGTTTGGGAATGGTTTATTGAATATTTTCAAATTTCGGTTAGCAGAAGCATTAGGATTATCGAGGGTTGTATCCCCTGACATCAACCATTTCCTACACTATGTTTTTCAACATCTTATAGTTTTCGTGACTGTGTCCCTTCACGTGGTGGAAGTTATAGAAGTCATTTTCTTTGTACCAAGAAGGTATAGCGCGAGTGGAATCAAACCTAGAGTGAGGTTTAACAGGAGGCAAGGTGATAGCTCCTGCTTTGAGCAATTTTTCCAAGATGACACCATAAGTTTCTCCCAAGGGAGTGTAATTGATGGGCTCGGCTTTATACTTATAGGTGGCTTTTCGGTGGAGTATTAGACGCTGCTTGGGATTTGACCATCACCGCATGTATAGCTCCTTTTGATTTTGAAGCAGTCGATGCGTGAGAATTGGTGGTGTTAGGTTTGGTTGGTGGAGTCTTGGGTTCAGAAATTTAGGGTTTTTGTTGCACGTAACCGCAATTTCTCTTCCTCTAAGGCTCGAATTTCTAGTTTCCAAGCCATAGTAAAGGCCTCATCAAAGGTGCGAAAAGTTTGAATTTGGAGGGTAGGAGAAATGTGCTTAGCGTAGGCCCACGTAAAGAGTTCGATGAGTTCAGCCTGAGGCAAGGAATAAGTAAGTTGGTTGATGAGGCCCTGCCATCGTCCAACGAAATCTGTGATAGATTCGTCTTCAAATTGTCGGACAACATAGAGGTCGGTGATAGATACTTTCTTAGCAATATTAATGGAGAAATGATCCAAAAAAGATTGGGTTAATTAGTTAAAAGAGAAGATTGAGTGCTAGGTTAAAGCACTGTACCACTCCAAGGCAGGTCTTGATAAGGACATGAGAAAGGTGCAGAGTAGTAAAGCATCGTCATGAGCAATCAGATAGTAGGCATGTCTAAATGATCGCAAGTGTTGTTGAGGATCCTCCTTACTATTAAAACGAGTGGATTTTGGTAATTCCCATTGAGGAGGATATGAATGAAGGGGTACAGAAGGATGAATAGGCTCCAGAAAAACTTACTCATATGTCAGGGTGCTACGGCTTCCTGAAACAGAAGCCTCTAGATTTTGCATCTTGTCCATCATTTGTTTGATGAAATCATTGGTTGGATGAGATGATGGTGCGGTTGTTGTAAAAGGTGGAGGATTGGGCCAAGGGCCTCCACTAGACAATGGGGGGGCTAAATGTTGATAAGGTATTGAGGATGAATATGTTGAGGTGACCGAATAGGGATGTCCTATATAAGGTGTTGAAGTCACCGGATACGTGTGTGGAAATGAAAAGGTGGGTGGAGCTTGAGAAGGAAAGCTTGTGTGGATAGGTGGCAGAGAGCAAGTTATGAAAGGAGAAGTCTGCGAGAGAGATGAGGTAGGAGCAGTTAGCGGTAATGATACGTGGGGCCCCCGGGTTAACAAAAGGAAAGCCAATCTGTGCCGTAAGAACCTATGAAGCCACTGGGTTGGGAGACGGGGCTAAGGATGAAGAAGGTAAGGCAGAGTTATTAGGTGGAGAAGGAGCTAAATGGGCAGGCGATACTAATAGGCATACCCACGAGAAGTTGGCCATCAGGTGTACGGTCAGGGGCATGAGACAAATAGTACTGTACAACGCTAGGATTAGCATCCAAAAAAGTTGGCAAATTACCTTATCTCCTACAAGGATTTTGGGAACCTTGCTGGTGTCCATAGAATTCTCCTATAGAATGCAAAGGGGGTGATTCAGGCAAAGGCACAGAACATGCATGTGAAACCATGGCTGCGGCTTGTTTCCTGAGTGATAACAACCATGGACAAGAGTACACAGCAGGGATGTAATCTATCAGGGAATGGAGAATCAGCAACAAAATGTTGGAATTGGTAGGTTGCTGGTTTGTCAAGAACTATGAAAGAAAGTAACCGATAGCGGTCAGGTAACCAATGTCGGTCAGACTGTAGCCGAACGTCGGTAAGTTAACCGATGTCAGTAGTAATAGGAACCGATGTTCGGTCAGTGTTGAAGAAAAGAGAGGCTGCTAAGAAGTTACTGGGTTTGGGGTTAACAATGCTTAGATATACCTACCAAATTGTTCTTGAAGTGATCATTGAAACATTGTAGGACAGAGAAACAGAACTAAAAATAAGTAAGATGCATAAGCAAATCAAGAGACTAACCCTAGAGGATTAGTTTTAATTACTTGTGGGCTTATTGACCTTAGATATCAGATGATGTCAATCCTAAACAAAATACCTAAGGGGGATGTCAAGTTTATTTTGGCTTCATAAGGTTACCTTAATCAGGTGGAGGAATACCACGGAAAAGGGGGGATATTTAAGTTGTTGTGTTTATTATGACGTGATTTGGTATGTGTTGTACAGTGAGGAGTAAGATTAATTTCTTCTCAATACCGTGGATATCACCCCAACGTGTAAGACCTATTACTTAATCTACGTTCACTAGAATTGAAAACGACAAGCAAGAATGTGATGCACGCGTTTTAAACCCAGATTGAAAATGATATTCGATGAAGCAAAGGAGATGAATTTCAATAATGCAAAGATGTCCAAGCAAGACAAATTCTTGTACCAAAATGAAAAAATATTTTGTGAAGATTTAGAAAGAAAGAAAACTGTAAGTACGCTCCCTAAATGAAAGCAATCAAGAAAGAAAAAAACCCTAAATGGGTCCTACCAGGCGTGCCAAAATGTTTCTAACAAAGGAATGTTTCAGTTCCTAGAATAGAGTTGCTTCTATCCTTTCATTCTTTTGAGAAACATATAAGGGTTAGGGCTAGGAGGAATACCTATTGAATGTTGAGAGGGTGTGTGCGTATCATAGAGAGAGATCAGATCGACTGCGAAGAACTCCTTTTTGTCTGGGAAGGACTACCTGCAAATAAGAATACAAGACCACCAAGATTTTAGTTAGACAATAAATGAGGGAACCACCTTGGGCCCAGGAAATATTAGACTTCCCTTTTGAAGGTGGTCAGTTCCCCTGCTAATATGAATTAACACAAATTCTAACAAAGAAGATATTGCCAAATTACAATTTAATTGCCTCGTTACAAAGCAATAGATACTAAACTAGGCAATGGTAAAATGTCATGTTGTTTGTGAGTTCACTGTTTGACCGATGCCATTTAGGTCAAGTCACGGGGATAGACCAGGATGGATCTGAGGTTGTTAGGAGACCGATAGGTCGATAGGAAGGTTTAGTGTATAAGTCACAGTGACCGATGCCGGTCACTGGATAACTGACCAAGGTTAGAGAACTGCTACTGGTAAGGATAACCGACACCGGTATGGTCAGTAATATAGGCACTTCTGGGTAGAGATTGATTGCAAGGTGATTATGGGGTTTTTAAGACTGGTGGATGCTGGAGGGGAATAGTGAGATGACGGGAAGACTCAGAGAGTGATGGGGGCTGTTCTTGGGGGCAATACGAAGGATGTAGAGGAATGACAGGTTAGAGTGTAGGATGCTTACCGGGGAGTGGATCTAGGAGTAGAGCTTATAATTACTGTGATTCAAAAAGTCCAAAAAATGGTTATTACAAGAACGTACCAGACACTACTTACTCAGTTCCTGATGAAGATTTTGGGGTCCAAAGACTGTGATAACGATAGGCAAGGCTCAAGGTGGGATGATCTGGTATTGGACAAGTCAGCTGATGAAGCTATCCTCAGTCTCTCCCAATGCTTGGATAAGGGGTGTGTCACTGCGCTCTAGTTACTCAGTTGCAGTCTTCAGCTTGATGCTTCTTCTCTGCAAACTCTTCTCTTTCCTTCACTTGTCTCTGTCTTGGCCAAGTGAATTCCCAATCTTTCAAATGAATTCCCCATCCTTTGTTTTTGGTTTAGGGAGGTCATTTACAGGGAACCAATGGTGGTTACGTAACCGACGGTGCCGTCGAGTAGGAATCGACTGTCGGTTAAGTCAAAGTGGGCTATTTTTAGTAAAATAGCCAAACTTCCCTCCTTTTCTCCGAAGGGATCAGTTGTGGGCTTGGTCAAATCATTATTAGGTTTGTTTTGATGCAGGTAAGGGGTCATGAGTCATGGGTGTGGGTGTGGTTAAGGTTATACATCTTAATTAGGTTAGTTTAGGGTTAGGATTAGGTCAAGGTGAGGTGGCGAGATGAGGTGGCAGGGTTGGAGATGTGGATTTATTAATTATAAGGTAATTAGTACATCATTAGGTGTGTAAGGTTCAGGTAGTGAGGTAGGGTTAGGTTGCGGGATGAGATACGGGGTACAAGGTGTCGTAAGACCCAAATTTGGTGTCTATAGTATGCTTGAAAATTACAGAGGTTTAATACTAGATCCTACTCTAAATTCCAAGGAGACAGAGATAAATGATGCAAAAGAAATAAAACTAAGTAAAAGTAGTGATACACCAAAGGAGTGGTGAACATCTATTTTTGCAAATTAACACAAGTTACAAAATGCAGTAACAATCATGCATAAATTGCTAAAAATGTAATGAAGGATCAATATAGGGCAAACAACACAAGAAAGGATTGAAAATTCATTCACAGAGCTTGTATTGTCATTTCCATCTTGAAGATACAATCCATTACAAAAACAAAGAGGTAGAAAACATGTTTCAGTCCTAAAAGAGGTCTGATATTCCACAAATTCACTTGCCAGGGTTAAGGAGGGAGCTTACAGTTCATAAAAATGTATAACCCTTTACAAATAAGCTAAATCTGGCTTTTTAACAATGAAAACAGAGCCAAGAAGGAGAAACATGGGAAAAATGAAAGGAATCATTCAACAACTAACCAAATCTATCAAAATAGCATGGGTACCCTTAAAATCTCATTCCCCAAGTTTTTTGACCATGCTAGAGTAGAATGGAATGGAAGCCATAGTACATTAAAAAATGGTGGTTGAATGTCAGCTCTACTCTTTTCCCCCATGTCAGAGGCATTTTCCTCATTTTTCTCTCACCAAACCTCCATCAAAACACAAAATTAAAGATTCCATCATGTAGAGGACTTTCAATATCTTTCCAATGACACCAAAATCGAGAAAACCCATGAGCTCTGGATTGAAAGATATGACCTTCTGAAGATTTAGGGCAATAATAGGGAAAAAATTGAGTTAGCGGGCCAAAACCCAAAATTTTTCCCTCTTTTTTGAATTTGGGAAAAATTCCCCAAAAATGTTCGCTGTCCCACCACTCTGATGCCACGTGGAACGTTCTGATTGGATGCGGGCTTCACAAAACCATTTAGGCGTTTTTGAATTTTTGGAAATTTTTCCCTTATCACTTTACACCCCGCTGCTCCGATGCCACGTGGTGCTCTCCAAGTGGGCATGGGCCCTGAATCAATTTTTTTCTCTTTGTGGGCCTGCGGGAACAAATATTCCTTTTTTGCCATTCGCAACACTTTGGAAAAATTGTCAGAATTTCCCCTGTTGAATTTCCCCTGCACCCCCAACCTTAGCCAGGACTAGGACACATGGCATCTTCCCATTCGCTGCGCGCCTTCAGGCCGGGTTTTCCCTTTTTGCCCCTTAACAATTTTGGTGAAAATCCAGAATTCACTCTACCCTCGACCTGACTCCTACCGGCCTTATTGGACACGTGATGACCTCCTATTGGTTCATGGAGCTTCGGGCCAAAATTTTATTTTTCATCCCCTGTCGAACCCTTTGGAAATTTTTTCTAACTCACCTCTACCGACCCGCCATCCCACCGCCACATGGGCACTTTCTAATTGGTTGTGGACCTTCCTAGGGAAATTTTCCCTCAAAAACTCCACCGAGCCATAACTTGTAAAATACAAGGAGTTAGAAGGAAAAAATTACCGTTTTGGAAAGGTGAGAAAATTCTCTATCTGATGAAGCCATTTCCAGAAAAATTTGAGTGCCTAAAAGGTGAACAATTTTGACTGACGCACAAGGAAGGAAGAAATGAAAGAGAGTTAGCCTAAAAAATAAGCAATGGTCTTATTTTGGATAACACGAACCTAATAGGAGTAGGGGTAGAGGAAGAATGTCTTGACTCAGGAGGCTTTGAGAGCTTGAGTAGTACTTCTGTTAGATACTCTACTTTATCTTTTAGCTCATCTCTACTTGCCTTCATTTCCTTCAGCTTCTGGCACAACAAATTCATGGCATCTTGTGCATCTTGTTGTGCTCCCTCCATTGTTACTTTTCCTAAATCAACCATTTGTGATCTGATAATCGGTGACCCATTAATATCATTCTTGGTTTTTTTAACTGCGGGAGTGGTAATCTCCACAAACCTATGCCTTGAGGCATCCACTAAAAACCCTTGAAACCGTTTTGGGTTTCTTGGTAGACTTGGCAGGAGTGACGTTGAGGGAACTGAAATAAAAGTTTGGTAGGGGAAATACCACCTTCCTCTTCCTTGGGGTATGATCTATTAACCATTGAGGCATACTGGAAGAATCTTCTCCCATCGTAGGTGTTACGGTCACATCTACAGGTGGAGGAATGTTTGCTTGTGGAGTGGTGATCACTGTGAGTGTAGTGTCCGTGGGAATGGACTCAGGGAATGAAGTACAGAAGGAGGAGGCATATCCATGGTTAACCTAGGTCTAGGGGGACAGGTGAGAGGTGAGAGAAGATGTTGGCCATGGTTGAGGAATTTTGGTGAAGAAATCTAAAGCAAGGAAGTTTGAATGGGAGGAGGTAAGGATTCTGAAATTAAAGCTTGAGAGGTAAGAGGAAGACTAACTTTTGATGAGCTACCAATCAAAATGGGAATGAGAGGTTGACCAACCTCTTCTCCTAAAGAAATATTTCCTTGTTCTAGTGGTGGAGGTGAATCAAGTATCTCAACCATTTGTGGGAGAGTGGCCCAATGATGTGGTCACTTGTTCTTCTCACTTTTTGACAAACTTAACCTTTATTGGCCTCTTCGGAAGGGTCCTTATCCTTTTCCATTTTTTCCCTTGGGAGGGTCCCATTTCCAAAGTAGCTAGCTTTGAAAAACTCTTTTCTTTATAACTCATTCCCAAAGAAATAGGCCACACCTTAGTATGGGTAAGAATTTGAGCAACTCTTCCTGTGATAGAAGCTTTCTCAGTAATGGACAAATCAATGGTTGGGAATACATATTGGTCTTCATTCAACGCATCATATGAGGCATCAAGAACACTTTCATTGTCCATGGCAACCTTCTGAGATGTCAGATAGATTAACATCTAAATCTCGTCAAGTGTTAACCTGCTATTGTCCTTTCTTTAGATGTCAACTTCATCCTGAAGATCAACCCAAATGTCTTCTATGTTGGGCACCATGTAGATATAAGGTCTCATATGACTTAAGGACTCCTCATAAATCAAACCCATCTCTATGCTTCATGTGCTTCTTCAACTATTCTCATAGCTCATGTACCATGTTCTTGTCTTTAACCACTATTGAGCACATGTACCTTCTGATGGAAAAGAGGGAAGGAGGAACGGTGGCCTATGTGCTTACTTTATTGGAATTTGTGAAAATCCAACAATTGTCTAACCAAATCCATCAGGATCAACCTATCACTTAGGAACCTGGGGAAAATAGAAAGGATCACTCGGGGTACTATGACCACCCGAAGGTATGTGAACTTCTTGAATTGCAAGAAGATACAACTCCCATTTCGATAATTCGGTCCATGCCTCATCAGAGACTCGTCTTTTGCTTAGATCAAGGTTCATTCTATAGATGTTTTCATAAAAGAAGGTTTCATTCACTCTCCTGAATTGATTCTCGGGACCCCTTCATTATTAGCTAAGGGAAGTACCGATATGTGTGTTATGTTGCCCTATTTCCCTTTGCATCCTAGCCTAAATAACTTCTCATGCTAGTTGCTGCATAGGTGATGTATGAACGACATATAGAACCTGCCAGTAGACAAGACTGTTTTTCATTTGGGAGTCGATCTCATCACTTATAAGATTGCTCCAATCGATCCATTGGTCATTCTTCTTTATGATGACCATGAATTGATGCATCCACCCTTGGAATTCTCTTGACTCTGGGGAGTCTAATATTTTATTTAGCAGGGTGATGATATCACTGATTTCAAGGATGAAATCACTCATAGGTGACAAACTTATGAAACCTAGAGATTGGCTAGCTTGGCCTTGATCAAGAAATGTTTTATTTACATGCCTGATAAAATATTCTTAATCATTGTCCCCAGGCCTTCTACGTTGATTGAAGGCTCAAACCAACATATTCTTTAAAGTTGGGCAATCTTAAGAGGCCATCAAACTAACCTCCATCCAACTTCACTATGGTTTCTCCTAGTTGATTTCTCACTGAGTGAGAAGTTGAGTCATAATTGGAAGCACAAGCCAGAATGAACTTGGGGGCATTGGGTAGAGATTGGGAATCCTGCTATAAGGGGGAGGCCACTGCCGGCTATTGACTTCATCTAGGGACTCTTAGAAGAATCCTTGATTATGTTCCAAAAGTATTCCATGTCTATATTACCAAGCTCCATGTCCTGGATGTCGTAATTGTAATCTATGTAGGAAGGGGAATCCATATTCCGGTACTTATACTTCATCTTTCCTAACCTGTCTGACTTATCCTTAGATTGTCTAGGATCCGACATGAGAATTCTTGAAGAAATAATGCCTAGATGACTTATAGTTGAGTAATCAGGCTTGAAAGCTTACTAAAGCAATCCTACAGACCTACCACAGTAACTGGAATTTGGGACTTACATAAGCACTTTGTGAAACCTGACACACTGCAATGTATATCATGAAATTAGGTCATGTCAAACATTTTGTGAAACCCCAACACAAAAGGAGGAACTTAGGGGATGTTAAGCACTTCATAAAACCTGATACAAGCGGAGCCAGGGTGATGTTAAACACTTTGCGAAACCTGATAGCTTATAGAAGTCAAAGGATGTTGAGCACTTAGAGAAACCTGATATGTTTGTGGAAGCCGAATGATGTCAGACACCCTGTAAAACTTGAAACAAAGGCGTTGGGTTTCTGGGATGTCAGAACATGTAAAATTCCCACCCAAGTTTGTAAGTTAGGATTTGTAGATTCTTCTCAAAAATCAAAAGAGTATATCCCATGGGAAAAATAAGAAAACACCCAAAGTGATGAATTCCAAACAAGAGGTTTCATGGGAATATAACTGGAAATGAAGAAAACAACCCAAAAAACTTAAACCTAGAGGGAAGAAAAAGAAAAGGGGGAAAAATGCCAAATGAACACCTCAAAAACAACCCCCGAAAGACCTAAAAGTAGTAATAAGAGAAAAATACCTTCAATAGATTTGAAAAATGATCGAAGACGGATCACAAAATTGATCAAGAGGTTCAGTTGGGTTTTGAGGTCGAAGGAACATGGACAAAACATCCACGCAGTGAAAATATACCAGGTAAAAATAATATGTAAAATCGAACTAGTTATAAAGCCCTAGCATTAATTACACCTCATCTGACACGTGTGCCAACTACCACTACAACTCAACATTAATGCCATGTAATCATGCTCAGAGTGTTTTGAAAACTTGATACAAAGGTTTTTACTATCAAATCGGGTTTTGGGAAACAACTAACATGAAGCATGAGATGTTTTGATGTTATCAAGTTTTGAAAACCCGACACAAAGGATCATTTTGGGTTTTGGGTTTTGAGAAACAAGTGACATGGAGCATGCATTTTGCAAGGTATGTTCCGATGCTTTTGAGTTCCGAAAACCCAATACACTAGCTTGTAATTGGGTTTCATGTTTTGGTGTTTCAGGAAACAATTCACATGAAGCATGCAAAGGATATGTTTCCATGCGATGAAAACTGAAAACCTGAAAATCTTCTTCAAAGAGAATTTTTAGGAGATTTTGTCAAAAATATTCTATGGTTATCTTAGTTTTAGCTGAAATCACTAAAAACGAGATAAAAATATAATCATAAGAGTAAGCCAGAACATCAACATACCTCTTCAATAGATTCATCACCTTCATTTTCTCTTTCTGAGTGCAACATTTTCCAATGTTGACCATTTTGGGATCATCAAGACTCCCTATACTTCACTTTCTTAGTCTCAGCAAATTTTTGGGCTCCTTTTGAAACTTTAGACTTCATTATACCTATCATGTTTATCAAAATGATCTCCAAACTCACCAACCCTTTAGGGATTTTGTTTCCTTTTAGTTTGATGAATCCATCTTGATCCATCTCTTCTTTGACACCCTCTTCATTTGATGACACACAATCTCTAGATAGATTGTCACTTCCTTCAAAGTATAGCTGATCAAAGTTATCTCTAAGATCTAAGAAAGAAATAAAATGTTGGTCATCATTGAAAACTTGCTAATTATTTGAATTTTCAGGCACACTGGATCTATGGATCAACTCAATGGTGAATTTCTCCTGAGGGAAATTAGGATGAGGAATCAACAAGAACCCCAAAGAATCTAGAGATTCATCCCTAGTGTTCCTTTCCCCTTGGCACAAATTCAATGGAAAAAGCATCAAAGAATTCAATGGAATCCTAGGCCAAGTTGTTATAGTTCTTCAACCTTCTATTATTTACTTGATAAAGGTCTCTAACTTGTTTTACAATTAGCTCTGAATATCCATAAGCAAGAAGGTTCTTCACCTCCCATTTCCTTCACCATGATCAACCCAAGAATGAGGGCATCATGCTCAGTAGTATTGTTAGTATTTTTAAACTGAAACTTGAAAGAGAAAGGATTAACCTTACCCCCAAGAGAAATGATCACTACACCAGCTCCAGAACTAGCTAAAGATCAGCTTCCATCAAACTCCAAACTCCCACACACCATTAGGATCAAGCAACACTCCCCTTTCACAAAAATTTTTCTCCTCTTATGACATGATCATGTAGTTCCCATACCCAATGTCTTCATACAGTATTTGTGCTTTAGGATCATCTTTATTTTACACAATATACTATACTTGTTTCTCAGGCATCAACTTCTTCATCTTCCCATTGACATAGATCAAGGCATGTCACCAATCCATTTGGATCTCCCCTCCAACATATTTGCAAAATTTCCTACTTAGTAGCATGCCATAGGAAGTAGGGATATCAACAACCAAGATGGTATCCAAGACCTTCTTCTTTGGTAAAGTAGAAAAAGCTACTTGTGCATCCTTGATTCTCCCAACCAAAGACACTTCTCTAATTTCCATGGAATAGCAAGAGCCATAACTGTGGGTTAGGGGTTAGACCAAAAGCATGAGCCACTTACAGGAATTACATTATCAGATGCACTAGAATTAATGACACAATTGCTAAGCTTGTGGCCAGCTATTGTAATGCCCTGAACTGTTGTTACTTCTTGCTGAGCACTCAAGTGTTGATATATGATTTCTTCTGTATAAGGGACGTGTTCCTTTGATTGTGATGTCATGCTTGATTTGGATTGTATCTTCTTTGCATTTGAAGATCTTTGACTGAGTCGGAATATGTTTGGACTCTTTTATTTCTTTCGTTTTTAGCACCTGAGTTCAATCTGATTTTGGGATGAATTGTGGATTTACCCATCTTTATGACTCAGCCTTGGATCAGTGGCATTCATCCAAGAGATGTTTTTAAGTTTATTCTGGATGAACAAAAATTATAGACCTTATGAAAGTTGCAAGGTTCTGAATGAGTTGAATGAGAAATTCAGGAGTTAACTCAGGTTGATCTTGTTAAATGAAAATCGGTTTCCAAATACCGTAACATCGGGAAGGCTTAGACCTTAAGCCAGGTAAGATGTTCCTGGGTATTCAGTAAGCTTATTTAGCAATACCTGATAGGATCCTGTACAGGGATGTTTTACCCTGTTTGGTTCCAATACGGATCGGTCCTACTTGGGAGACCTAGACTGGATTTGTTAAGGTTAATAACCTTAACCTAAACTATAACCTATTGGTTAAATTATTATTAATCTAACCCTAGCCCTAAACTATAAGCTAAATGTTCCTAAGGTTAACTACCTAGCACTATGGAAGTAAGACTAATGTCTTACCTTATGATCTACGTATGTTTCTAACCTATCTTAACTAATGATCATGGTTGAAGAGGGGACCTATGAAGGGGTGCGAGCCATGGGCAGGTGGTTTCCATTGCATTAAATGAGGTGGATAAGGATGAAGGACTTGGGATTTGGCGGAGGTTGCTAACGGCTATTGGGACCTGACGTGGCAGCATCGCCAAATTTGGGAATGGTTGTTTGTTTTCATTTGTCAACTCGCCAACTTTGGTGGTCGGTGGCAAAGGAAAATAGGCGGGGAATCTTGGAGTTAATGTCATTGATGAACTTCGGTTCCCGAGCGCGGATTGCTTGGGAAGGCATGAAAATGGAAAACTAGTTGGTTGTTTGGTTTTCCATACGCTCTATTTTTCTCTCTGTTTGATCACTAGTTTTTCAAACAAGTCTACTTTGTGTTGCATGGAAACTATGAGAATATCTAGCTCTTTTCTCTGTTGGGGAAAGTTTATAAGGCATGAAGGTAATAGTTTATTGTTGTTTAATCGATTGTGGAAGAAGAAGAGAGGGGTGCGAGCACATTCAGAGGTCTTCTTTGGATTTTTAAGCGACATTACCAGGCATAATAGGCCCCTGACTTTTAAAAATCTTGCTTTACTCCAAATGCTTTCATTAAAACAACTCTGTTCAGGTGATTTTAGTACTGTTTGTTTGAAGCAATGTATTGGTTATTCTTTTCCTGTGGAATTAGGAATCTCGGGTTAATCAAAGACCTTGTTGGAATGTTTACTGTATTTATTCTTCCTTTTGGATTCATTTCAATTGAACACCCGACTGTGCTTTTATTGTTGTTGAATCCTATTGAATCTTACTGTGAATACTTGAAGTTTTCTTCTGTTTGGAATGCTTGTTGTGATTATACTACTTGAATGCGACTATAGTAGAAGTCCTCACTGTGTTTGCAATTTTGGGTTTTAAACTCCGTTGGAGTCCTTGAAACGTAACTTATGTTTTTGACTTCTGTAGAAGTTTTGCTGAGAATACAGTTGGAAACCTTGAAATGGATAGTATGTTTACGACTTCTATAGAAGTTTAGTTGAGAATACTATATGGTATTGACTCCATTGGAGCTCATGAAACGTAACTTATGTTTTTGACTTCTGTAGAAGTTTTGCTGAGAATACTGTTGGAATCCTTGAAATGGATAGTATGTTTTCGACTCCTGTATAAGCTTTGTTGTGAATACTTATTGGTTTTGACTCTGTTGGAGTCCTTGAATTGTTGTCGGATGAATTCGACTTCAATCGAAACCCTGGTTGTGAGTACTGGTTGGATTTGACACTGTTGGAAGTCCTTGCTGTATTTCCATTTAAAACACGACTACTGATGAAGTTCTTGATATGTTGCATGTTGGCTCGATTCCTGATTTAAGTCCTTGCCATACATGCATATTGAATAGACTCTTTCTTAATATTATTGTGTTTATGTTCAGTTCAATTCTAAGGAATTAAGGGATGGGGTTTTCTTTACAAACTCAAATCTGTTTGAGACCCCTGCTGTATTTCGTAATAGCTCGACTTTGCATGAAACTTTGAGGAAATTAATGATAGGAATCGACTTCTTTGAAGTCCTTGGTTGTGGTTATTCTTTCTTGAATTCGGCTTCTGATTTAAGTCCTTGCTATATAATAGTAGGGATTAGATTCAGTTGAATGAAGCTGTGCATGTTTGTGTTTCGACTCAGTATGAATGGTCACTATAATTGCATATGGAAAAGTCATTTGTTTATAGTGTTATCTAGTCTCGTGCTTGACTATGATAAAGAGATCCTAGTTGTGCAATGTCAGGCGATGGCGTTGGTTATTTTCATGTTGATGAATGTATGGAAAAGATTTATTGAGTCTATTATGGTTGGAATATTTACTATTGCTTTGTCGCGAGAGCTCTTGTATTGCTTAATAGGTACAGGTGATTATTATTATTGAATTTAGATGAAACTGTAGTTTCTTCTTGTGATATCAACTATTTTAATCACATGCGTAAATGTAATTGCATTATTCTAGAGGAGTCGGTACAGTCCAGAACATGATAGATATGAGAATCTAATTGACTCTGTTCCTTCTCCTAAGCTGTAAATTATATGTTGATGTATAATAAGTGGAATAAGAAAATACCTCTCTCTCCTAGTCTGGAAACTTTGTGTGCTTTCTTCTTGAATCCTTATGTGATCTCTACTGTAAGGGCAAAACAAGAATAGATGGTGGTATTGTATGGAGAGACTGGTATAAAATGTGTGTTGCTGTATAAGTATGTATACTTGTCAATACCATTGAAATGTGTTTTGATTATAAAAGAATTAAGACAGTTGAGCTTGTTGAATGTTATAAACTCCCTTTGAGTAATTATTGGAAACATTCTTGTTGGAGTATTGCTGTCTTTAGAATGGTAGTATTCATTTGTTCTTAGTCTCTAATATATAAAATGAATTATCTGAAAGGTATTAAGGATTAATTGACATCTATAATATGAGTCATGCATTTAAGGTCATGTAGAAATATATGAAGATGAATAGGCCTGATTTATGTTAAGAATTTGAAGAAATGATTTCATTTAAATAGGTTGTTTAATGAGAACAATTGGTGGATTGCAATTGTTTTTAAGAATTAGTGCTTATCATGCTCAGTTCACCGAACTGACCTGTGTTGACAATTTTTGTAGATGGTTGTCATAAGTGGTAAAGGCACTCAGATCTGATATGATATTCAGAGTGTTTAATTTGGTTTTATGATGAAGTCCAACTTGATTCTCTAAATGTATTACATGAAGAAAGTTGTTCTTTTTGCTGTTGAGTATTGTATCAAGTATGCTGAATGCATAAATTGTAATTGATTAGCTTAGAAATGAATGAAATGAGGGGATTGTTACTTATATATGGTTGCATTTGTATCTTGATGGATTGAACTTCTTCGGTTCGAATGTTTTTAAGTGCATTTTTATTATTTTTATACCTTGAAGTTATTAGGATTCTCTAAGTAAGCCTTGTAAAGATTATGTGGTTGGATACTTGTAAATGATTGGTAGTTCTGTTGTGTTCTATATAAGGCTAAATTAGAAATTAGCCCACCGTTCTTCAGGAAGCTAAGGTTAAAATAAACCTTAACAGGAAGCTGAACGGGGAAGAGTAATTTATTACTCCTAACCTTGATCTAAGTCAAGACAACATATTAAATGATTTAAAATTACTATATCTTAATACAAATAAGCATGATATAATATAGTTTTGGGAAAACCGATGTAAACCTAAAAATGTATATTTATCATCCTTAAGAGGAGACTTAGGGCTACTGCCCATTTTCGTTGATTAAGATTATGGTGAATAAAGGAACTCTTGACGAGATCTCAAATCTTATTAATTTCTCTCTGTGAAATGGATCTTAATTAAGTAAGGAAACTCAATGATGAGGAGCCCAGGAGTTGGGATAAGACTAATCAGAAAGGAGAGTCTTAAAGTATAACTTCAACTCAACGTATGTAACACCTTAGGATAAGTAGATCTTTCCGAGGGTGGTTTTGTAGGATGTCGGCACATGTCGACTGCAGGGTTGTACCCCTGAGAAGATTAGGATCTTCTCGAGGATACAACAATGCAGGTGGCTTATGGCGACACCCTTTACATTGATCGTTAATATTTACACCTTAAACTCAAACAAGTTTTTACTCGGGATCTGGTTAGAAACATGGTCGTGTTATGAGGCTGCCCTTGGGGATTCAGGGGTACCTTGACACACAGGGGTTAACTAGGTTTGATCCAGTATGTCAGCTTATCCCTAGTCCTCAGCATCCTTATAACGTTGTCATGTTATTAATCCGTTCCTAAGTGAATGACTTGGGACCCGGGATGGCTGACAGAAGTTAGTGTAGGACATTCTATATTACATCGGAGTGGGGTGGAGGACGTATTCCAGATTTACGAGTATGCCATCAAGGAATATGAGACATTAACAGTATGTTTCAAAAACTTTGGCCAAAGTATCACAAGCTGCTGATTGCGTTGTCCCTATGTCACCTAGTCTAAGGGACAAGATGCCAATGAATAATGGTAACAATTATTCAGATAGGTTCCTTGGATAGAGCATTTTAAATTCCCAGATTAGGGAAGAGAACAGCAAGAGTGAATAGTTACAGTAAAAACACTAACTCTGTGAAACTCATGAATAGATCGGTAGATCACCGAGTCATGGAATGAATAGATCGTTGGTACAACCGAGTCATTATAGCTACATATGGTTATCTATTATAAGAATGGTTGTTTTGATTTGTGAGTTCTAAATTATGTATTTAGAACCAGGAAGCATTTATTACAAAAAAAAAATCTTGTTCTAATGTACTAAATTGGGAATGTTACATCTTGGTATCAGAGCTGAAGGTTGCAGCTCTTGCACCTATTGTGTCCATAATCTGATAAAAACCTGAATTTTCTTGTAACACAAAATGGTTAGAACAAGGGGGGAACGTTGTGAATAATGCTCCACCTGAAGAAGGGGTGGCAACAACCCAAAAGCTTGATGAGATCCTTGCTGCCCTATTGGACACAAGAGATTGTTTGGCTGTACTTGAGAAGCAAGTAATGGGAAATGAGGAGGATGAAGAAGCTGGTAACGACAATCAACTACCTCCTGAGGACAACCCCAATGTGGGTGTTGGTAATAACACTGAAAATTTACCTGTCTAACTAGAAAATAAAAGGGCCAGGTTGGCAGCGGAACTCACTAATGATATAAAAAGGATAATTCCACCTACATATGATGGCACCCACATTAGGAGATGGAGCTGAGAATTGGCTCAGCGAAATGGAGAAGTACTTTGCAATAAGAAACTTCTCGGAGGAAACCAAAGCTATTTGGGGAGCCTATCAACTTTCCCACGAAGCATCTTCGTGGTGGGACAGCTGTAAAGTTGAGCTAAATATTGATGAGACCAATATTACTTGGGATCAATTTAAGGGCTATTTTAGGGCAACGTTGGCTGCCACCAATACTTTTTCTATGATCAGAAAATGACAGAATTCCAGAACTTAGTTCAAGGGAAGCTAACGGTAACTGAATACTGGGAGTGGTTGACAAAAATCCTCAAGTATGTACCACAGTATCAAACTGACGAGAAGTTCAGAATACGGAAATTCATCATGGGACTAAAATACCGTGATAGGAGGAGAGGTCGATGTGCACATCCCTACCACTATGGAAGGGGTTGTTGAAAAGGCCATAAGACAGGAATAGAAATTAAAGGCTATTTCTGCTCATAAAGAGGAAGTGCGGAAGAAGATTGCAAGCCCTTCTTCAACTTCACTTGCACCCAAAAAGGGGGCCATGGAAAAAGTTTGGAAACCGAAGTAAGTTTCCAGGGGATAATAGTAAGAAAACGATAGCAAATAAGCCTGCTGGAAATGTAAGGGATAGTTTTGCCAAAAATTATAACAATGGGCAGAAACCCTATGGAGGACAACGTGATAACTTTAAGGCTGGAAAAATGGATAAATCTTGGACTGTATAGTATGGTAATAACTTTGTTCATATAGTGAGTATGTGTCTTTTTGGGGCAGTCCTTGACTTACCTAACTTTTTCTATGGAAGTTGACCTCTATGTTGCACCTTTAGGATCCTATGACATTGTCATCGGTGTTAATTGGTTAGTTGACCATAAAGCAAAAGTAGACTGCTATGAAAATAAAATAAAATGTTTAGATGATCGGCTGAAGGTAACAGAGATTCAAGGTATGAAAATGGGAAATTTCAGTTAGAAAACTGTCAGCTATGCAGCTTAAAAAGGCTAAAAACAAAGGATGTACCCTTTATGCAGTAAAGATATCTGAATTTTCAGAAGAAGATGGTGATTCCATGAAACGATTCCCTCTGTTGCAAAGTTTCAAGGATGTATTTCCCAGAGGAATTACCGGGGTTTACCACCCAAAAGGGAATTTGACTTCACTATTGAAATCAAACCAGGAACGGAACCTATTTCCAAAGCACCTTATCGGATGACTACTACAGAGTTAGTCGAGCTTAAGGCACAATTGCAAGAACTTTTGTCTAAGGGTTTGATTAGACCAAGTGTTTCACGTTGGGGAGTGCCAGGTAATATTTGTAAAAAAGAAGGATGGAACACTTAGGCTGTGTATTGACTATCGGATGTTAAACAAGGAAAACAATCAAGAATAGATACCCACCTCCAAGGATCGACGATCTATTTGATCAGATGCATGGGGCAGCAGTTTATTCCAAGATAGATCTTCGATCTGGTTATCATCAATTAAGGATTAGAGAAGAAGATATTCATAAAACAGCTTTCCAAACCAGGTACAAACATTATGAATTCATGGTTCTACCCTTTGGATTAACTAATGCACCCGCAGCTTTTATGAACTTAATGAATAATATCTTTCAAGAATATTTGGACAAGTTTGTACTTGTATTCTTGGATGATATTCTCATTTATTCTAAAAGTGTTGATGAGCATAATGAGCATTTGAAGATAGTTTTGGAAATTTTGAGAAAAAGAAAGTTATATGGTAAGTTATCCAAATGTTCTTTCTTTGATACAAAAGTTCACTTTTTGGGTCATGTCATTAGTAAAGAAGGAAATGCCGTGGATCCTTAAAAAATAGTGGCAATAATTGAGTGGCCTGCACCAAAGAATGTACATGAAGTAAGAAGCTTCATGGGCCTTGCTGGTTATTATAGAAAATTTGTTAAGGATTTTTCTAAAGTGGCTGCACTGATAACTTCATTGAAAAAAAAGGATAAGAAATTTATTTGGAATGATAAGTGTGAAACTGCTTTCAAAAGTTTGAAAATCCAGTTGACTTCAACACCTATTTTAGCTGTACCAGACCCTAACGGGAACTTTACTGTTGTAACTGATGCTTCTCGGGAAGGCCTTGGTGGTGTTTTTGCTACAGAATGATCAAGTCATAGCATATGAAAGTAGAAAACTTAAGTTACATGAGATGAATTATGCCCCCTCATGATTTGGAGCTTGCTGCCATTGTTCATGCACTTCAAGTCTGGAGACACTATTTACTTGGGAAACCTTTTGAGTTGAAAACTAATCACTTAGGACTGAAATATATTTTCACTCAGCCTAATCTAAATGGCAGACAGTGAAGGTGGTTAGAGTTTTTATCTCAATATGACTTTGATATTAGCTACATCAAAGGAAAAGAAAATAGAGTAGTAGATGCTCTAAGTCGTAGGAAGCACATTTCTACTCTTATAACATTAAGAACTCAGTTTAAGGATGAGGTAAAAAAGTGCCTCAGAATCTGATATATACTTTCAGCAAGTAAAAGCAGTGCTTACTGCAGAACCTAATGATGAAAGGTATAAATGTTTTCATTTTGATAAGGAAGGAATCTTACGTTATGAAAACAGGGTATACGTACCTTAGCTAAATGATTTGAGAAAGAAGTTGTTAGTTGAATTTCACAATTCGCCCTTCTCTAGACACCCGGGTATCACAAAAATCCTTGCTGATCTAAAACAACAATACTTTTGGAAAGGTATGAAAAATGATGTTATTGATTTTGTGACTCATTGGATGGAATGTCAGCGGGTTAAGGCAAAACACATGCACCCTGTGGGACTATTATATCCCCATAGCATACCCACAGTACAAATGGCAAGTAATAAGCATGGACTTTGTATAAGGGTTACCTATGTCCAGGAATAAACATGATGTTATCCTGGTAGTTGTAGATAAACTAACTAAGGGTAGCTCATTTCGTCACTGGAAATCTTAAGGATGATTCACCAGTGTTGGCCAAAAGATTCGTGCACGAAATTTTCAGGTTACATGGTGTACCAGAATTGATTATATCTGATAGGGATCCTAGAATGACATCAAGATTTTTGGCAAACGCTAAATACAGCTCTTGGAACGAAACTAAACTTCAGTTCTGCATATCATCCAGAAACGGATGGACAAACTGAGAGAGTAAATCAAGTGTTGGAAGATATGTTGCGAATGTATTGCATGGATCAACAGTATAAATGGGAAGAGTATCTCCCATTAGTTGAGTTCACATACAACAACACTTATCACTCATCTCTTAAAATGGCACCTTTTGAAGCACTTTATGGAAGAAAGTGCAGAACCCCTGTTAGCTAGGATAGTATTGAGGATAGAGTGGTAATTGGGCTAGAAATCCTCACTGAAATGGAACAGCAAGTAAAGATGATTTGTGAATGATTGAAGGAAGCAGTGGATAGGCAGAAGAGTTATGTTGGACCTAAAGCGGGTTGATCGAAAGTTTAAACTTGGTCAAAAAGTTTTTCTTCGTGTTAAACCAAGAAAGAGTTCTATAAATTTTGGCAAGGCTGCCAAGTTGTCACCTCGTTACGTGGGACCTTTCGAAATTGTCAAAATAATCAATCCTATAGCTTATCAATTAGCATTACCACTTGCTTTGTCTCGCATGCATGATGTTTTCCATATTTCTTTGCTTAAGAAATACCTTTCAGATTTGTCACATGTTTTTAAATTGGAATTCCTTGCAGGTCCAAGACCCAAGAATAATCGTGGTTAAACCCACACGAGTGCTGGGGAAACTCACCAATTGCATTTGAAAAATCATGAAATACAGCAATGTAAGGTCCAGTGGGACCAGTTTAATGAAGAAAGTGCAACTTGGGAAAATATGGAAGAGATGAAAATTGCTTTTCCTTTTCTTTTTCAACAGAATGAAATCTGTTGACAAAACATTTTTATGAACTTGTCTTTTTCATGTCTTTATGTAAGCCAGCTTGAGGTAAACACTATTCAGGTTGAATAAATTATATCATGACATTGATCTGAGAAAATAATTCATGATGAAATTGGTCTCTTGTATTGTGAACTAATAAATTGGTTGACCTGAAGGTAAATCAAAAATATGTAATCATTGGGATGATGAATCTTTTAGGAGGGAAGCATGTAATGCCCTGAACTGTTGTTACTTCCTGTTGAGCACTCAAGTGTTGATATATGATTTCTTCTGTATAAGGACGTGTTCCTTTGATTTTGAAGTCATGCTTGATCTGGATTGTATCTTCTTTGCATTTGAAGATCTTTGATTGAGTCGAATATGTTTGGACTCTTTTATTTCTTTCGTTTTTAGCACCTGAGTTCAATCTGATTTCGGGATGAATTGTGGATTTACCCATCTTTATGACTCAGCCTTGGATCAGTGGCATCGATCCAAGAGATGTTTTAAGTTTATTCTAGATGAACAAAAATTATAGACCTTACGAAAGTTGCAAGGTCTGAATGAGTTGAATGAGTAATTCAGGAGTTAACTCAGGCTGATCTTGTTAAATGAAAATCGATTCCAAATACCGTAACATTGGAAAGGCCTAGACCTTAAGCCAGGTAAGATGTTCCTGGGTATTCAGTAAGCTTATTTAGCAATACCTGATAGGATCCTGTACAGGGATGTTTTACCCTGTTTGGTTCCAATACGGATCGGTCCTACTTGGGAGACCTAGACTGGATTTGTTAAGGTTAATAACCTTAACCTAAACTATAACCTATTGGTTAAGTTATTATTAATCTAACCTAGCCCTAAACTATAAGCTAAATGTTCCTAAGGTTAACTACCTAGCACTATGGAAGTAAGACTAATGTCTTACCTTATGATCTACCTATGTTTCTAACCTATCTTAACTAATGATCATGGTTGAAGAGGGGACCTATGAAGGGGTGCGATCCATGGGCAGTGGTTTCCATGGCATTAAATGACGTGGATAAGGATGAAGGACTTGGGATTTGGTGGAGGTTGCTAACGGCTATTGGGACCTGACGTGGCAGCATCACCAAATTTGGGAATGGTTGTTTGTTTTCATTTTTCAATCACCAAATTTGGCGGTCGGTGGCAATGGAAAATAGGAGGAAATCTTGGAGTTAATGTCATTGATGAACTTCGGTTGCCGAGCGCGGATTGCTTGGGAAGGCATGCAAATGGAAAACTATTTGGTTGTTTGGTTCTCCATACGCTCCGTTTTTCTCTCTGTTTGATCACTGGTTCTTAGAACCAGTCTACTTTGTGTTGCATGGCAACTATGAGAATATCTAGCTCTTTTCTCTGTCGGGGAAAGTGTATAAGGCATGAAGGTAACAATTTATTGTTGTTTAATCTATCATGGAAGAAGAAGAGAAGGTGCAAGCACATTCAGAGGTCTTCTTCGGATTTTTAAGCGACATTTCCAAGCATGATAGGCCCTAACTTTTAAAAATCTTACTTTACTCTGAATGCTTTCATTAAAACAACTCTGTTCAGGTGATTATAGTACTATTGGTTTTGAAGCAATGTATTGGTTCTTCTTTTCCTGTGGAATTAGGAATCTCGGGTTAATCGAATACATTGTTGGAATGTTTACTGTATTTATTCTTCCTTTTGGATTCATTTCGATTGAAGACCCAGCTGTGCTTTTATTGTTGTTGAATCCTGTTGAATCTTGTTGTGAATACTTGAAGTTTCTTCTGTTTGGAATGCTTTGCTGTGATTATACTACTTGAATGCGACTATAGTAGAAGTCCTCACTGTGTTTGCAATTTTGGGTTTAAACCTCCGTTGGAGTCCTTGAAACGTAACTTATGTTTTTGAATTCTGTAGAAGTTTTGCTGAGAATACTGTTGGAAACCTTGAAATGGATAGTATGTTTACGACTTCTGTAGAAGTTTAGTTGAGAATACTATATGGTATTGACACCATTGGAGCTCTTGAAACGTAACTTATGTTTTTGACTTCTGTAGAAGTTTTGTTGAGAATACTGTTGGAATCCTTGAAATGAGTAGTATGTTTTCGACTCCTGTAGAAGCTTTGTTGTGAATACTTATTGGTTTTGACTTTGTTGGAGTCCTTGAATTGTTGTCGTATGAATTTGAATTCAATTGAAACCCTGGTTGTGAGTACTGGTTGGATTTGACACTGTTGGAGTCCTTGTTGTATTTCCATTTAAACACGAATCTTGATTGAAGTTCTTGATATGTTGCGTGTTGGCTCGATTCCTTATTTAAGTCCTCGCTATGCATGCGTATTGAATAGACTCTTTCTTAATATTGTTGTGTTTATGTTCAGTTCGATTCTAAGGAATTAAGGGATGGGTTTTATTTACAAACTCGACTCTGTTTGAGGACCCTGCTGTATTTAGTAATAGCTTGACATCGGATGAAACTTTGAGGAAATTATTGATAAGAATCAACTTCTGTGAAGTCCTTGTTGTGGTTATTCTTTCTTGAATTTGGCTTCTGATTTAATTCCTTGCTGTATAATCGTAGGGATTAGATTCAGTTGAATGAAGCTGTGCATGTTTGTGTTTCGACTCAGTATGAATGTCACTGTAATTGCATATGGAAACGTCATTTGTTTATAGTGTTATCTAGTCTCGTGCTTGACTGTGATAAAGAGCTCCTAGTTATGCCATGTCAGGCGATGGCGTTGGTTATTTTCATGTTGATGAATGTATGGAACAGATTTGTTGAGTCTATTATGGTTGGAATATTTACTATTGCTTCGTCGCGAGAGCTCTTGTATTGCTTAATAGCTAACAGGTGATTTTTATTATTGAATTTAGATGAAACTGTAGTTTCTTCTTGTGATCTCGACTGTTTTAATCACATGCGTAAATGTAATTGCGTTATTCTAGAGGAGTCGGTATAGTACAGAACATGATAGATATGAGAATCTGATTGACTCTGTTCCTTCTCCTAAGCTATAAATTATATGTTGATGTATAATAAGTGGAATAAGAAAATACTCTCTCTCCTAGTCTGGAAACTTTGTGTGCTTTCTTCTTGAATCCTTATGTGATCTCTACTATAAGGGAAAAAATAAGAATAGACGGTGGTATTGTATGGAGAGACTGGTATAAAATGTGTGTTGCTGTATAAGTAGGTATACTTGTCAATACCATTGACATGTGTTTTGATTATAAAAGAATTAAGACAGTTGAGCTTGTTGAATGTTATAAACTGCCTTTGAGTAATTATTAGAAACATTCTTGTTGGAGTATTGTTGTCTTTAGAATGGTAGTATTCATTTGTTCTTAGTCTCTAATATATAAAATGAATTATCTGAAAGGTATTAAGGATTAACTGACATCTATAATATGAGTCATGCGTTTAAGGTCATGTAGAAATTAATGAAGATGAATAGCTTGATTTATGTTAAGAATTTGAAGAAATGATTTCATTTAAACAGGTTGTTTAATGAGAACAATTGGTGGATTGCAATATGTTTTAAGAATTAGTGCTTATCATGCTCAGTTCATCGAACTGACCCGTGTTGACAATTTTTGCAGATGGTTGTCGTAAGTGGTAAAGGCACGCAGATATGATATGATATTCAGAGTGTTTAATTTGGTTTTATGATGAAGTCCAACTTGATTCTCTGAATGTATTACATGAAGAAAGTTGTTCTTTTGATGTTGAGTATTGTATCAAGTATGCTGAATGCATAAATTGTAATTGATTAGCTTAGAAATGAATGAAATGAGGGGATTGTTACTTATATATGGTTGCATTTGTATCTTGATGGATTGAACTTCTTTGGTTCGAATGTTTTTAAGTGCATTTTTTATTATTTTTATACCTTGAAGTTATTAGGATTCTCTAAGTAAGCCTTGTAAAGATTATGTGGCTGGATACTTGTAAATGATTGGTAGTTATGTTATGTTCTATATAAGGCTAAATTAGAAATTAGCCCACCGTTTCTTCGGGAAGCTAAGGTTAAAATAAACCTTAACAGGAAGCTGAACGGGAAGAGTAATTTATTACTCCTAACCTTGATCTAAGTCAAGACAACATATTAAATGATTTAAAATTACTATATCTTAATACAAATAAGCATGATATAATACAGTTTTGGAAAATCGATGTAAACCTAAAAAGGTATATTTATCATCCTTAAGAGGAGACTTAGGGCTACTACCCATTTTTGTTGATTAAGATTATGGTGAATAAAGGAACTCTTGACGAGATCTCAAATCTTATTAATTTCTCTCTGTGAAATGGATCTTAATTAAGTAAGGTAACTCAATGATGAGGAGCCCAGGTGTTGGGATAAGACTAATCGGAAAGGAGAGTCTTAAAGTATAACTTCAACTCAACGTATGTAACACCTTAGGATAAGTAGATCTTTCCGAGGTGGTTCTGTAGGATGTCCGGCACATGTCGACTGCAGGGTTGTACCACCGAGAAGATTAGGATCTTCTCGAGGATACAACAATGCAAGTGGCTTATGGCGACACTCTTTGCATTGATCGTTAAGATTTACACCTTAAACCTCGAATGAGTTTTTTACCTCGGGATCTGGTTAGAAACATGGTCATGTTATGAGGTTGCCCTTGGGGATTCGGGGTACCTTGACACATAGGGTTAACTAGGTTTGATCCAGTATGTTAGCTTATCCCTAGTCCTCGAGAGCATCCTTATAACGTTGTCATGTTATTAATCCGTTCCTAAGTGAATGACTTGGGACCGGGATGGTTGATAGAAGGTAGTGTAGGACATTCTATATAACATCAAGAGTGGGGTGGAGGACATATTCTAGATTGACGAGTATGTCGTCAAGGAATATGAGACATTAACATTATGTTTCAAAACTTTGGCCAAAGTATCGCAAGTTGATGATTGCATTGTCCCTATGTCACCTAGTCTAAGGGACGAGATGCCAAGGAATAATGGTAACAACTATTCAGATATGTTCCTTGGACAGAGCATTCTGAATTCCCAGATTAGGGAAGAGAACCGCAAGAGTGAATAGTTACAGTAAAAAACACTAACTCTGTGAAACTCATGAATAGATCGGTAGATCACCGAGTCATGGAATGAATAGATCGGTGGTACACCGAGTCATTACAGCTACATATGGTTATCTATTATAAGAATGGTTGTTTTTGATTTGTGAGTTCTAAATTATGTATTTAGAACTAGGAAGCATTTATCAAAAGAAAAAAAAAGTCTTGTTCTAATGTACTAAATTGGGAATGTTACAGCTATGAGGAGGAGTCACATATAAGGGTTTGATCTTCTCATTGGGTGAAGTGACTGTAGCCACAAGGCTGAGTTGAGGAAGAGATGAAGGAGTGAGGAAAAATGCCTTAAGAAGAATGGGTTGGGGTTTTAGATTTAGAATTTACAAAGTATAACCATTTTGGTCAAGGATTTAGGATGATTTTGATAGAACTCTACCTCAAAAATTTGAATCTTGGTCTTTTAAAGATGGTCTATAATGTCCAAAAATCCAGATGTGGAGGAGGAATCACTACTAGGAGTAGGAGGAGCTTTTGATCTATCAAATTTATCATTTGTTGGACAAAAAATTCCTAGAAGTAGAAGTAGAGGGAGAAGGAATAACAAAGCTTACCTTTTGGGTGGAAGTAGTAGGAATAGGAGCTCCTCTTCTTGCAATCACTGGGATGGTGATGGGGTACTCCTTGGATATTTTTTCAAGTTGCACCACTTTTTCCTTTTTTTTGGTCTACTCCTGGGTCATAACAACATATGACTCACTGTTCATATCAGCCACTACATCATCATAGTCATCTTCATCATCCACACCTTCAGTGGTGAGGAAATGAACTTGAGAACCACCAGGCTCCTCCAGTTATTCATCAAAATTCCTCTTCTTTTTCATCATAGAGCCCATTTTCTTCCTCATCATCAAGCTCAATAACCTCACAAGTAGCATTGATAGGTACCTTGAGGGGTGGAACTTCAATGGCCAACCTGGTTTGAGAAGAGGGCAGGTGGTTCCTAGGCTGAAAGTTCTTCCTTGGAACATCTTGATATGGAACATGTTGAGCCAATTGTTTCTTTATGGTAATGAGGTCATTAGCTAGATTTTGCAACAACTGATCTGCATTACCTCTAGGAGAAGAGGAAGAATAAGATGCTTTGGATTTGAAATACTCCCTTTTCATATTTCTAGACATGATCAAGTCATCTTCCACACTGACAGCCAATCTCTGATCAACATCCAAAGTTTCAATATTTTCTCTCCTCAGGGCATAGCTTACTTCTGGCAATTGAGCATTCAAGAAGAAACACTTCTGAATCTGATCAACATGCCTAGTATTTAGTAGAATCTTGTTAATCAACTTGTTGACCTTGGCTACAAATTCTCTCATAGAATCATGTGGCTCCTTCTTGATTTGAGAAATTTGAGCTAACAAAGCATGCACATCTTCAGTAGGTTTGAAACGCTACTCAAATCCAATCCTCATAGTAGTCCAATCGGTGATGGTCCCAGTAGGAAGATGATAAAACCAATCTGTGACATTATCTTGCAAGGTCTCCACAAATATCCTAACAGATACATCCTCATGTTCAACTCCAAGGACCCCACATGCAACAATGAAGGCTGCAATGTGTTCATCAGGTGCACTTTTCCATCACCTCTAAATTTGGAAAAATTATTCCCGTTACCCCTAGGTAAATTATGCAATGGTTAAGGAAGAGCCAGAGGCCAAACTCTTTTTCCCTAAGGCAGAGGTGCTACCATCCTTGGAAATATTGCTTGAAGTGGAACTGAGACACCAAAAATAATTAGGGCACGGATATTAGGGCTAAGTTGTGTTTGAGGAATGTTACTACCAGAAGCTCTGTCTTCAACAAGAGGTGTGCTTGCAGAATGATCTCTTCTATTTCTTCTTGTTGGAGGAATTTGAAAACCTTGTTGATCCAGGAGTTGAAATTAAGATATTTAATTCCAAGAGCCCTTCTACCACATGTAACATCCCCATTTAAGAACATTAGAACAAGTAATTTTTATTTCTATTTGATAAATGGCCTCCTAGTTCTAAATACATAATTTAGAACTCACAAATCAAAACCACCATTCTTATAATAGATAACCATATACAGCTGTAATGACTCGGAGTACCTCCGATCTATTCATTCCATGACTTGGTAATCCACCAATCTATTCATGAGTATCAAAGAGTTGGCATTTTAATTTTAACAAATCACTCTTGCGGTTCTCTTCCCTAATCCAGGATTCAGAATGCTCTGTCCAAAGAACCTATCTGAATAATTGTTAACAATATTCATCGGCATCTTGGTCCCTTAGACTAGGTGACATAGGACAACGCAATCAACAGCTTGCGATACTTTGGCCAAAGATTTGAAACATACTACTTATGTCTCCTATTCCTTGACAGCATACTCGTCATTTTGGAATACGTTCTTCACCCCATTCCTATGTTATGTAGAATGTCTTATACTGACTTTTGTCAATCTCTCCTACCACAAGTTATTCACTCAGGAACGGATTAGTAATATGGCAAAGTTATAGGGATGCTCCCGAGGGCTAAGGATACACTGAAATACTGGGTCAACCCTAGATTAACTCAGTGTGTCAAGATACCCTGAGTCTCCTGGGGTAGCCTTATAACATAACCACATTCCTAATCAGTCCCAGAGTAAATCTTGTTCAAGTTTAAGGTGTAAATCTTAACCATCAATGCAAAGGGTGTCGCCATAAGTCACCTGTATTGTTGTATCTTCAAGAAGATCCTAATATTCTCGAAGGTACAACCCTACAGTTGACTTGTGCCATCAACCTTCAAATCCGCCTTGAAAAGATATAATTATATATAAGTGTTACATACATTAGAGTTAAAGTTATACTTTAAGAATGCTCCTTTGAGGGTAGTCTTTTCCCAACCCTTGGGTTCCTCACCTTAGGATTACCTTTCTCAATAAAACCCATTACGCAACGAGAAGTTATTAATACTTGAGGTCCCAACAAGGAGTTCATAGAAAAACATAAATCTAAATCAACGAAACTGGACAATAACCCTTAATCTTCACATTAGATTGCTAACCAAACACTTTTTGGTTTATATATCAGATCTCATAGCTGAAATATATCTTACTTATTAGTATTGAGATATAGTGATTAAAAATCCAATTAAATGTTGTCTTGACTTAGATCAAGACTAGGAAGTAATAATTTATTCAGCTCGTTTAGCTTCCTGTTGAGGTTTATTTTAACCTTGGCTTCTCGAAAGACAGTGATCTAAATTCCAATTTAGCTTTAGATAGAACATAATAGAACTACTAAACAATCATAAGTATTCAGTCATATAACATTGCAAAGCTTACTTAGATAATCAAAAATGTCTCCAAGTTATACAATAATAACAATGCTCTTAAAAATCATTCGAACCGGAGAAGATCAAATCCATCAAGATACGAATGCAAACACATAAGTAACAAATACCTCATTTCATTCATTTCAAAGCTAATCAAATACATTTTATGCATTCAGCATATTTGATACAATACTCAACAACAAAAGAACATCTTTCTTCAAGTAGTACATTTAGAGAATCAAGTTGAAATTCATCATAAAACCAAATTAAACAATTTGAACATCATATCAGATCTGCATGCCTTTACCACTTACGGCAAAAATCTACAAAAATTTTCAATACGGGTTAGTTCGATGAACTGAGCATGATAAGCACTAATTCTTAAAATAATTGTAATCCACCAATTGTTTTCATTAAACCAACCTGTTTAAATGAAATCATTTCTTCATATTCCAAACTTAAATCAGGCTATTCATTATATATGTTAGAGACTAAGAACATATGAATACAACCGTTCTTAAGATAACAAAACTCCCTACAATATTGGTTCTACAATTTCTCAATGGCAGTTAAAACATTCAACAATCTCACAGTCTTAATTATTTTATCATCGTAACACATTTCAATGGTATTGACAAGTATACCTATTTATACAGCAGCACACATTTTATACCAGTCTCTCCATACAATACCTCAGTTTATTCTTGTTATGCCCTTACCATAGAGATCACAAAAGGATGCAAGAAGGAAAGCACACAAGGTTTCCTGACTAGGGGAGAGAGAATTTTCCCTTCAACTTATTTATACATCCACATATTAATTACAGTCTAGAAGAAGAAAAAGATTCCATTAGAATCCTAAGTCAATAACATTATGAACATTACTGATTCCTTTAGATTAATGCAAATACATTTACGCATGCGACTAAATAGTCAAAATTACAAGAAGAGCTATAGTTCCATCTAATTCCAAATATAAAATTCACCTGTAGCTACTAAATGATTCAAGAGTTCACGCAACAAGCATTAATAAATAATCCAACTCCAATAGGCTCAATAAAAATTTCCATATAATTCAACAAACATGAAAAATATCCAACGCCATCACCTGTCATAGTATAGCTAGTAACTCTTTACCCTAGTCAAGCACAAGACTAGATAACACAATAACAGAAGAGGTAACCATGTGCAAACACAGTGACATTCCCACTAAGTTGAAACACTAAGCAACATACACAGCTTCATTCAACTAATCAAATCCCTACCAATTATACAGCAAGGATGTCAATTAGAAGCCGATTTCAAGAAGATATAATCACAACAAGGTCTTCACAGAATCCGAATTCCCTATCAATAATTTTCCCTCAAAGTTTCATCGAGCTACAATGAAATATAACACAACAATATTAAGAAAGAGTGTCAAAACGATATGGCATGCTCAGCGAAGACTCAAATCGAGAAACAAGCCAACATGTAGCATATCATGGACATCCAACAGTGTCAATTCCAACCAATACTTATAACCAAAGTTTCGATTGAAGTTGATATTCATACGACAACGATTCAAGAATCCTAATATTACTCATAGAAAAACTTCTACAGGAAGTTAAAAACATAAATTACGTTTCAAGGATTCCATCAAAATCAATAACATTTAGTATTCTTAACAAAACAACAACATTCATAACCATGCTTAGATGAGAAGTTTGAAATACGAGATAAATTTTAAGGACTCTCACTGAGTCAATACCAACCATTTTCACAACTGAGCTTACACAGAAGTAGAAACACTAGTTACATTTCAAGAACTTCAACAGACTCAAAACCAATGAGTATCCACAACAAGCTTCCACCAGAAGTCAATAATAAACCACCCATTTCAAGGATTCCAACAGTATGCACTATGAAACTACTACAAAAGTTAAAAACATAATATACATTACAAGGATTCCAACAGAATTCTCAAACAAAACTTCTTACCGAAGTCGAAAACTTTAATAACGTTTCAAGGACTCGAAAGGAGTCGAACCCATGTAGTATTCTCAATTAACCTATACAGAAGTCGCAACATACTATCCATTTCAAGGATTCCAACAGAATTCACAACAAATCTTCTACAGAAGTCAAAACATACTATCTATTGCAAGGGTTCCAACAGTATCAATAACATAATAGTATTCACGGCTGAACTTCTACAGAAGCCAAAAAATACTATCATTTCAAGAATTCCAACGGCAACAATAACATATAGGTACTCACGACTAAACTTCTATAGAAGTCGAAATATACTATACATGTTCAAGAATTCCAACAGTATCAGTTTCAACAAGTGAAAATAACAAGGCTTTGACTGAAGTCGATATCAAACAAGAAAACGTTTCATGGACTCCAACAGATTCAGTTTCATACATTATCCTTGCAAGAATTTCATCAGAATCTACCAAAATGCAAAACACAGCAAGATAATTTAACAGCACGAAACCAAAGTGTACACCTAGCAAGGAATTCAAACTGAATAATCGAGCCAACATGAAAACACAGCAAGATAATTCATACATTGCTACCATTAAAACCAACTAAACCAAAAATCATTTAAACAGAGTTGTTCTAATGAAATCATTTGAAGGAAAGGAAGATTTTTATAAGTTAGGGCCTAACATGCCTGGTAATGTCGCTTAAAAATCTGAAGAAGACCTTTAAATGAGCTCGAGCCTTCTCCTCTTCTTCCACATTAGATTCAACAACAATAATTTGTTATTTCCATGCCTTATAAACTTTCCTCGACACAGAAAAGAGCTAGTTATTCTCATAGTTGCCATGCAACACCAAGTAGACTGGTTCGAAGAACCAGCGATCAAACAAAAAGAAAATCAGAGCGTATGGAAAACCAAACAACCAACTAGTTTTCCATTTTGCATGCCTTCCCGAGAAAGCTATGCTCGGGAACCAAGTTCATTAATTGCATTAACTCCAAAATTCCCACTCAATCTCCATTGCCACCGACCGCCATAGTTGGCGATGGACAAATGCAAACCAAAGATCATTTCCAGATTTGGCGACTCTGCCACGTCGGTCTCGTTGGCCGTTTGAAATCTCCACTAAATCCCTTGTCCTTCATGCTTATCCCTTTCATTTAATGCCATAGAAACTACCACCCATGGCTCGCACCCCTTCATAGGTCCCCCTTCATCCATGGTCATTAGTTAGGTTAGAAACATAGGTTAGATCTTAAGGTGATACTTAGTCTAACTTCCTTAGTGCTAGGTCACTAACCTTAGAAACATTTAGCTTATAGTTTAGGGCTAGGTTAGATTAGCACTAATCCAACCCATAGGTTATAGTTTAGGTTTAGGTTATTAACCTTAATAAATCCAGTCTAGGTCTAACAAATAGAATCGTTCAGTATAAGAACCAACAGATATACATTCCCGAAATGGATTCAATCCAGCATTGATAATAAGCTAGCAATATGTATACTAGAATTTATTACCTGGCTCAAGGTCTAGACCTTCCTGATATTACGATATCGGGAACCAATTCATATAACAAGATCAGCTTGAGTTAACTCCTGAATTGCTCATTCCACACATTTAGACCTTGCAACCTTCGTAAGGTCTATAATTTTTGGTTCATCCAGAATAAACTTAAAACATCTCTTGGATCAATGCAACTGATCCAAGGCTGAGTCATAAAGATGGGTAAATCCACAATTCACCCCGAAATCAGATTAAACTCAGGTGCTAAAAATGAAAGAAATAAAAGAGTCCAAGCATATCCTGACTCAGTCAAAGATCTTCAAGAGCAAAGAAGATACAATCCATATCAAGCATGACTTCACAATCAAAGGAACACGTCCTTTTTATAGAAGAAATCATATATCAACACTTGAATGCTCAGGAGGAAGTAACAATAGTTCAGAGTGTTACATGCTTCCCTCCTAAAAGATTCATCATCCCGATGATTACATATTTGATTTACCTTCAGGTCAACCAATTTATTAGTTCACAATACAATGTGACTATTTCCAACTTGAATAGTTCCAGAAATCAATGTCACGATACATTTTATTCAGCCTGAATAATGTTTGCCTCAATCTGGCTTTCATATAAACATGAAAAAGATAAGTTCATAAAAAAAAATGTTTTGTCAACAGATTTCATTTTGTTGAAAAAGAAAAGGAAAAGCAATTTTCATCTCTTCCAGATTTTCCCAAGTTGCACTTTCTTCGTTAAACTGGTCCCACTGGACCTTACATTGCTGTATTTCACGATTTCTCAAATGCAATTGGTGAGTTTCCAGCACTCGTGTGGGTTTAACCACGATTATTCCTGGGTCTTGGACCTACAAGGAATTCCAATTTAAGACATGTGACAAATCTGAAACGTATTTCTTAAGCAAAGAAATATGGAAAACATCATGCATGCGAGACAAAGCAGGTGGTAATGCTAATCGATAAGCTACAGGATTGATTATTTCAACAATTTCGAAAGGTCCCACGTAACGAGGTGATAACTTGGCAGCCTTGCCAAAAGTTATAGAACTCTTTCTGGGTTTAACACGAAGAAAAACCTTCTCACCAAGCTCAAACCTTCTGATCAACCCGCTTAAGGTCAGCATAGCTCTTCTGCCTATCTGCTGCTTCCTTTAATCGTTCACGAATCAACTTTACTTGTTGTTCCATTTCAGTGAGGATCTCTGGCCCAATTACCACTCTATCCTCAATACTATCCCAACTAACAGGGGTTCTGCACTTTCTTCCATAAAGTGCTTCAAAAGGTGCCATTTTAAGAGATGAGTGATAAGTGTTGTTGTATGCGAATTCAACTAATGGAAGATACTCTTCCCATTTATACTGTTGATCCATGCAATACATTCACAACATATCTTCCAACACTTGATTTACTCTCTCGGTTTGTCCATCCGTTTCAGGATGATATGCAGAACTGAAGTTTAGTTTTGTTCCAAGAGCTGTATTAAGCGTTTGCCAAAATCTTGACGTCATTCTAGGATCCCTGTCAGATATAATCAATTCTGGTACACCATGTAACCTGAAAATTTCATGCACGAATCTTTTGGCCAACACTGGTGAATCATCCTTTAGATTTCCAGCGATGAAATGAGCTACCTTAGTTAGTTTATCTACGACTACCAGGATAACATCATGTTTATTCCTGGACATAGGTAACCCTTGTACAAAGTCCATGCTTATTACTTGCCATTTGTACTGTGGTATGCTATGAGGATATAATAGTCCAGCAGGGTGCATGTGTTCTGCCTTAACCCGCTGACATTCCAGACAATGAGTCACAAAATCAATGACATCCTTTTTCATACCTTTCCAAAAGTATTGTTGTTTTAGATCAGCAAGCATTTTTGTGATACCCGGGTGTCCAGAGAAAGGTGAATTATGAAATTCAACTAACAACTTCTTTCTCAAATCGTTCAGCATAGGTACGTATACCCTGTTTTCATAACGTAAGATTCCTTCATTATCAAAATGAAAACCCTTATACCTTTCATCATTAGGTTCTGCAGCAAGCGCTACTTTTACTTGCTGAAAGTATATATCAGATTCTGAGGCACTTTTTACCTCATCCTTAAACTGAGTTCTTAACGTTATAAGAGCAAAAATGTGCTTCCTACGACTTAGAGCATCTACTACCCTATTCTCTTTCCCTTTGATGTAGCTAATATCAAAATCATATTGAGATAAAAATTCTAACCACCTTCTCTGTCTAGCATTTAGATTAGGCTGAGTGAAAATATATTTCAGTCCTAAGTGATTAGTTTTCAACTCAAAAGGTTTCCCAAGTAAATAGTGTCTCCAGACTTGAAGCGCATGAACAATGGCAGCAAGCTCCAAATCATGAGGAGCATAATTCAGCTCATGTAACTTAAGTTTTCTACTTTCATATGCTATTACTTGATCATTTTGTAACAAAACACCTCCAAGGCCTTCCCCAGAAGCATCCGTTACAACTATAAAGCTCCCATTAGGGTCAAGTACAGCTAAAATAGGTGCAGAAGTCAACTGGCTTTTCAGACTTTTGAAAGCAGTCTCGCACTTATCATTCCAATTAAATTTCTTATCCTTCTTCTGCAATGAAGTTATCGGTGCAGCCACTTTAGAAAAATCCTTAACAAATTTTCTATAATAACCAGCAAGACCCATGAAGCTTCTTACTTCGTGCACATTCTTTGGTGCAGGCCACTCAGTTATTGCCACTATTTTTGAAGGATCTACAGCAATTCCTTCTTTACTAATGACATGACCCAAATAGTGAACTTCTGAATCAAAGAAAGAACATTTGGATAACTTACCATACAACTTTCTTTTTCTCAAAATTCCCAAAACTATCTTCAAATGCTCATTGTGCTCTTCAACACTTTTAGAATAAATGAGAATATCATCCAAGAATACAAGTACAAACTTGTCCAAATATTCTTGAAAGATATTATTCATTAAGTTCATAAAAGCTGCGGGTGCATTAGTTAATCCAAAGGGTAGAACCATGAATTCATAATGTCTGTACCTTGTTCGGAAAGCTGTTTTATGAATATCTTCTTCTCTAATCCTTAACTGATGATAACCAGATCGAAGATCTATCTTAGAATAAACCACTGCCCCACGCATCTGATCAAATAGATCATCGATCCTTGGAAGTGGGTATCTGTTCTTGATTGTTGCTTTATTCAACATCCGATAATCAATACACAGCCTAAGTGTTCCATCCTTCTTTTTCACAAATATTACTGGTGCTCCCCAAGGTGAAACACTTGGTCTAATCAAACCTTTAGACAAAAGTTCTTGCAATTGAGCCTTAAGCTCGACTAACTCTGTAGTAGTCATCCGATAAGGTGCTTTGGAAATAGGTTCCGTTCCTGGTTTGATTTCGATGGTGAAGTCAAATTCCCTCTTGGGTGGTAACCCTGGTAATTCCTCCGGAAAAACATCTTTGAAACTTTGTAGCAGAGGAAATCATTTCATGGAATCACCATCTTCTTCTGAAAATTTAGATATCTTTACTGCATAAAGGGTGCATCCTTTGTTTTTAGCCTTTTTAAGCTGCATAGCTGACAATTTTCTAACTGAAATTTCCTGTTTCACCCCTTGAATCTCTGCTATTTCCAGCCGATCATCTAAACATTTTATATTCTTTTCATAGCAGTCTACTTTTGCTTTATGGTCAGCTAACCAATTGACACCGATGACAATGTCATACGATCCCAAAGGTGTAACATAGAGGTCAACTTCCGTGGAAAAGTTAGGTAAGTCAAGGACTGCCCCAAAAAGACACATACTCACTGTATGAACAGAATTATTACCATACTGTACAGTCCAAGATTTATCCATTTTTCCAGCTTTTCTCTTAAGTTTAGAAGCAAGTTTACTAGAAATAAAACATTCAGTAGCTCCTGTATCAAAAAGAATAGTGATAGGTATGCCAAATAACTTACCTGAGAACTTCTATAGGTGTCACCTGCTTTTCAGCTTGCTTGTCTGCTACTGCAGCATGTATCTTATGCTGCTGATTACGATCATCCTTCTTCAAAGGGCACTGATTTGTGTAGTGGTCTTTGCCACAATTGTAGCAGCCTCCTACAGGTCCCTTTTTAGGCTCAAAATTTCCTCCAGCCTTGTAATTATCTCATTGTCCTCCATAGGGCTTCTGCTCATTGTTATAACTTTTGGCAAAATTATCCCTTACATTTCTAGTAGGCTTATTTGCTACTATTTTCTTACTATTATCCCCCAGAAACTTACTTCTGTTTCCAAACTTTTTCCATGGTCCCTTTTTGGGTGCAAGTGAGGTTGAAGAAGGGTTTGCAATCTTCTTCCGCACTTCCTCTTTATGAGCAGAAATAGCCTTTAATTTACTGTTCTTGTCGTATGGCCTTTTCAACAACTCCTTCCATAGTGGTTGGACTGTGAACATCGACCTCTCCCCCTATCACGGGATTCAGTCCCATGATGAATTTCCGTATTCTGAACTTCTCGTCAGTTTGATACTACGGTACATACTTGAGGAGTTTGGTAAACCGCTCCCAGTATTCAGTTACCGTTAGCTTCCCTTGAGCTAAGTTCTGGAATTCTGTCATTTTCTGATCATAGAAGAGTTGTGGCAGCCAACGTTGCCTAAAATAGCCCTTAAATTGATCCCAAGTAATATTGGTCTCATCAATATTCAGCTCGGCTTTACGGCTATCCCACCACGAAGATGCTTCATGGGAAAGCTGATAGGCTCCCCAAATAGCTTTGGTTTCCTCTGAGAAGTTTCTTATTGCAAAGTACTTCTCCATTTCGCTGAGCCAGTTCTCAGCTCCATCTCCTAATGTGGTGCCATCATATTTAGGTGGGCTTATCCTTTTTATATCATTAGTGAGTTCTGCTGCCAACCTGGCCTTTTTGTTTTCTGGTTGGACAGGTGCATTTCCAGCATTATTATCAACACCCATATCGGGGTTGTCCTCAGGAGGTTGCTGATTGTTATTACCAGCTTCATCTTCCTCCTCATTTCCCATTACTTGTTGTTCAAGTACAGCTAAATGATCTCTTGTGTCCAATAGGGCAGCAAGGATCTCATCAAGTTTTTGGGTTGTTGCTGCCCCTCCCTCTGGTGGAGCATTATTCACAACGATCCCCCTTGTTCTCGCCATTTTCTGTTACAAGAAAATTCAGGTTTTTATCATATTATGGACACAATAGGTCCAAGAGTTACAACCTTTAGCTCTGATACCAAGATGTAGCATCCCCATTTAATAACATTAGAACAAGTAAATTTTTTTTTTAAAAATGCTTCCTAGTTCTAAATACATAATTTAGAACTCACAAATCAAAATCACCATTCTTATAACAGATAACCATATGCAGTTGTAATGACTTGGAACACCTCTGATCTATTCATTCCATGACTCAGTAATCCACCGATCTATTCATGAGTATCAAAGAGTTGGTGTTTTTATTTTAACACATCAGTCTTGTGGTTCTCTTCCCTAATCCGGGATTTAGAATGCTCTGTCCAAGGAAACTATCTGAATAATTGTTACCATTATTTATCAGCATCTCGTCTCTTAGACTAGGTGACATAGGACGATGCAATCAGCAACATGCGATACTTTGGCCAAAGATTTGAAACATACTGCTTATGTCTCGTATTCCTTGATAGCATACTCGTCATTCTGGAATACGTCCTTCAACCCCATTCCTATGTTATGTAGAATGTCTTATACTGAATTTTGTTAGTCTCTCCTGCCCCAAGTTATTCACTCAGGAACGGATTAGTAATATGACAACTGTTATAAGGATGCTCCCGAGGGCTAGGGATACACAGACATATTGGGTCAAACCTAGTTAACCCAGTGTGTCAAGATATCCCGAGTCTCTTAGGGCAGCCTTATAACATAACCACGTTCCTAATCAGTCCTAGAGTAAATCTTGTTTGAGTTTAAGGTGTAAATCTTAACGATCAATGCAAAGGGTGTCACCATAAGTCACCTGTATTGTTGTATCTTCGATAAGATCCTAATCTTCTCAAAGGTACAACCCTACAGTTGACTTGTGCCAACAACCTTCAAATCCACCTCGAAAAGATCTACTTATATATAAGTATTACATACATTGAGTTAAAGTTATACTTTAAGACGATCCTTTTCGGGTAGTCTTTTCCCAACCCCTGGGTTCCTCACCTTAGGATTATCTTTCTCAATAAAACCCATTACGCAAAGAGAAGTTATTAAGACTTGAGGTCCCAACAAGGAGTTCATAGAAAAACATAAATCTAAATCAACGAAACTGGACAATAACCCTTAATCTTCACATGAGATTTCTAACCAAACCCTTTTTGGTTTATATATCAGATCTCATAGCTGAAATATATCTTACTTATTAGTATTGAGATATAGTGATTAAAAATCCAATTAAACATTGTCTTGACTTAGATCAAGACTAGGAAGTAATAATTTATTCAGCTCATTTAACTTCCTGTTGAGGCTTATTTTAACCTTAGCTTCTCGAAAGACAGTGATCTAAATTCCAATTTAGCTTTAGATAGAACATAATAGAACTACTAAACAATCATAAGTATTCAATCACATAAACTTGTAAGCTTACTTAGATAATCACAAAGGTCTCCAAGTTATACAATAATAACAATGCTCTTAAAATCATTTGAACCGAAGAAGGTCAAACCATCAAGATACGAATGCAAACACATAAGTAAAAAATACCTCATTTCATTCATTTCAAAGCTAATCAAATACATTTTATGCATTCAGCATATTTGATACAATAATCAACAACAAAAGAACATCTTTCTTCAAGTAGTACATATAGAGAATCAAGTTGAAATTCATCATAAAACCAAATTAAACAATCTGAACATCATATCAGATCTACGTGCCTTTACCACTTACGGAAATCATCTGCAAAAATTGTCAACACGGGTCAGTTCGGTGAACTGAGCATGATAAGCTCTAATTCTTAAAACAAATGCAATCCACCAATTGTTTTCATTAAACAAATTGTTTAAATGAAATAATTTCTTCACATTCCAAACTTAAATCAGGCTATTCATCCTATATGTTAGAGACTAAGAACATATGAATACAGCCATTCTTAAGACAACAAAATCCCTACAAGATTGTTTCTACAATTTCTCAATGGAAGTTAAAGCATTCAACAATCTCACAGTCTTAATTCTTTTATCATCCTAACACATTTCAATGGTATTGATAAGTATACCTATTTATATAGCAGCACACATTTTATACCAGTCTCTCCATATAATACCTCAGTTTATTCTTGTTATTCCCTTACCATGGAGATCGCAAATGGATGCAAGAAGAAAGCACACAAGGTTTTCTGACTAGGAGAGAGAGAATTTTCCCTTCAACTTATTTATACATCAACATATAAATTACAGTCCAGAAGAAGAAACAGAGTCCATCAGAATCCTAAGTCAATAACATTCTAAACTATACCGATTAATGCAAAAACATTTACGCATGTGACTAAACAGTCGAAATTACAAGAAGAGCTACAGTCCATCTAATTCCAAATATAAAGGTCACCTATAGCTACTAAACGATTCAAGAGTTCACGTAACAAGCATTAATAAATAATCCAACTCCAATAGGCTCCACAAAACTTTCCATATTATACAACAACATGAAAAATATCCAACTCCATCGCCTGTCATGGCACAGCTAGTAACTCTTTACCCTGGTCAAGCACAAGACTAGATAACACAATAACAGAAGAGGTAACCATGTGCAAACACAGCGACATTCCCACTGAGTCGCAACACTCAGCAACATACACAGCTTCATTCAACTAAACAAATCCCTATGAATTATACAGCAAGGACGTAAATTAGAAGCCAATTTCAAGAAGAATAATCACAACACGGTCTTCACAGAAGATGAAATCCCTATCAATAATTTTCCTCAAAGTTTCATCGAGCTACTATGAAATATAACACAACAATATTAAGAAAGAGTCAAAACAATATGCATGCTCAGCGAAGACTCAAATCGAGAAATGAGCCAACAGGCAGCATATCATGGTCTCCAACAGTGTCAATTCCAACCAGTACTTATAACCTAGGTTTCGATTAAAGTTGAATTCATACGACAACAATTCAAGAATCCTAAAAGTACTCACAGCAAAACTTCCACAGAAGTTAAAACATAAATTACGTTCCAAGAACTCCATCGAAGTCAGTAACATTTCATATTCATAACAAAACAACAGCATTCATAACCAAGCTTAGATAGAAGTTTGAAATACGAGATACATTTCAAGGACTCTCACTGAGTCAATACCAACCGTATTCACAACTGAGCTTACACAGAAGTAGAAACACTAGTTACATTTCAAGAACTTCAACAGACTCAAAGCCAATGAGTATCCACAACAAGCTTCCGCAGAAGTCAATAACAAACCACCCATTTCAAGGATCCCAACTGTATGCACTATGAAACTACTACAGAAGTTAAAAACATACTATACATTACAAGGATTCCAACAGAATTCTCAACAAAGCTTCTTACCGAAGTTGAAACATTAATAACGTTTCAAGGACTCGAAAGGAGTCGAACCCATGTAGTATTCTCAATTAACCTATATAGAAGTCACAACATACTATCCATTGCAAGGGTTCCAACAGTATTAATAACATATAGTATTCACGGTTGAACTTCTACAGAAGCCAAAACATGCTATCATATCAAAAATTCCAACAGCAACAATTACATATAGTACTCACGACTAAACTTCTATAGAAGTCGAAATATACTATACATTACAAGAATTCCAACAGTATCATTTTTAACAAGTGAAAATAGCAAGGTTTCGACTGAAGTCTGAATCAAACAAGAAAACAATACATGGACTCCCACAGAGCCAATTTCATACATTATCTTGCAAGCATTTCTTCGGAATCTACCAAAATGTAAAACACAGCAAGATAATTTGACAACACGAAACCAAATGTACACCCAGCAAGGAATCAACTGAATAGTCGAGCTAGCATGAAAACACAACAAGATAATTCATACATTGCTACCATTAAAACCAACTGAACCAAAAATCATCTGAACAGATTTGTTCTAATGAAATCATTTGAAGGAAAGCAAGATTTTTAAAAGTTAGGGCCTAACATGCCTGGTAATGCCGCTTAAAAATCTGAAGAAGATCTCTGAATGAGCTCGAGCCTTCTCCTCTTCTTCCACGCTAGATTCAACAACAATAATTTGTTATTTCCATGCCTTATAAACTTTCCTCGACAGAGAAAAGAGCTAGTTATTCTCATAGTTGCCATGCAACACCAAGTAGACTGGTTCGAAGAACCAGTGATATAACAGAGAGAAAACCAGAGCGTATAGAAAACCAAACAACCAACTAGTTTTCCATTTTGCATGCCTTCCTGAGAAAGCTATGCTCGGGAACCGAGTTCATTAATTACATTTACTCCAAAATTCCTGCTCAATCTCCATTGCCACCGACCGCCTTAGTTGGCGATGGACAAATGAAAACCCAAGATCATTTCCATATTTTGTGTCTCTGCCACGTCGGTCTTGTTGGCCGTTTGAAATCTCCACCAAATCCCTTGTCCTTCATGCTTATCCCTTTCATTTAATGCCATAGAAACTACCACCCATGGCTCGCACCCCTTTATAGGTCCCCCTTCATCCATAGTCATTTGTTAGGTTAGAAACATAGGTTAGATCCTAAGGTGATACTTAGTCTAACTTCCTTAGTGATAGGTCACTAACCTTAGCAACTTTTAGCTTATAGTTTAGGGCTAGGTTAGATTAGCACTAATCCAACCCATAGGTTATAGCTTAGGTTTAGGTTATTAACCTTAATAAATCCAGTCTAGGTCTAAAAATAGAATCGTTCAGTATAAGAACCAACAGATATACATTCCCGAAATGGATTCAATCCAGCATTGATAATAAGCTAGCAATATGTATACCAGAATTTATTACCTGGCTCAAGGTCTAGACCTTCCTGATATTACGATATCGGGAACCAATTCATATAACAAGATCAGCTTGAGTTAACTCCTGAATTGCTCATTCCACACATTCAGACCTTGCAACCTTCGTAAGGTCTATAATTTTTGGTTCATCCAGAATAAACTTAAAACACCTCTTGGATCAATGCAACTAATCCAAGGCTGAGTCATAAAGATGGGTAAATCCACAATTCACCCCGAAATCAGATTAAACTCAGGTGCTAAAAATGAAAGAAATAAAAGAGTCCAAGCATATCCTGACTCAGTCAAATATCTTCAAGAGCAAAGAAGATACAATCCATATCAAGAATGACTTCACAATCAAAGGAACACATCCTTTTTACAGAAGAAATCATATATCAACACTTGAATGCTCAGGAGGAAGTAACAATAGTTCAGAGTGTTACACCATGAGTGTATCTTAGAGTCACCAGATCAAATAAATGATCAAATTAGTTATTCTTTTTAGATAGGAAATTTGTTGAAAATATCCCTAGCAGAGTCACCAAAAACTATTAGGTTTTAGATTTGCACTTGGAATGAAACCACAGTCAGGGGACAAGAAATTCCCTCCTCTTTAATGGGATAGGTTCCCTTATTGAAAGCAGGGGCAAAACCTATGTACAAATACACAATATTTCATTCAATGGTGGTTTCCCAATATCTTGAAATGTGTTTTATGCCTGGAAAGTTATCAATACATGAGGATAGAAGAATTGAAGAGAGGAGGGAGGTAGAAGAAGACAATACTTTTAGGGAAAAGAGATGATAGAGAAAACCCTTATATGTATTGAGCAAATGAGATATAGAGTAGAACCATTCATGTTTATAACAGGCACAATCCACAGACTCAAAGTTCTTGAGATTGTATAAACTAGAACACAAAGTTTCTAAGCATGCAAGGATTAAATGATTCATATCAGAGCAAGAAGGAAAGAGAAAATAGAGGAAAAAAGGGAAAACCCTTGTATTGATTTCTTTAGATTTGAAATTACAGTTCCAGAATATCAAAATTCCCACCCATACAATGGCTTTAAAATCCCATGAAATAGCTCACAAGAGATGGTTACAACTTCCTCAAGCAAGAAAGAAATGGTTAAAACTTCCTAAAGCAAGCAAGAAACAACTATAAATCATTCTAATCATTCACGCCCTTTCAAATTCTTGATTCACAAAGAAATGTTAATGGCAGAAAAACCATATTTTCAAATATACGGTCGTTACATTATTTCGCTAGTTTAAATATGGGCCATTTGATTTGCTTTTACAACTTTAAATTTGGGTCACCCACTTGGAATAAATTGATTGAAGTGGGTGCGCGGGGGGAAACCTTTACATATTATAACTTTTCCAGTGAAAAGGAATTTTGGAACATTTTGGCCCACTCGCCTACTTTTAATTTTCAATGATCAGACATGTGGCATTATCTTCATGGTGACGGAGTTGCGGATTGATTTTTTAATTTTGATTATTTTTGATTAAAAAAGCTTAAAACTTTAAAATTCTCCGCTGACCCGCATCACCACTTTGACTTTTCAACACGGCTACGTGGCACCATCTGATTAGTGGCAGGCCTTAGGTATTATTTTTTCTATCTCTCTACGCAGGCTTGTGGGCCTGCCATCGCCAACTACACCATTTTCTAGAAGGTGTTAAGTGCTGAAAACTCCCGCAGCCCCGCCAGCCCGCCTTGGGCAAATAATACCATCTCAGGTCCATCGAGCCATAACTTGAAAAATATGAAGAGTTAGGAGGACTTCTTTACCTTTTCAAAAATGAGAAGAAATTTCCCATTTTATGAAGAAGTTTCTAGGAGACCAAAAGCCCTTGAAAAGAACCATATTTCACAATACTTTGTTTTCAACATTTCTAGAGGCACCAACTTAAAATTTTAAGTCTAGAATTGGAAAATGAGGGGAATTTTGAGGGTGACAACACATTTACTAGTCATATAAGTAACATTTTTACCTTGAACACATCCTTTAACGGATTGAATTTTTGGTTAGATCTTCTGTAAATAAGCCCAACTTAAATATCATTATTACTTGGGATATGTTGACTAATGTAATCTTATATATGAATATGTGTGGCTCCTGTTATTTAGTCATATATGTCTTTCTCATGTACTATTTTTGGCCTAAAAAACATCTAACCTCCTACTACAATTTGCAAATGGTCTATCAAAAGCACGTAAATTTTTTTCCCAACACACGATCTTTGGAAGCCAATAGTCACTACCTTCTCCTATTACACGTTTCCCCCAATGCTCAATATATTATTTTATTCCCTTTTTAGATCTATTTCTTTGATTTCCTTGAAAGGTTCCAAGGGAGGTTGCCCTTTTGACAAGATTGGTTCATCATTATCCTTTATATGTCATATATGGATAGAATGAGACCATTATTGATCCTTTAATGTTTCTTTGTACTCCATCGCCTGTATGCCATCCACAACATGGAATTTGAATAACTTCAATTTTTTGATACCCACTATCTTATGGTTTCTGTCCAACAAGAATGGCTCTAAAAAGTCCTTAAATTTGTACACTTCCTCAATAACATAAGGAGTGAATGTACTTGACCCTTGTTGGCATGTTTTATAAGAGTCCATGATATGTGGAAAAGAAAATGTGTCTACTTTATGTAATGATGTTGCTAATCTTTCAAAAGTCCCATTTATATCCTCATAGGTGTGTCCCACTAGAATGAAGCTTACATACACAATGTTGAATACCCTTTTTGTTTTCAACATTGATACAAATGAAAATAATATACGATTTTTGTTATCACTTGAAGCATTATCTAATTAAAATTAGAGGATCAGTGGTTGCTTTATAAAATTAGTATTCATGCTAGCAACACTAATTGATTTTGAATGGTAAAATATTTCCTTTTACCTTTTACATTTTTCATGCACATTATTTTGTAATAATTCATCTTGTATTGGTTGTTTGGATGACCCAAAAGGATTAAAAAAACCTCCATACTCATCAATTACAGGTTCTTCAAGATTCTTGAGACACAAAGTTAATGATGTGACTATATAGTATTCTCCATGTTCAATAAATGGAAGGCCAAAATGACCAAAACCCCCGGTCTTGTCTCCATGTGTTAGCATACCAGTCAAAGTAACTAGTAGGTTCATAACATTACTTATTGAATTTTATTTTTTACCCATCCTTTGTATATGTTGTTCTCTAAAAATTTCCCCTCTTTTGAAAGTTAGAATTTTGAAAATTTTGAGTTGGAACCCTTTAGTAATGTTCTAGTGAAGTGAAAGCTCGAAGAGATGATGAAAAATTCACACTTTTTGGAGTCATTTTGGTGACTTGCGGGTCTGTTGGACATTTTTGTCCCTCATGTCACAAGTAATGTCATGCCTTCTGTTCATCGATCAGCCACTTTCCCCACAAAATCCTTACTGATGGTTCTATCAGAACTTTTTGACCCATTTGTCCCAATTTCAACCGGACTTCCTTTTCCCTGATCACCCGCAGCACCTACATTGGGTTATTTGTGTACTTGTGTCCCATCTGTCCCAAATGCATCTATGCTTTCTATTCATGCATTCCCTGTACCGCACACATTGGCCAAATCGTGTCTTCGCGTCCTTCGCGTTTCTGAGTACCTGGATGTCCTGTGCTCATTTGGCTCGCATTCCCCGCATCACCCGTGTCGGCTGGATCGCGTCTTCGCATCCCTCATGTCCCAAATATACCAAAGACCATCTGGGCTAGTTTCTTCCACTTTTCCCACTTTTCATCATTTTGATTTGGTACAAGGTGAATTTAATGCACATTTAATGACCTTCTCTCTCCTGAACGGCAATTTATTGGACTATCCCCTATGCATTTGTCACATTGCTCGCTTGCCATCTCTTGCTTGAATCCTTACCATTAAATTCATTTGCTCGTGCCCCTATAGCCCTTTGCATTCTCATCATGATTTTGATCTTGGAAGGATATTCCCCTGTGAGTTCTAAAAATGAATATCAAGTTTCAAGGTGAAGAACATGTGTCACCTCTTGAGACCTCTGTACCAGATATTGGAGATAGTGAGGTTCGACACTTGGATTTTGGACATTTTTGGGGTAGACTAACATGATCTAATCCTGATCCCATGACACAAATGATTAGTGATAGTGGAATTTCATACGTGGCTGGTTTTCCTATCTCTATACATTGTGTCAACACCGTGCTTATTTGCGGAGCCCATTTTAACCTGGATACCAAGGAACTTACTAATGTGCATGGGGAATTAATTGCTAAAATAGATGTTGCCATCATTACTGCTGCCCTATGCATTCTAGAAACTAAATATTCCATAGTTCCCACTTGTGCTCAAGCTCAAACCCTGTTCGATCAAGAAAGCAATAAATACAAGGCCCGAATAGCAAAATCATGGTTAAAGAACCCTAAGAAGGGAACGTCCCAAATCTCCAAGGCATTATTCAGAGTTGATTTTAATGATGAATTGTCTAATTTTATTATTTTTCTCACCCGCATCATGGGGTTTCCTTCCACCAATGAATTTCACTTCTGGATGTGCCCCTTTATAAATATCATTTGTGAGGGCAAGAAAAACATTAATTGGGCTGAAATTGTTTGCATGAATTTGACTGAAAAATTGTCTAGTGTTCAAAAGAATAAGAAGTTCTATATGACTTCTTATCTCATGTATACCCTGGTTGCATCCCAGCAGTGGTTTGGTTTCACCTACATGGAAGGCCATAAGAATGAGCCTATTTATACATACTACCCTCAGTTTACCCTTGAAGATAGCAATCATAATTTTAGAAGAGTCAATAATGCTTTCACCATGTATATTGTAAGACTCTTAGAAGGTGACACTGCTAAGAGATTTTATGATGAAGCTATCAAGCTGATAGCCAAGTATGGGGCATTCTTCATCCAATTTAGGAGGTTTTCATACATCAGGTTGGCTCTCTCTACAATAAATTAGAGATCTCAATCTCTACCAAGTTCCTGAAGGATTTAAGGATGATGATGAGGACTTACAATCCTTTGAATATGAAACAACAATCAAACACACTCCTTTAGAAGATCTGGATTGGTACAAAAAAGAGAGAGATGATTTGGTTGAGATTATTGCCCCTATTCTTGTAAGACTAAAGTTTGGGTTGACAGGAAGGTTCATGAGCTCAAGAAGAATCAGGGTGGTTCATGAGCTCAAGAAGGATCAGGGTGGATCTTCTTCTAGAGATACCTCTACACCAGGGAAGGAAGCACATACAACCAGTACCAAGGTACTTGAGTAAACCCCTCATTATTCCTCAATGAAAGAGCCCGAGTCATCTACTCCTTCTACTCAAGTATATCAAAAGAAGATCAAAGAGGTTAAAAAAAAACCAATTAAGGAATAATCTCTTCTTAAGCATTTAGAATTACCTTCAGGACCAGAGAACAATATTGTTCTTAGTGAGAGTGATGACGGTGAAGTGCCAAATCTTGCGGGAGCTCCTAAAGTCATTGTTGAAGAAGAAAAGGAAATGTCTAGTACTGAACATCCTAATACCACAGAATCCTCTGCAAAGGAAGCTCCCGATGCTCCATCCACTTCTTTACTAAAGGCAACAGTGGTTAATACTCTAAGTGCCATGAGTTCACTTGCTCTTGGGCCTCTTGTTCCTTCCTCTTCTTCTTCTGCCTTTTCTTGGGTGCAGCCCTTGGTTGATAGCAAGAAAATAAAATCTTCTTCTCATCTAATAGGGCCAAATTTTGATGTTGTGGAAGCTCTGTTGAGTATTGCACCTCCCCCTCCAACAAAGAAAGCCAAGATCACTTCAAGGTTAGTAACTAATTCTTAGGTCCAATAGTTCCTCAAAGTTGCAAAGCCCAAGGATGATAAGGTAGAGTAGGATATTTTGGTCTCAAATTTAGAGCTTTCAAGGATCCTAATGGGAGAATCCACTCCTGAGAGTGAGGTTTATAATCTTCAAGAAAAAGTAACAAAGGTTATTGAATGAGTGGAAAAGGGAAAGCGGACCATAGAACATTTGGAAGAACATAACCAAGTTCTTTCCAATTTTATCAAGTCATTGTTGGCCAAAGACAAGGTTTTAGATCCTGCCCCACTGGATGCTCTTCCACCCCCAATGATTCTTAGCCAGGATGAAGTTCAGAGCATCAAATACATACATAAGTATTCTACTTGTGGGAAGGCTGTTGACGCCATGGTGGATGACATGATTATAGCAGGCTTGAATTTCATCAAGGAAGCCTTCAAGGCTAATGAGAACGTAACCAACTTGCAGCAGAAACTCTCCTCCTTGATCAAAACTATGGATAAAGAGCTGAATCTCTGGAGTAGTTATATTACTGACCTCTGCCGAATGGGCTAAACTGATGAGAAGATCATGCTAGTCAATAATGTGTTTTATGATGCCAAGAATAATTTTTCAAAGGGGTGGATTTTTAGTGTCGAATGGAAGATGAAGGTTTTGGAAGAAGCACTGGGAGAATTAATGACTGTATGGCAGAAAGGAGAGTCTTTTAAAAAAAAATTCTATAGACACTAAAATTAGGTCACACTCCCCTTTGGTCCCTCGACAAATAAACACCCTTCATCACATTAACCTAGCCATGACCCCCTTCACCCCACTAATATTAATTTAATTAATTAAATTAAATTAATTCATTATCCTCACTATATTTATTATTTAAATATCTTAATTTAAATAATATCCACACATACACTTCACCTAGACACCTCATCAAGTCAACTCAACCTAAGACCTATTCTTAGTAAGTTGCCATAACTAACTAAGAATTACCTAAACCCTAAAAATCAACGCCTAAATTCACTCTAACCACATTCTCGCATGCTTACAAGAAGCTCCCTATCTAATATGTGGGTTAATGACACAAGATCTGAGGAAATCAAGAGGATCTCCCTAGTTTAGTAAACCTAGGAAATCCCACCTTGACCGATGTCGGTTACTCCTAACCATCGCCGGTTAAGACGTAACCACTGTCAGTTACCCTTTTAACCCGAAAACAACCTTATTCTCAAGGTTGGCAGAAGGTTGGAAAAGTATTTGGAAAATTTGGCGAACATTAGCACATTTCAACAAGAACATGCATGCAAGGAATGGGATCAAGCATCTTTTCCTGCACAGCCTTCCCAACAATGATCTGATCTAACCAAGTAAAGAGGAATATACATGCAGCCCATGCAGAAGATTTCCTTTAGTTGGTGATCACCTGCAACCTTCAAACCTCTCATCAACACCTCCATCCTTAACTTACAGACATCCAAGGCTAGAATCCAAGTAAATGTTATACTTCTCTAATTCATTCCATTTCATCATCATATTATCATCTTTTGTTTACCTAGCCACCCATTGACCTCCTCCAACACTCACCCCTCCATATACCCATTAAAACCTCACCAAATCCTACCCAAATCACCCAATACCTCATCCCGACCAACCAAAATCATTTGTGCAATCACAAAGGAGACCCAAATCTCATTCTGTGGCATTCCCAGAACTCTACAATAATTGGCACTGGGTACACCCAACCATCATCGGTCACCGTTAACTGACATCGGTCACTGTATTTTCCCATACAACCCAGAATAGTGACCTATCCACCTAATTCCCTCTCACCCTCATTCACTTTGATCTACCTGAGACCTCTGTCAGACCTGCAGAGACCCAAAACCAGTTATTTGACCTTCGGATTCTATTCTCACCTAGCTTGTTAGATTAGATCTATTTCTTATTTATTTTAAGTGAGATACCTAAATAATTTTGAATTATAACAGGTTTTACCTTATTTACCACAATATTTTGAATTATAATAGGTTTTACCTTATTTACCGCATTAAATTGTTTAAAACAATGGACTGACAACCATCTAGGAAGTATCACACTTCTCGGATCTAGCATACGCTAGGCAGTTCACTGCATATATTGTTTAACTTTTTTTGGTGGTCTTGCTTTGTATTACAGATAGTTCCTCCTAGCCAAAAGGAAGCTCTCACGATCATTTATGGATTCAGAAGTCATACGCACGCAACAACCCATCAACTAGCACTAAAACAAGTATTCCTCCTACACCCATTACCCTATCTGTTCCGTCAATACTTCAAGGAAATGATCTAGAATTGGCTAAAACATTTTGGCACACTCGGTGGGACCCATCTAGGGTTCCTTGTATTTCATTCATTCCGAGGAAAAATTGTGTGTTTATTTCCCTTCTGAAAAGTAGACACATTAATTTTCTTCCTTGTTAACCGACCTTTTCTTTCTATTTTCTCTAAAGGAGACCTTTCTTTTGGTGTAATTAAAAAGAACCATTTCTTCATGTTTTCTACATTGTAGTGAAAGAGCATCCCTCTTCCTCTTCATATTTTTGTGTCATCCAACTTCACACTTCAATTTGGGCTTAAAAATAAGTACATACCATTCTGATTTATCACATCAGCTCACATTAATTGAGGGTATCCTATACGGTGGAAGTCATGACCAGCTGATGGTTAAAAACAAACTGTAGAAAGCACTTTCTTTCTCTTTCTCTCACTCTGAGTCTTACCAAACCTCACCAAAATTGAAAATACACACATTATTAAACAACATCTTACTTGTAAGAAGTTGTAGGTGATCACATGATCATGGCACATTGGGTACCCAGCTCGCTGCTCTGTCGAGTCATACCTCAGAGCGAGGAGCGCCCCCACCATAACATACCTGAAACATCACCTTTTAGATATCCTTCTTCATAGGAAGCCATCCTCACCAAAAAATTATATTTCATAATTCATGTGTCAGTCCTTAAATAGCATAAGCTAAACAAACATAATAGAAAAAGCACTCCTAAGATCGCCTTTTTCTTAGTGTTTTTGCTTGGTTTGTGTTTTGAGGTGAGAGATCGCATTCTTCATTTTTCTTGTTCATCCTTGCATGCTCCTCATCACACCTGGTGTATTCTGGCTTCACCTGAGTGTTCTTGGGCCATATCATCATCATCCCCATAATTCTGGGTCTAATTCTACATCATATTCTAATTCACAACCACTTTTCTTTCATCATTGTTTCAATTTCACAGTAACCTGTAGACACCAAATTTGGGTCATACGATGCCCTGTACCCCGTATCTCGTCCTGCAACCTAACCCTACCTCACCACCTAAACCTTACACACTTAATTATTTATTAATTACCTTATAATTAATAAATCCACATCTCCAACCCTGCCACCTCACCTCGCCACCTCACCATGACCTAGCCCTAACCCTAAACTAACCTAGTTAAGACCTATAACTTGGTCTACATCCACACCCATGACTAATTACTCCTCACCCACACCAAAACCAACCTAATAATGACTTGACCAAGTCCAAAACTAATCCCTCAGGAGAAAAGGAGGGAAAGTTGGCTATTTTACTAAAAATAGCCCACTTTGACTTAACCGACATCGGTTCCTACTCGACCACCGTCGGTTACATAACCGCCATCGATTCCCTGTAAATGACGTCCCCCAACCAAAAACAAAGGATCCGAATTCATTTGAAAAGATCCGGAATTCACTTATCAGAGCAGAGAAAAGTGAAGAAAAGAGAAGAGTTTGCAAAGAAGGACAACGAGCCCAAGACTACAACTGAGTAGCTAGAGCACAGTGACACTCATCTAGGCATTGGGAGAGAAGATGGCTCACTTTTGATTGTCAGATCATCTCACCTGAGTCCTGCCTTCGTCATCACAGTCCTTGGACCTGTATCTTCATCAGGAACTAGTAAGTAGTGTCTTGTACATTTTCAAATAACATTTCTTGAACTTCTGATTCATAGTAATTATAAGTTCACTCCTAGATCTACTACCCGGTAGCACCCTACATGTCACTATCATTCCTCTACCCTTACATTGCCCCAAGAACAGCTCCCACACTCTCTGAGTCTTCTCCATCACCCTATTGCCTACCCCTAATCATTTTCCAACCTTATAAACACCATAGCCACCTCATAGCCAACCTTCATTGAAAGCCCCTAAATCACCACCACTACCGATATCGATTATCAGCAATCGGTACCAGTGTATAACCGCAGTCAGTTATATAGTGACCGGCATCGGTCACTGTGACTCAAACCAAAACCAGCCTTTCTTCTATTGCTTTTTAACAAGGTAATTAAAGTGTAATTTTACAATAGCCTATTTGCTATCATTTGTGTTAATTCATATTAAAAGGGGAACTGACCACCTTCGAAAGGAAGTCTAATATTTCCTGGGCCATTTATTGTCTAACTAAAATTTGGTGGTCTTGTATTCTTACTTGCAGGTAGTCCTTCCTAGACAAAAAGGAGTTCTTCGTAATTGATCTGATCTCTCTCTATGGTACGCACACACCCTCCCAACACTCAACAGGTATTCCTCCTAGCCCTAACCCTTATCTGTTTCTCAAGAGAATGAAAGGATAGAAGCACCTCTATTTTAAGAACGGAAACATTTTGTACGAAACATTTTGGCACGCCCGGTGGGACCCTTCTTGGGTTTCTTTCTTTCTTTCTTGCTTTCATATAGGGAGCACACTTGCTATTTTCTTCTTCTAAATATTCACAAGATATTTTTGTCATTTTGGTAAAAGAATTTGTCTTTCTTCCTCATCGTTGCATTAGTGAAAGTCATCTTCTTTGCTTCATCGAATATCATTTTCGATTTGGGTTTAAAACACGTGCATCACATTCTTGCTCGCTGTTTTCAATTCTAGTGAACATAGATTAAGTAATAGGTCGTACACGTGGGGGTGATATCCACAGTATTGACAAGAAATTAATCTTACTTTCACTGCACAAGACATACCAAATCACATCATAATCAACACAACAGCTCAAACATTCCCCCTTTTTCTGCGGTATTCCTCCGCCCGATTGAGGTAACCTTACAAGCCAAAAAAAACTTGACATTTCCCCTAGGTCTTTTGTTTAGGATTGACATCATCTTGCGTCTAAGGCATAAGCCCACAATAATTAAAACTAATCCTAGGGTTAGTCTCTTGATTTGCTTGTGCATCTTGCTTGTTTTTAGTTCTATTTCTCTATCATACACTGTTTCTGTGATCACTTCAGAACAGTTTGGTAGGTATATTAAGCCTTGTTAACCCCAAATAAATAGCTTCTTACAGCTTCTTACACCGGTTCTATTCTACCGACATCGATTAACTGACCGACGCCAGCTAAAGTCTGACCGACCTCGGTTATTAGACCGATATCAGTTACTGTCTTTCACAGTTCCCGAAACCAGCAACCTACCAATTCCAACAATTTTTTGTTGCTTATGTTCTTGATAGATTGCATCCCTACTATGTACTCTTGTCCATGGTTTTTATCACTTGGAAACAAGTTACAGCCATGGTTTCACATGCCTGCTCCATGCCTTTGCCCGAATCACCCCCTTCACATCCTATGGGGAATCCTACGTACACCAGTGAGGTTCCCAAAATCCCTGTAGGAGATAAGGAATTTGTGAAATTTTTGGACGCTAATCCTAGCGTTGTACAGTACTATTTGTCTCATACCCCTGATCGTACACCCAACGGTCAACTCCTTGTTTGTATGCCTATTAGTATAGCTGCTCACTTAGCTCCTTCCCCACCTAATAACTCCGCCTTGCATTCTTCATCCTTAGCCCTGTCTCCCAACTCAGCGGCTTCAGGGGTTCATACGGCACAGGTTGGCTTTCCTTTGGTTAACCTGGGGCCCCACGTATCATTACCGCCAACTGCTCCTACCTCATCTCTCTCACAGACTGCTCCTTTCATAACTTGCTCTCTACCACCTATCGACACAAGCTTTCCTTCTCAAGCTCCGCCCACCTTTTCATTTCCACACACGTATCCGGTGGCTTCAACATCTTATATAGGACATCCCTATTCGGCCACTTCAACATATTCGTCGTCAATACCTTATCAACATTTAACCCCACCATTGTCTAGTAGTGGCTCTTGGCCCAATCCACCTCCGTTTACAACAACCGCACCATCATCTTACCCAACCACTGATTTAATCAAACAAATGATGGACAAGATGCAAAATATGGAGGCTTCTATTTCAGGAAGCCGTAGCACCCTGACATACGAGCAAGTTTTTTGGGAGCCTATTCATCCTTCTGTCCCCCTTCATTCATATCCTCCTCAATGGGAATTACCAAAATTTACTCGTTTTAATAGTAAGGAGGATCCTCAACAACACTTGCGATCATTTAGACATGCCTGCTATCTAATTGCTCATGGCGATGCCTTACTACTCCACACCTTTCCCATGTCCTTATCAGGACCTGCCTTGGAATGGTACAGTGCTTTAACCCAGCACTCAATTTTCTCTTTTAACCAATTAGCCTAATATTTCTTGGATCATTTCTCCATTAATATCGCCAAGAAAGTATCCATCACCGACCTCTATGCCATCCGAAAATTCGAAGATGAATCTATTGCAGATTTCATTGGACGATGGCGAGGCCTTATCAACCAACTTACTTATGCCTTGCCTCAGGCCAAACTTATCGAACTCTTTACACGGGCCTATGCTAAGCACATTTCTCCTACCCTCCAAATTAAAACTTTCCGCACCTTTGATGAGGCCTTTACTATGGCTCGAGAACTAGAGATTCGAGCCTTAGAGGATGAAAAATTATGGTTGCGTAACAAAAACCCTAATTTTCGAACCCAAGACTCCACCAAAAAACCCAACACCACCAATTCTCACGCATCGACTACATCGAAATCAAAAGGAGCTGTACATGCAGTGATGGTCAAATCCCAAGCACCGTCTAATACCCCACCAAAAACCACCTATAAGTATAAAGCCGAGCCCATCAATTACACTCCCTTGGGAGAAACTTATGGTGTGATATTGGAAAAATTTCTCAAAGTAGGAGCTATCACCTTACCTCCTATTAAACCTCACTCCGGGTTTGGTTCCACCCGCGCTATACCTTCTTGGTACAAAGAAAATTACTTCTGTAACTTCCACCGCGTGAAGGGACACAGTCACGAAAACTGTAAGATGTTGAAAAAAATAGTGCAGGAAATGGTTAATGCAGGGGATATAACCCTCGATAATCCTAATGCCCCTACTAACTGAAATTTGAAAATATTCAACAAACCATTCCCAAACCACTCTTCTAACAGTAACATAAACCAAGATATCTTAGCCGAGGAGAGTGTTCATGAAATCCATGCAGTTTTCGACTCCCAACCAAAAGCTTCTATCGAGGAAATTCTGAATCAAAACTCTTTACTAACGCAAGGATCTGAACTCTCTTCACCCCCATCAAGACAAAATGATAATATTTCCATTCCTTTACCCATAAAGGAATTAACCGCCCAAAGTTCTCTTCTCATGAATGAGTCTTCTTACACCACATCCCTACAAGATTGTGAGCGGATGTTATCTAACTTATCTATTTCCCAAACATCTCCTTCCGTCACTCTTGCTATAAAAGAAGAAGGCTCGCCACTATTTCTGTCATCCTTAGATGAGAAACCCCTCGAACCAACATCACCAAATTCTTTAATCATGATGGATCCTCTCAAACATGCCCTCCTACCTATTAGTTCTTCATCACCTAAATATTTTCAGCGACCGGTTGACCTCTTAACGCCCATTGATACAATGCCTCATTTACCCCCTGTATCACACCCACAGTGGACCGGAATCACAACCCACCTCTCTTCCATACAAAATTTCCTATTCACACGTGAGGATTTTCACCCCTCAGAAGATAGACGAGTCCTATGGGAGAATTTTAGTACACCATGCTCTACTCAAATGCAAATGACCGATCTAGACATTTCTACCATATACCCGAGGTGTTTACAAAATCTCAAAATGCCTATGTCCTCATCTTCATCCCCCTCATCTCTAGCAAATACCTCATCCACCTCTATTAACGTAACCAAACCTTCCCCTATGCTTGGGACGTCACTAATACCCAGCCTGACACACCCACCTAAACGGTTAGATTTATCCAAAAATAAAGCCGTCAATCCACCTAGGAGATAGACCCAATCTCCTCAACTCCAATATATGCCTCTGTCACAACTAAAACCATCACTTTCACACCTACCTTCTATATTGGGACCTCATCCCTCCACCTTGCCTCAATACATCATACCTCCTACATTTTCTTTAAAACGACCTACACCTTCTACACCCATACAGAGATCCATGGGTGTATCAACACCGTCACCCCAAATAGCCGGTCCACCTACCAACCCTAAACAAACTCGATCGTCAAAGGATTTGTTTACTGTCGCTCCTCTTTCCCTGTGGTTGTTTCCTGCCACCATGTCATAAGTGGCCTCATCATCTAACCAACTAAACATAACTTCTGCGCTGAAAAAGCCAAGTTTAGTTAAATCCAATTATAAAAACCCCTTGTCTAAACCACCACCCATACGAATCAACCATACCCAATTATTACCGAAACCCATCCAGTCAACGGCCTCATCTTCCTCTGACTTTGACCCGCTCAAAGGATCTTACACCAAAATCCTTGATATGTTGGTGGAGATTGCGACCATTTCCCTACCCCCACTTAGACCCTATGATCCATCTAAGCCTCGACCTATAGGTCATGATGAGTCTAAAATCTGCGCTTACCACCACACACTAGGACATGATGTAGAGGGATGTAAAAATTTGAAAGCCATCCTTTGTCAGTCACCTATCTCGGATAGACAGCCTAAGAAAGACAATTTACGGAGAGAGAAGCCCCTAGCTTCGATTCCTTCTCCTATACCACCTATCCCCGCCTCGCCAAAATCTATCATCATTGCACTCGAAAATAATGACTTATCCCTGCCATCTTCCTTCTATCGTATCCATGAGATCAACATGATTAACATTGCTACTCGAGGTCAGAAAAACAATGGGAAAGCTAAAGAAAGCACACCTGCGACCTCTCTTCCTTCGTCTGCCATCCCGATCGCACTACCACCTAAAGTGGTTATTCATGGACCTACCTACCCCGTCTCTGATAGAGTTGCCCACAGTACCATGATCAAACAGCTTCACCAATCACCTATAAAAATGACACTGTATGATCTCATTCAAACCTCTAAATCTCATCGACAAACTCTCGTTGATATCCTTCAAGGTATAGAGGTCTTACCTAATGAAACCTTGCCCGTTGCCTCCATCTTAACACCCAACCATGTTGCTTCTCTCACCAAACAAACTACCAATTCCGTCCCTATACAGCAAGCCGCTGCTGTCAGTTTTTCCGAAGATGAAATTGTCGACTTTGGTGCAGAAGATCCTAACCCCGCTCTTTTCACTCGGCTTACGTCTGGGGCATCCGAGTATGTCATGTTATGATCGATGGGGGTGCTAGCTTAAACATCATCTCTTCCAAAGCCTTCCAAAAAATGAATATCCCTTCCAGCTACATGTGTGCCAACCCCACCATGTTGTGTTCATTCAATGGTGCTATTACTTCTACCTTAGGCACCGTGATCCTTAAAATTCGTGTAGGGCCACGTACTTTACCTGAACTCTTCTATGTCCTTGAGGGTGAATTCCAATACAACATGTTGTTAGGCCACCCTTGGATCCGAGCTATGGGATGCATTCCCTCCACCTTACATAGATGCATAAAATTCGAGTATGAGGGAAAGTCCTAAACCGTAAAAGCTTACCCTCCCCCCTTCAAAACCTGCAATATGTTATATCACCCTAATGATGTGCTTATACCATTCAAGACACCCATTCATCCAACCTAACCATCTATTTCGACCACACATCAACCATCCACCTCAGCCGCACCTACACCTTCAACCAATGAAACCGCCGCCGCAAATACCGCTTCCTTCCCCGTGGACAACATCCCAACCTCAGATCCCTTAGTAGATGTTTTTCAATGCCTTACGCTGGGAGAGTATCGCCTATATAAAATTATCACTTTCCATACCCCACAGGTGTATGGACAGTTACATGCGCATCCTACCTATGACCGTCGTGTGGGGCAAGTAATCTCCTACGGACCACCTAATTACCGCACCAACCTAATGTATGGGGGTGTCGATACATCTTCTGTCACCCCTGAACCTCCCCTTGGTGTGGTTCCCTTCCAATCTGATTTTCAATATCTAACTAATCGTCATTTCGCCCTCACCTTCCTAACGCGCTGTGCTTGGAAGGGCTTCGATTTCGTTCTTTATGAACAAGGCTGACATACGATCATTCCTGTAACTACACGCAAACACAAAGATCGTCGTGGTCTTGGATTCTCTAACCCACCTACACCAAAAACACCGCATATTTGTTGTATCTAGGAAGACAACGAAGTCACCCCTTCCGAACCATCATCGCCCATTTTTCCATCATCACCCACAGAGTCGATAGACCCTGAATCTATCCCTCCTACCTTTTTTTTTTCATAAACTCTATCTTCCTGGGTCCTCTCACTTATCAACGTGATAATGAAAACCCATCTTCTCTTCCCCTTCTGTATCTAGACATGATCGAAGAGGACTCGCCTTAAATTAATGTTGTTGAGTGCCAGGATGACGACTCCATCCTCACTTACCTTGGTGCGGATGACTCTTATATTCAATGCACCTTACCATCTGACACTCAAACCATGTTGAATGAGTCGACTATATAAATCAACATCCACACAGAGGAAAATCCTCACATTTTGAAGATCGGACAATCTCTTAACACATCAGAACAAAATTCCTTCACTACCTTCCTCCGTTCCCACAACCAAGCTTTTGCTTGGTCCTATGCTGACATGCCAGGAATCAATCCTGACATTGCTGTCCATAAAATTACTCTGAAACCCGACTCCAAACCAGTTAAATAGAAACTGAGAAAAATGCATCCACACATTGCCCTCTTGGTCAAAGAAGAGCTTCAATGACTCCTTTTTGTTTCCTTCATCTTACCTATTGATTATCCTCAATGGATTTCTAACATCATACCTATTACTAAAGCAATGGGGGGACTTCGGATATGTATGGATTTGCGGGACCTTAACCTCGCTTGCCCAAAGGATGACTTCCCCCTCCCAAGTATTGATCAACTTTTTGATCTCATTGTGGGCCATGAGATGCTTTCCCTCATGGATGGCTTCTCTGGATACAATCAAATTTTGGTAGCCCCAGCCGATCAACATAAAACCACCTTCATAACACCTTGGGGAACCTTCTTCTATCGTGTCATGCCGTTTGGCCTTAAGAATGCTGGTGTGACCTATCAACGGGCTATGACTTACATTTTTCATGACATTATGCACACTATCCTTGAGGATTATGTCGATGATCTTCTTGGTAAATCTTGTAACATCCTCATTTTATACATTAGAACAAGTCAATTTTTATTTTTTTTTTCGATAAATGCTTCCTGGTTCTAAATACATAATTTAGAACTCACAAATCAAATAACCATTCTTATACAGATAACCATATGCAGCTGTAATGACTCGGAGTACCTCCGATCTATTCATTCCATGACTCGGCAATCTACCGATCTATTCATGAGTAATAAGAGTTAGCGTTTTTATTTAACACATCACTCTTGCGGTTCTCTTCCCTATTCTAGGATTCAGAATGCTCTGTCCAAGGAACCTAACTGAATAATTGTTACCATTATTCATCGGCATCTCATCCCTTAGACCAGGTGACTCAGGACAATGCAATCAGCAGCTTGCGATACTTTGGCCAAAGATTTGAAACATACTGCTTATGTCTCGTATTCCTTAACGACATACTCGTCAATCTGGAATACGTCCTTCACCCCATTCTTATGTTATATAGAATGTCTTATACCGACTTCTGTCAATCCTCCTTATCCCAAGTTATTCACTCGGAAACGGATTAGTAAGGTGACTACGTTATATGGATGCACTCGAGGACTAGGGATAAGATGACATACTGGGTCAACCCTAGTTGAACCAGTGTGTCAAGATACCCCGAGTCTCCTAGGCAGCCATATAATGTGACCACATTCCTAATCGGTCCCAGAGTAACTTGTTCGAGTTAAAGGTGTAAATCTTAACGATCAATGCAAAGGGTGTCGTCATAAGTCACCTGCATTGTTGTATCTTTGAGAAGATCCTAATCTTCTCAAAGGTACAACCCTGCAGTTGACTTGTGCCATCAACCTTTAAATCCACCTCGAAAAGGTCTACTTATTAATAAGCGTTATGCACATTGAGTTTAAATTATATTAAAAGACGTTCCCCTAAGGTTAGCCTTTCCCGATCCCTGGATTCCTCATCATAGAATGACTTTTCTCAATAAAACTCACTACATAGAGAAGTTATTAAGGCCAAGGTCTCATCAAGGAGTTCATAGAATATACATAATTCTAAATCAACGAAATTGGACAGTAACCCAAAATCTTCACATGTGATTGCCAACAGAACCCTTTTTGGTTTATTTCAGTTCTCATTACTGAATTTATATCGTACATATAAGTATCAAGATATAGTGATTAAGATTCCAATTACACGTTGTCCTGGTTTAATCAAGACTAGGAATTAATAATTTAATTCAGCTTGTTTAGCGTTCTGCTTAGGTTTATTTTAACCCTAGTTTCCAGTAAGACAGTGATCCATATTTCAATTTAGCTTTAGATAGAACACACTAGAATTACTAAACAATCATAAGTATTCAGTCACATATTCTTGCAAGCTTACATTGATAATCACAAAAGTCTCCAATATAAACAATAATAACAATGCTCTTTAGATCATTTGAACCGAAGAAGGTCAAACTATCAAGATACGGATGCAAACATATAAGTATCAATTATCTATTTCCATTTCCTTCAGAACTAATCAAATACATTTTATGCATTCAGCATACTTGATACAATGCTCAACGGAAAAAGAACATCTTTCCTCATATAGTACATTTAGAAAATTAAGTTGTAATTCAACATAAAATCAAATTTAAACAATCTGATCATCCTATCAGATTTGCGTGCTTTTACCACTTACGACATCCATCTGCAAAAATTGTCAACATGGGTCAGTTCGATGAACTGAGCATGATAAGCACTAACTCTTAAAACAATTGCAATCCATCAATTGTTTTCATTAAACACCCTGTTTAAATGAGATCAAATCACCAAACAAGTAAACATATTTCAGACTATGCTTTTGTAAAACAACATGACTATAAACACGTAGCTCATATTATAGTCACTAAATAGTCTCAGATACTTTTCAATTATTTCATCAAAACGTTAGTGACCAAGAAGACAAAGATGCATCTAACCAACTATCCATCTGAATCCCAAGGACAACAACATCAGACAGATTATATATTCAACATAATAAATAAATAACCTTTCATGATTCCATCAGCATGATAGAACAATTCCAAAAGTTAGATAAACAATTATATCAACCTATACTTTATAACAGAAGAGAAATAAACGAATCATACATATTTCCTTCAGAACTAGCTCATGACTGTACCGTCTTTCCAAGAGCAAGGCATTCACCTTAAACACATGCAAATAAATCAGACGAGACCATCAAAAGCACCACAGATTTGTTAAAGATCAAATATAACCAACTACTGTAGTTATCCAGCAGTACAGTAGCTCTCACGCTAAACAGTGATGACCCTCTACCAACAGACTCCACAAGACCTTCCACATGAAGTGGCAAACAAGAAGATATTCACCACATCACCTGTCGAGGTGCAGTCGACGGCTCTAAGTTCAGTCAAGCTCAAGGCAGGATTGTCATGCTACAGAATACATAAACACGACTACAATCCCTCATATCAACCTACAGCCCCCTTCTAGTCCCTAATAAACACTGCAAGGCTTTCAGACCCAAGGTCGAAATCAAAGAGCTTCAATTTTATCGCAGTCAACAATAGACTCCTCGACATTAAGCAATTGATGTTTCCCTAAGACTATGCCGAGATAATCACACAGAATTCCCGCAACATGCACAGCCTTATCTAACTGGAATAATCAGAAAGGAAACATGACATACCGTATTCTCATCTGGACGCATTCAGGATTTGAAGTGTGGTATTCACAACCCACTTTTACAGAGCCAAGTTACATGATATCTAACTATACTCAAGGAATCCAACAGTGCCAAAAACAACAAGTGTACCAATCAGGTTAAATAGAGGCAGATACTATAGTTACCTGTCAAGGATTCAACTGAACCCGAGTAACAGTATACAAGATAAATAATAATTAATGATTCCCAACTATGCCAACAATGGTAAACATTCAAAATCAGGCTTATACAAAAGCTAATTACTGATTTTGTGACAAAGAATCCAACTGAGCCTCTTCAATATTTTCACACAAGCTTACGCAGAAAGGAAACGTAAGTACACTCAAGAGTCTGTACCAAAAATTCATTACAAAATAACATAGGTCGTATACCTGTTACTCCTTCAGGACTCCAACAAAATCAAATTACCAATACTCAAATATATGTATATATAGCTTCAACAGTGGTCCATAATACACGAATCATTCAATGGATTCCACAGAGTCGTTTCGAATACAATAAATATATATATTGCATACTATCAACGGGTTGCATCCCATAACCACAATGCAAGGGAAAAACAACTTCAACAAGGTCGCAATGAAATACTGTAACACAACAAGTTATCCATTCACAAATAACTTTAAAAATCAAGCGAAACCCAACAAGATTCAGTAACCACTACCTTAATAACCTCGACAGAAGTTACAAAGAAGTCCAATTAAACTGAACAAAATGTCCATCAGTATTCTTTCCAACGAGTATCAACAACAAGCATCAACAGTAAGCATTAACAACAAGTTTCGACAGTAAACATTGACAACAAGTATCAACAGTAGCCTGTTCCCATCAAGAGAACAATTCATGGGCTCTCACAGAGCAAGCCCAGTACACATTCTTGCATATATATTCACAAATTAAAGCCGGAATGCAAAACACCAAGAAATATTGCAACAGTTCGAAAAATAAAATACACCCATCAAGGTTTAAATTGAAAAATCGAACCAGCAAGAAGATACAGTGACAAAATCACACAAGGCTACCATATAATTCATCTAATTCCAAAAATCATCTGAACAGAGTTGTTCTAATGAAATCATTTGAAAGAGAGCAATATTTTTAAAGGTTAGGGCCTAACATGCCTGGTTATTTGCTTAAAATTTCGAAGCAGACCAATGAAAGAGCTCGAACCTTCTCCTCCTTTTCCAAGTTAGAGCCACCAACAAAAATTTGCTATTTCCATGACTTATATATTTTCCTTGCCAGAGGAAAGAGCTAGTTACGCTCATACTTGCCATGCAACTCCAAGAAGACTGGTGCGAAGAACCAGTGAACAGACAGAAGGAAAACCGGAGCGCATGCAAAACCCAATAAACTACTAACTTTCCATTTTGCCTGCCTTCCCGTGAAACTCGAGCTCGACTACCGAGTTCCTTAATTGCATTTACTCCCAATTTCCCGCTCAATCTCCACTGCCACCGACCGCCATAGTTGGCGATGGACAATTGCACATCAAAGACCATTTCCAACTTTGGCGACCTGCCACGTCGGCTCTAGTTAGCCGTTTTAAAACCTCCACCAAATTACCTGTCCCTCATGCTTATCCATGCATTTAATAACATAGAAACTACCGCCCATGGTTCGCACCCTTCCAAAGGTCCCCTTCCTCCTTGTTCAATAGTTAGGTTAGTAACTTAGGTTAGGATTTAGGATAACACCTAGTCTAACCACTTTGCACATAGATACTAACTTAGAACATTAGCTCTTAGCCTAGGTCTAGGTTAGATTAATACTAATCTAACCCCTAGGTTAGGTTTAGTTTTAGGTTACTAACCTTAATAAATCCAGTTGGGTCTAATATTTCAAATGCTCAGAAAAAGAACCTTCAACATACATTCACGAACAGGGTTCACTCCTGTACTGCCAATAGGCTAGTGAATTAAATGTAACTGAATTATTACCTGGTCCACGATCAAGACCTTCCAGATATATTACGATATCTGGAACCAATTCATTTAACATGATCAGCCTGAGTTATACTCCGGACTAGCTTATCCAATGCATCCAGACCTTGCAACCTGCTCAAGGTCTGTAATTTTAATTCATCACGAATAAACTTAAAGCACCACTTGGATCAATACCACTGATCCAAGGCTAGGTCTTATAGATGGATAACTTCATAATTCATTCCGAGGTCAGATTAAACTCAGGTGTAAAATGAAAGAAATAAAAGAGTCCAATCATATTCCAACTCAGTCAAAGATCTGCAATCTGCAAAGAAGATACAGTACATATCAAGCATGACTTCTCAATCAAAGGAACACATCCTTTTTACAAAAGAAATCACATATCAACACTTGTATGCTCAGGAGGAAGTAACAACAGTTCAGGGTGTTACATGCTTCCCTCCTAAAAAGATTCATCGTCCCGATGATTACATATTCAATTAACCTTCAGGTCAACCAATTTATTAGTTCACAAAACAATGCGACTATTTTCCAACTTGCATAGTTCCAGAAATCAATGTCACAACACATTTTATTCAGCCTGAATAATGTTTGCCTTCATCTGGCTTTCATAATTACTAAAAAAAAATAAGTCCATAAAAGAAATGTTTTGTCAACAGATTTCATTCTGTTGAAAAAGAGAAGGAAAAGCAATCTTCATCTCTTCAAGATTTTCCCAAGTTGCACTTTCTTCGTTAAACTGGTCCCACTGGACCTTACATTGCCGTATTTCACGATTTCTCAAATGCAATTGGCGAGTTTCCAGCACTCATGTGGGTTTAACCACGATTATTCCTGGGTCTTGGACCTGCAAGGAATTCCAATTTAAAACATGTGACAGATCTGAAACGTATTTCTTAAGCAAAGAAATATGGAAAACATCATGCATGCGAGATAAAGCAGGTGGTAATGCTAATCGATAAGCTACAGGATTGATTATTTCGACAATTTCGAAAGGTCCCACGAATCGAGGTGACAACTTGGCAGCCTTGCCAAAAGTTATAGAACTCTTTCTAGGTTTAACACGAAGAAAAACCTTCTCACCAAGCTCAAACCTGCGATCAATCCGCTTAAGGTCAGCATAGCTCTTCTGTCTATCCGCTGCTTCCTTTAATCGTTCACGAATCAGCTTCACTTGCTGTTCCATTTCTGTGAGAATCTCTGGTCCAATTACCACTCTATCCTCAACACTATCCCAGCTAACAGGAGTTCTGCACTTTCTTCCATAAAGTGCTTCAAATGGTGCCATTTTAAGAGATGAGTGATAAGTGTTGTTGTATGCGAATTCAACTAATGGAAGATACTCTTCCCATTTATACTGTTGATCCATGCAATACATTCGCAACATGTCCTCCAACACTTGATTTACCCTCTCAGTTTGTCCATCCGTTTCTGGATGATATGCAGAACTGAAGTTTAGTTTCGTTCCAAGAGCTGCGTTAAGCGTTTGCCAAAATCTTGACGTCATTCTTGGATCCCTGTCAGATATAATCAATTCTGGTACACCATGTAATCTGAAAATTTCATGTACGAATCTTTTGGCCAGCACTGGTGAATCATCCTTTAGATTTCCAGTGATGAAATGAGCTACCTTAGTCAGTTTATCTACAACTACTAGGATAACATCATGTTTATTCCTGGACATGGGTAATCCTTGTACAAAATCCATGGTTATTACTTGCCATTTGTACTGCGGTATGCTATGAGGATATAACAGTCCAGCAGGGTGCATATGTTCTGCCTTAACCCGCTGACACTCCAAACAATGGGTCACAAAATTTATGACATCCTTTTTCATACCTTTCCAAAAGTATTGCTGTTTCAGATCAGCAAGCATCTTTGTGATACCCGGGTGTCCAGAGAAAGGTGAATTATGAAATTCAACTAACAACTTCTTCCTCAAGTCGTTCAACATAGGTACATATACCCTGTTTTCATAACGCAAGATTCCTTCATTATCAAAATGAAAACCTTTATACCTTTCATCATTAGGTTCTGCAGCAAGCGCTGCTTTTACTTGCTGAAAGTATGCATCTGATTCTGAGGCACTTTTTACCTCATCTTTAAACTGAGTTCTTAATGTTATAAGAGCAGAAATGTGCCTCCTACGACTTAGAGCATCAGCTACTCTATTCTCCTTCCCTTTGATATAGCTAATATCAAAGTCATATTGTGATAAAAATTCTAACCATCTTCTCTGTCTGGCATTAAGATTAGGCTGAGTAAAAATATATTTCAGTCCTAAGTGATCAGTTTTCAACTCAAAAGGTTTCCCAAGTAAGTAGTGTCTCCAGACTTGAAGTGCATGAACAATGGCAGCAAGCTCCAAATCATGAGGGGCATAATTCAGCTCATGTAATTTAAGTTTTCTACTTTCATATGCTATGACTTGATCATTTTGAAGCAAAACACCTCCAAGGCCTTCCCCAGAAGCATCCGTTACAACAGTAAAACTCCCATTAGGGTCTGGTACAGCTAATATAGGTGCAGAAGTCAACTGGTCTTTCAGAATTTTGAAAGCCGCTTCGCACTTATCATTCCATATGAATTTCTTATCCTTCTTTTGCAATGAAGTTATTGGTGCAGCTACTTTAGAAAAATCCTTTACAAATTTTCTATAGTAACCAGCAAGACCCATGAAGCTTCTTACTTCGTGCACATTCTTTGGTGCAGGCCACTCAGTTATTGCCACTATTTTTGAAGGATCTACAGCAATTCCTTCTTTACTTATGACATGACCCAAATAGTGAACTTCTGAATCAAAGAAAGAACATTTGGATAACTTACCATACAACTTTCTTTTTCTCAAAATTCCCAAAACTATCTTCAAATGCTCATTGTGCTCCTCAACGCTTTTAGAATAAATGAGAATATCATCCAAGAATACAAGTACAAACTTGTCCAGATATTCTTGAAAAATATTGTTCATTAAGTTCATAAAGGCTGCGGGTGCATTAGTTAATCCAAAGGGTAGAACCGTGAATTCATAATGTCCGTACCTTGTTCGGAAAGCTGTTTTATGAATATCTTCTTCTCTAATCCTTAACTGATGATAACCAGATCGAAGGTCTATCTTAGAATAAACCGCTGCTCCACGCATCTGATCAAATAGATCGTCGATCCTAGGAAGTGGATATCTGTTCTTGATTGTTGCCTTGTTCAACATTCGATAATCGATACACAGCCTAAGCGTTCCATCCTTCTTTTTCACAAATATCACGGGTGCTCCCCAAGGTGAAACACTTGGTCTGATCAAACCTTTAGACAAAAGTTCCTGTAACTGTGCCTTAAGCTCGACCAACTCTGTAGTAGTCATCCGATAAGGTGCTTTGGAAATAGGTTCTGTTCCTGGTTTGATTTCGATGGTGAAGTCAAATTCTCTCTTGGGTGGTAACCCTGGTAATTCCTCAGGAAAAACATCCCTGAAACTTTGTAGCAGAGGAAATCGTTTCATGGAATCATCATCTTCTTCTGAAGATTCAGATATCTTTACTGCATAAAGGGTACATCCTTTGTTTTTAGCCTTTTTAAGCTGCATAGCTGACAGTTTTCTAACTGAAATTTCCCGTTTCACCCCTTGAATCTCTGCTGATTCCAGCTGATCATCTAGACATTTTATGTTCTTTTCATAGCAGTCTACTTTTTCTTTATGGTCAGCTAACCAATTGACACCGATGACAATGTCATACGATCCTAAGGGTGTAACATAGAGGTCAACTTCCGTGGAAAAGTTAGGTAAGTCAAGGACTGCCCCAAAAAGACACATACTCACTGTATGAACAGAGTTATTACCATACTGTACAGTCCAAGGTTTATCCATTTTTCCAGCTTTTCTCTTAAGTTTAGAAGCAAGTTTATTAGAAATAAAACATTCAGTAGCTCCTGTATCAAAAAGAATAGTGACAGGTATGCCAAATAACTTACCCAGAACTTCTATAGGTGTCACTTGCTTTTCAGCTTGCTTGTCTGCTACTGCAGCATGTATCTTATGCTGCTGATTACGATCATCCTTCTTCAAAGGGCATTGATTTGCGTAGTGGTCTTTGCCACAATTGTAGCAGCCTCCTACAGGTCCCTTTTTAGGCTCAAAATTGCCTCCAGCCTTGTAATTGTCACGTTGTCCTCCATAGGGCTTCTGCCCATTGTTATAATTTTTGGCAAAATTATCTCTTATATTTCCAGCAGGCTTATTTACTACTGCTTTCTTACTGTTATCACCTGGAAACTTACTCTTGTTTCCAAACTTTTTCCATGGTCCTTTTCTGGGTGCAAGAGAGGTTGAAGAAGGGTTTGCAGTCTTCTTCCGCACTTCCTCTTTATGAGCAGAAATAGCCTTTAATTTCTGTTCTTGCCTTATGGCCTTTTCAACAACTCCTTCCATAGTGGTTGGACTGTGAACATCGACCTCTCCCCCTATCACGGGATTCAATCCCATGATGAATTTCCGTATTCTGAACTTCTCGTCAGTTTGATACTGCGGTACATACTTGAGGAGTTTTGTAAACCGCTCCCAGTATTCAGTTACCGTTAGCTTCCCTTGAGCTAAGTTCTGAAATTCTGTCATTTTCTGATCATAGAAAAGTTGTGGCAGCCAACGTTGCCTAAAATAGCCTTTAAATTGATCCCAAGTAATATTGGTCTCATCAATGTTTAGTTCAGCTTTTCGGCTATCCCACCACGAAGATGCTTCGTGGGAAAGCTGATAGGCTCCCCAAATAGCTTTGGTTTCCTCTGAGAAGTTCCTTATTGCAAAGTACTTCTCCATTTCACTGAGCCAGTTCTCAGCTCCATCTCCTAATGTGGTGCCATCATACTTAGGTGGGCTTATCCTTTTTATATCATTAGTGAGTTCTGCTGCCAACCTGGCCTTTTTGTTTTCTGGTTGGACAGGTGCATTTCCAGCATTAACATCAACTCCCATGTCAGGGTTGTCCTCAGGAGGTTGCTGATTGTTATTATCAGCTTCTTCATCCTCCTCATTTCCCATCACCTGCTGTTCAAGTACAGCTAAGCGATCTCTTGTGTCCAACAGGGCAGCAAGGATCTCATCAAGTTTCTGGGTTGTTGCCGCTCCTCCTTCAGGTGGAGCATTATTCGCAACATTCCCCCTTGTTCTAACCATTTTCTGTTACAAGAAAATTCAGGTTTTATCAGATTATGGACACAATAGGCCCAAGAGCTGCAACCTTCAGCTCTGATACCAAGATGTAACATCCTCATTTTATACATTAGAACAAGTCAATTTTTTTTTTTTTTGATAAATGCTTCCTGGTTCTAAATACATAATTTAGAACTCACAAATCAAATAACCATTCTTATACAGATAACCATATGCAGCTGTAATGACTCGGAGTACCTCCGATCTATTCATTCCATGACTCGGCAATCTACCGATCTATTCATGAGTAATAAGAGTTAGCGTTTTTATTTAACACATCACTCTTGCGGTTCTCTTCCCTATTCTGGGATTCAGAATGCTCTGTCCAAGGAACCTAACTGAATAATTGTTACCATTATTCATCGGCATCTCATCCCTTAGACCAGGTGACTCAGGACAACGCAATCAGCAGCTTGCGATACTTTGGCCAAAGATTTGAAACATACTGCTTATGTCTCGTATTCCTTAACGGCATACTCGTCAATCTGGAATACGTCCTTCACCCCATTCTTATGTTATATAGAATGTCTTATACCGACTTCTGTCAGTCCTTCTTATCCCAAGTTATTCACTCGGAAACGGATTAGTAAGGTGACAACGTTATATGGATGCACTCGAGGACTAGGGATAAGATGACATACTGGGTCAACCCTAGTTGAACCAGTGTGTCAAGATACCCCGAGTCTCCTAGGCAGCCATATAATGTGACCACATTCCTAATCGGTCCCAGAGTAACTTGTTCGAGTTAAAGGTGTAAATCTTAACGATCAATGCAAAGGGTGTCGTCATAAGTCACCTGCATTGTTGTATCTTTGAGAAGATCCTAATCTTCTCAAAGGTACAACCCTGCAGTTGACTTGTGCCGTCAACCTTTAAATCCGCCTCGAAAAGGTCTACTTATTAATAAGCGTTATGCACATTGAGTTTAAATTATATTAAAAGACGTTCCCCTAAGGTTAGCCTTTCCCGATCCCTGGATTCCTCATCTTAGAATGACCTTTCTCAATAAAACTCACTACATAGAGAAGTTATTAAGACCAAGGTCTCATCAAGGAGTTCATAGAATATACATAATTCTATATCAATGAAATTGGACAGTAACCCAAAATCTTCACATGTGATTGCCATCAGAACCCCTTTTTGGTTTATTTCAGTTCTCATTACTGAATTTATATCGTACATATAAGTATCAAGATATAGTGATTAAGATTCCAATTACACGTTGTCCTGGTTTAATCAAGACTAGGAATTAATAATTTAATTCAGCTTGTTTAGCGTTCTGCTTAGGTTTATTTTAACCCTAGTTTCCAGTAAGACAGTGATCCATATTTCAATTTAGCTTTAGATAGAACACACTAGAATTGCTAAACAATCATAAGTATTCAGTCACATATTCTTGCAAGCTTACATTGATAATCACAAAAGTCTCCAATATAAACAATAATAACAATGCTCTTTAGATCATTTGAACCGAAGAAGGTCAAACTATCAAGATACGGATGCAAACATATAAGTATCAATTATCTATTTCCATTTCCTTCAGAACTAATCAAATACATTTTATGCATTCAGCATACTTGATACAATGCTCAACGGAAAAAGAACATCTTTCCTCATATAGTACATTTAGAAAATTAAGCTGTAATTCAACATAAAATCAAATTTAAACAATCTGATCATCCTATCAGATTTGCGTGCTTTTACCACTTACGGCATCCATCTGCAAAAATTGTCAACATGGGTCAGTTCGATGAACTGAGCATGATAAGCACTAACTCTTAAAACAATTGCAATCCATCAATTGTTTTCATTAAACACCCTGTTTAAATGAGATCAAATCACCAAACAAGTAAACATATTTCAGACTATGCTTTTGTAAAACAACATGACTATAAACGCGTAGCTCATATTATAGTCACTAAATAGTCTCAGATACTTTTCAATTATTTCATCAAAACGTTAGTGACCAAGAAGACAAATGCATCTAACCAACTATCCATCTGAATCCCAAGGACAGCAACATCAGACGGATTATATATTCAACATAATAAATAAATAACCTTTCATGATTCCATCAGCATGATAGAACAATTCCAAAAGTTAGATAAACAATTATATCAACCTATACTTTATAACAGAAGAGAAATAAATGAATCATACATATTTCCTTCAGAACTAGCTCATGACTGTACCGTCTTTCCAAGAGCAAGGCATTCACCTTAAACACATGCAAATAAATCAGACGAGACCATCAAAAGCACCACAGATTTGTTAAAGATCAAATATAACAACCTACTGTAGTTATCCAGCAGTACAGTAGCTCTCACGCTAAACAGTGATGACCCTCTACCAACAGACTCCACAAGACCTTCCACATGAAGCGGCAAACAAGAAGATATTCACCACATCACCTGTCGAGGTGCAGTCGACGGCTCTAAGTTCAGTCAAGCTCAAGGCAGGATTGTCATGCTACAGAATACATAAACACGACTACAATCCCTCATATCAACCTACAGCCCCCTTCTAGTCCCTAATAAACACTGCAAGGCTTTCGGACCCAAGGTCGAAATCAAAGAGCTTCAATTTTATCGCAGTCAACAATAGACTCCTCGACATTAAGCAATTGATGTTTCCCTAAGACTATGCCGAGATAATCACACAGAATTCCCGCAACATGCACAGCCTTATCTAACTGGAATAATCAGAAAGGAAACATGACATACCGTATTCTCATCTGGACGCATTCAGGGTTTGAAGTGTGGTATTCACAACCCACTTTTACAGAGCCAAGTTACATGATATCTAACTATACTCAAGGAATCCAACAGTGCCAAAAACAACAAGTGTACCAATCAGGTTAAATAGAGGCAGATACTATAGTTACCTGTCAAGGATTCAACTGAACCCGAGTAACAGTATACAAGATAAATAATAATTAATGATTCCCAACTGTGCCAACAATGGTAAACATTCAAAATCAGGCTTATACAAAAGCTAATTACTGATTTCGTGACAAAGAATCCAACTGAGCCTCTTCAATATTTTCGCACAAGCTTACGCAGAAAGGAAACGTAAGTACACTCAAGAGTCTGTACCAAAAATTCATTACAAAATAACATAGGTCGTATACCTGTTACTCCTTCAGGACTCCAACAAAATCAAATTACCAATACTCAAATATATATGTATATATAGCTTCAACAGTGGTCCATAATACACGAATCATTCAATGGATTCCACAGAATCATTTCGAATACAATAAATATATATATTGCATACTATCAACGGGTTGCATCCCATAACCACAATGCAAGGGAAAAACAACTTCAACAAGGTCGCAATGAAATACTGTAACACAGCAAGTTATCCATTCACAAATAACTTTAAAAATCAAGCGAAACCCAACAAGATTCAGTAACCACTACCTTAATAACCTCGACAGAAGTTACAAAGAAGTCCAATTAAACTGAACAAAATGTCCATCAGTATTCTTTCCAACGAGTATCAACAACAAGCATCAACAGTAAGCGTTAACAACAAGTTTCGACAGTAAACATTGACAACAAGTATCAACAGTAGCCTGTTCCCATCAAGAGAACAATTCATGGGCTCTCACAGAGCAAGCCCAGTACACATTCTTGCATATATATTCACAAATTAAAGCCGGAATGCAAAACACCAAGAAATATTGCAACAGTTCGAAAAATAAAATACACCCATCAAGGTTTAAATTGAAAAATCGAACCAGCAAGAAGATACAGTGACAAAATCACACAAGGCTACCATATAATTCATCTAATTCCAAAAATCATCTGAACAGAGTTGTTCTAATGAAATCATTTGAAAGAGAGCAAGATTTTTAAAGGTTAGGGCCTAACATGCCTGGTTATTTGCTTAAAATTTCGAAGCAGACCAATGAAAGAGCTCGAACCTTCTCCTCCTTTTCCAAGTTAGAGCCACCAACAAAAATTTGCTATTTCCATGACTTATATATTTTCCTTGCCAGAGGAAAGAGCTAGTTACGCTCATACTTGCCATGCAACTCCAAGAAGACTGGTGCGAAGAACCAGTGAACAGACAGAAGGAAAACCGGAGCGCATGCAAAACCCAATAAACTACTAACTTTCCATTTTGCCTGCCTTCCCGTGAAACTCGAGCTCGACTACCGAGTTCCTTAATTACATTTACTCCCAATTTCCCGCTCAATCTCCACTGCCACCGACCGCCATAGTTGGCGATGGACAATTGCACATCAAAGACCATTTCCAACTTTGGCGACCTGCCACGTCGGCTCTAGTTAGCCGTTTTAAAACCTCCACCAAATTACCTGTCCCTCATGCTTATCCACGCATTTAATAACATAGAAACTGCCGCCCATGGTTCGCACCCTTCCAAAGGTCCCCTTCCTCCTTGTTCAATAGTTAGGTTAGTAACTTAGGTTAGGATTTAGGATAACACCTAGTCTAACCACTTTGCACATAGATACTAACTTAGAACATTAGCTCTTAGCCTAGGTCTAGGTTAGATTAATACTAATCTAACCCCTAGGTTAGGTTTAGTTTTAGGTTACTAACCTTAACAAATCCAGTTGGGTCTAATATTTCAAATGCTCAGAAAAAGAACCTTCAACATACATTCACGAACAGGGTTCACTCCTGTACTGCCAATAGGCTAGTGAATTAAATGTAACTGAATTATTACCTGGTCCACGATCAAGACCTTCCAGATATATTACGATATCTGGCACCAGTTCATTTAACATGATCAGCCTGAGTTATACTCCGGACTAGCTTATTCAATGCATCCAGACCTTGCAACCTGCTTAAGGTCTATAATTTTAATTCATCACGAATAAACTTAAAGCACCACTTGGATCAATACCACTGATCCAAGGCTAGGTCTTATAGATGGATAACTCCATAATTCATTCCAAAATCAGATTAAACTCAGGTGTAAAATGAAAGAAATAAAAGAGTCCAATCACATTCCGACTCAGTCAAAGATCTGCAATCTGCAAAGAAGATACAGTACATATCAAGCATGACTTCTCAATCAAAGGAACACATCCTTTTTACAAAAGAAATCACATATCAACACTTGTATGCTCAGGAGGAAGAGTGCCACCACGCCTTTAAGGATCTTAAAGCCTATCTCTTGCAGCCACCCGTGCTTATCCCACCTCAGGACGATCGCCCTTTCTACCTTTACCTTTCTGCCACCGACCATGCTATAGGAGCCATGCTCACACATCGTGACTCCGAGCATCGAGAACAAGCCGTTTATTACATAAGTCATACTCTGGTGGATTATAAGTCTAGGTATACACATGTAGAAAAGTTGTGCCTAGCCCTATCATTCGTGGCCACCAAACTCTGACACTACCTCCTGAATCACAAAACTTTTGTCATCACCAACGCGGACCCCATCCATTATATGTACGCCAAAACTCATTTAAACCAACGCATCGCCTGATGGCTTATGCTCCTTGCTGACCTCGACCTTGAGTTTGTACACCAGAAATCAATCAAAGGACAAACTATCGCAGACCAACTCGCAGAAGCCCCTTTACCTGGGGAACAATTTACCAATTTTACTTTCCCTGACGAACTCATTGCCACTCTTTCACTCAGTGAGGTGTCGTATCCAATGACCCTCTTCTTTGATGGATCCAAATTCTAGCACGGCAGAGGGGTAGGCATTGTTCTCATTCCTCTTGATGTTGAACCTATGCCTCTTTTATTCCGGCTCAATTTCCCCTGCACTAATAATACAGCAGAATACGAGGCCCTCGTTTTGGGTCTCCAGGTTGCGTTACACTTAGGTGTAAAGTCTATTAACATTTTTGGCGACTCTCAATTGGTCGTCAATCAAGTTACGGGCATCTACCAATGTAAAAATGAGGAACTTCAAAAGTACAAATATTACGTGGATTCACTTTTGACCTTATTTACTCATTATTCTATCCAAACCATTCCCCGCTCAACTAATAAATTTGTGGATACTATGGCTTGCTTAGCCTCACAAATTCCTGCCTCACCAACTGACTCTGACATATTTGTCTTGGTCCAACAACTCTTTGCCCCATCTTACTCAGCCCCAGATGTTGGTATGATAAATAATGTCTCCGCTGATTTGCAGGATACTTGGTATCACCAATTTCAAAATTACCTTACAACCTCTGTTCTCCCATATGACCTTACGAGTAACAGAAAACATGATTTTCTTAAAAGTGCTTCTCGTTATGTCATCATGGGGGGACTCCTCTATAAACATGGCTTTGATGGCATCCTCCTTCGATGTCTAACCGGCGCGGAGGTCACCTATATCATCCAACAAGTCCATGATGGCATTTTTGGTGGACATTTTAGTGGCCTTGCCATGGGCAAATGAATCCTTTGCCTAGGCTATTATTGGCTTACTCTTAATAACGACTGCTACGAATATGTTAAGCATTGTATTATGTGTCAACAACATGCCAACCTTCAACATACTCCTAGCCATACACTATAGGTCGCACGAGATCTTTGGCCTTTCTCCCAATGGGGTTTAGATCTTATTGGTGAGATTCACCTGCCCTCTTCGCAATGTCACCGTTGGATAATCACAGCAACCGAATATTACACTAAATGGGTGGAGGCCATTCCACTCATTTCAACCAAAAAAAAAAAATCGTAGAATTCATTAACCATCACATTATCTATCGTTTTGGTGTTCCTCATCGCCTGATAACAGATAATGGAAAATCTTTCAAAAACAAGTTATTACAAAACCTTTGTGAAAACTTTGGTATCAAACTTAGCTTCTCATCACCTTACTATCCACAAGAAAATAGTCAAGCTGAATCTTCTAACAAAACCCTGACCAAAATTCTCATGAAAGTCGTTAACGATTCTGGAAAAAACTGGAATGCTCACACCCCCTTTGCCCTTTGGGCTTATCATACCAGCATTCATACCTCCACTAATGCCAGACCATTCTCTTTGGTATATGGTACCGAGGCTGTCTTGCCTCTTGAAATACAAATCCCCTCCCTGAGAATATCTCTCCAGGATATTGTCACCAATGATGATTTCTGCCAAGAGCGGTTACCACCTTCAAATCTATCAAAAGCGCATCAAGCGTGCTTATGATAAGCGAATTCATGAGTGTACCTTTCAGATTGGCGATCTTGTCCTCTAAGAGAATTAACATGTCACCAAACTAGAAAAGAGCAAACGTGGAAAATTTGCTCCTAATTGGATTGGGCCTTACATTATCACTCACACTTACGGGTCAGGAACTTACCATTTAGCTTCGCTTAATGGTAAACCTGAGCCTGAACCCCTTAATGCCTTGCATCTTCAGCCATTCTATTGTTGAATTTAGTGTTATATCACTTCTTATCTACCTTGCACTCGTCCCTTGAGCTCATTTACCACCTCATACACTTTGTTCATGCATCTCAAAATAGAATCAAGCTCACGTGGTTTGTTCATCACCTCCTCTTAAGGATGCCTTCCCCTTTTTAGTCTGGTCCATGACTTAAAAGTATCAAAATAACATGTTCTCAATTATACACTTATGGGATATTCTTGAGTCAAACTTCCTACAAAACTAGATGCTTCATGCCAAATGGACATCTAGACCTCTAAGTTAAAAATAGACTACTCCCTCGAAGGAAAGCTATGTGCAAAGCCACATCTACTATTATAAATAGACTGCTCCCTCGAAGGACAGCTATACACAAAAGCCATATCTGTTACTATAAATAGATTGTTCCCTTAAAGGACAGCTATATAAAGTTAGCCTTTATCGAAAGCTTCTCGCATTACTCAGCTTCGTGAAGAGCTCAAGAACAACAAAATACATATCCCATGTAGACTTCCTACATCGATCAGTCTATATCTAGAAAAATAAAAGCAGTATTCAAAAGCACTTTTGAGTCATGGAATTGTCTATTTAGGTTTGGTTTTCTTTTGTCAGCATAATCACCTTATAACAAATTCTCTGTGCCCTAGCTCTACCAGCCACCTCACCTCACCATTTTTCAAAGAAATAAAACTCAAGGGACGTGACGTATATCCGATATGTTGTGATTATACAACTCTTTTCACCTATTGAATTCTTGCATATGCAAGGTACCTAGGGATTCAAGCTCATCCTACGTTAATATGTGGTTTGTTTAGCTCTTTTCAACTATGGGACACTTTTGCCTCTTTTACTCGAATCTAGGATTATGTGTTGACCTTAATCAGGACACAATTCCCTACTACTTGGGTAAGCTAACTTTCACTTCACCTATACCTACACCAACATCGCCAATACCTTACCAACACCAACAACATTACCCTACCAATATCAATATTTTTTTACCAACCAGCAAATTGCCTAACCACAACCAAATTGCCTGAATTCACCTCTCCCTGGTCCTAAGGGAGAACTACATCGGTCTGAGGCCCCTCCTTGCTTTGTGCAATGGGCTATGTAGGCAACACTTAGGAGACATGGGGTCTCCCAAGGTTAGCTTGACCATCCCCTACCATAACCTATCATGTGTTGTGTTTTCCTTAAAAATATAAATATTTTCGCGTATTTATATTGATAACACTCACCTTCGCAACCAACCAATTAGCCCGACCCAAGGCCGCAACCAACCAGCTGGCCCGACCCAAGGCCACAACCAACCAACTAGCCTGACCCAAGGCTGCCACCAATCAATCGGCCTGACCCAAGGCCGCAACAAACCAACCGCCTGACCCAAGGCCGCAACAAACCAATCAGCCAGACCCAAGACCGTAACCAACCACTCAGCCTGACCTAAAGCCACAACCAACCAATCGGCCTGACCTAAGGCCACAACAACCCAATTGGCCAAACCCAAGGCCGCAACCAACCACTCGGCCCGACCCTAGGCTGCACCTAACCAATCAGCCCGACCCAAGGCCGCAACCAACCACTTGGCCCGACCCACAGCCGCACCAATTTAGTACCTCGACCGAAGCCCAAAAATTATGATTGTATCCACCCATAATGTACCTATTTGTTCAATTGAGCTCACCTGTTCATGTTTTAGCATGACTAGGATACTTGAATTGATCAGCCAACCAACTTTGCTTAGACCGAGACCGTGACGTTTATCTCAACCAAACCAACTATTTGGTACTGCCGAACATGCCTAAACGTTCTGGTACCTTACCCGTTATATCCCTTGGAGCTACTTCCTATGCCTTGGATACCAGGATTATATCAACCGTGTTTGGATAAACTATCGACCTTTGCCTATGAATTGCTTGTTTGCTCTTCAAATCATGTAACCTGGTCGCACTACTACATTTCAACGTGCGTCTGCTTCCTTGAATTTACCCCACCTTCTTATCATCATATCATCATCATTCACCCTTTATCAACCCTATCCCTGATTTCACGTTGCCTCAATTTGTGATAGATTTGAGGGGGATTACCTATACCCTTAACTGGGGTAACCACTTCTTATTATTGTCAGTGCAACTTTACAATACAAGCTACATGACAACAAGGGGCAAATGTAGACACCAAATTTGGGTCTTACGACGCCCTGTACCCCGTATCTCATCCCGCAACCTAACCCTACCTCACCACCTAAACCTTACACACTTAATTATTTATTAATTACCTTATAATTAATAAATCCACATCTCCAACCCTGCCACCTCACCTCGCCACCTCACCATGACATGGCCCTAACCCTAAACTAACCTAATTAAGTCCTATAACTTGGTCTACATCCACACCCATGACTAATTACTCCTCACCCACACCAAAACCAACCTAATAATGACTTGACCAAGCCCACAACTAATCCCTTGGGAGAAAAGGAGGGAAAGTTGGCTATTTTACTAAAAGTAGCCCACTTTGACTTAACCGACATCGGTTCCTACTCGAACGTCGTCGGTTACGTAACCGCCATTGGTTCCCTGTAAATGACATCCCCCAACCAAAAACAAAGGATCCGAATTCATTTGAAAAGATCTAGAATTCACTTGGCAGAGCAGAGACAAGTGAAGAAAAGAGAAGAATTTGTAGAGAAGGACATCGAGCCCAAGACTGTAACTGAGTAGCTAGAGCACATTGACACTCATCTAAGCATTGGGAGAGAAGATGGCTCACTTTTGATTTTCGGATCATCTCACCTGAGTCCTGCCTTTATCATCACAGTCCTTGGACCTGTATCTTCATCAGGAACTAGTAAGTAGTGTCTTGTATGTTTTCAAATAACATTTCTTGAACTTCTGATTCGTAGTAATTATAAGTTCACTCCTAGATCTACTACCCAGTAGCACCCTACATCTCACTATCATTTCTCTACCCTTACATTTCCCCAAGAACATCTCCCACACTCTCTGAGTCTTCTCCATCACCCTATTGCCTACCCCTAATCATTTGCCAACCTTATAAACAGCATAGCTGCCTCAGAGCCAACCTTCATTGAAAGCCCCTAAATCACCACCCCTACCGATATTGGTTATCAGCAACCGGTACCGGTGTATAACCACAAATTATTATACAGTGACCGACATCGGTCACTGTGACTCAAACCAAAACTAGCCTTTCTTCTATTGCTTTTTAACAAGGTAATTAAAGTGTAATTTTGCAATAGCCTATTTGCTATCATTTGTGTTAATTCGTATTAAAAGGGGAACTGACCACCTTCAAAAGGAAGTCTAATATTTCCTGGGCCCAACGCAGTTCCCTCATTTATTGTCTAAGTAAAATCTAGAGGTCTTGTATTCTTACTTGCAGGTAGTCCTTCCTAGACAAAAAGGAGTTCTTCGCAATCGATCTGATGTCTCTCTATGGTATGCGCACACCCTCCCAACACTCAACAGGTATTCCTCCTAGCCCTAACCCTTATCTGTTTCTAAAGAGAATGAAAGGATAGAAGCACCTCTATTTTAAGAACGGAAACATTCTGTGTGAAACATAACCGTCATCGGTTAACCTCTGACCGTCGTCGGTTAAACCCAACTGACGTCGATTCCAGGTCCTTTTGTTAACCTACCCAAAAGGACATTTTATTCACTTTCTTCCACTTTTCACAGTCCCTATCATTTCCATCATTTCCATTGACATTGTAAAACACCATCAGATTTGGCATACCTATAAGATTTGACCTTTTACCTAGTTTTTCACTCACTGACCATTTTCTATAATGACCGATAGTGATTACCCCTGACCGGTGTCAGTTTTCCCTAACCGGCATCAGTTATCCTATTTCACTTTCCAACCACCATTTGGTACCTAATCCACCTTTTGTTGCCAGATTCATCTGTTCCTGCTATTTTCTGTCATTTATAGAGAAGTAGACCTACCTGATCAGTACTGGTTCACATGGTGCTGACCTAAAGACAAGCATGCACACTCGTATTTCACACCAGTTGTCAACCACTCCCACCTAGTCCTTCACCACCTTCCATTTTATCACTAGTCATGGATCTCATCCAACTTATCACCATCGCTACAGGAGATGAGGAGTTCACATGACTCCTTGACCAAAACCCTTTTGCTTTGTAGTTTTATCTTTCCCACTCATCCACTCGAGATGCCTCAGGTCAGTTGATATATAGGATTCCCATATCTATCCCCTCGACTCTCACTCCCAATCTTACATCGGCCCCATCTAGCTCTGTGTTGCCTGCATCTACCTTACCCCCAGTTGTTTTGCAGCTAGGTCTTATACCTGCTATGACTGCCATGTTTGCCACCTTCGTGGCACCCACCACATCCACCATACCCTTGAAAACTACCCAAAATGCAACCTCATCTGCCCCTAATGTCTCACACATACCCATAGCTACACTACCACCTCCCATGTCAGTGACCCCTACCCCTTTTCAAAATGTGGTCCTTTCCATTCCATAATCGTTAACTCCCATTACCACTAGGGCTACCACGACCCTTCCACCTCCGTATACATACTATTGGCCACCTCCCATTTCATCCTTTATTCACTCAGGGTATGTACCCCTTGTTTCACTACCTTCTTCCAAATCAAGCTACATGGAAACACCATACACTGGAGTGCCACCCCCATTATATGCCCAAAACCAACCCTCTCACGCTACAGGAGGCACCCAATCATCATAACCTACCAACGACCTAATCAAATTGATGTTAGACAATATACAAACATTAGAGGCATCGGTTTCTGGCTCTCGCAACACTCTCACCTATGACAAGATTTGCAACGATCCTATCCACCCATCCATTCCTATCCGCCCATACCCTGTGCATTGGGAAATGCCTAAATTCAATTGTTTCAATAGAAAATAAGATCCACATCAACATTTGCGGTCATTCAAACACGGGTGTTATCTGATCACTCACGATGATGCCTTGCTCTTGAGAACTTTTCCCATGTCTCTGACTAGACCTGCATTGGATTGGTACAGTGGGTTACCTAGACACTCCATATTCTCATTCAATCAGGTACCCCAAGCCTTCTTGGATCATTTCTCTATCAATACCATCAAGAAGGTTACCATGAATGGCATATACTTCATGCATTAGTATGAGGATGAATCTATTACAAATTTTGTTACTCGCTGGTGTAACTTGATCAACCAACTCACCTTCCAATTGCCACAAACAAAATTCATTGAGCTCTTCACACGGGCTTGTGCTAGACATATCTCACTGACATTGCAGGTCCAAACCTTCCGAACATTCGATGAAGCATTCACTATGGCACGAAAGTTAGAGATTCAGGCCATCGAAGAGAACAAAATCTAGTTACGTAATAAGAATTCAGAATTCAATTCGAATGATACCTCTTCTTCTTCCAAACCAAAAACTAATTAATCAAAAGCTAAGGACATCACTAACGTAGTGGTACTCAATGTTATCCCAGCTCATATGTCAAATCAAGCTACCCCCTCATCTAATCTCTAACCCATCTAAACTTTTCAATTCAGACGAGAGCAATAGAATTACACCCCAATTGGGGAACCTTATTCTTATGTCTTATAAAAGATTATCAAAGCCAGAGCCATCAATCTTCCACCCATAATACCACACACTAGTTTTTACCCTGCTCGTCCCATGCCTGCATGGTATAAAGAACATGATTTCTGTAACTATCATTGAGTAAAGGGTCATAGTGATGAAAACTACATCACTTTCAAAAATATTGTCCAAGAAATGCTCGAGAAAGGTGAGTTAACTGTGGATAATCCTAATGCACCTGCCAACCAAAACCTACACATCTTTAAGAAACCATTTCCCAACCATGCCCCTTCATCTGATCAAACCGGTGAGACCTCAACTCATGATACCCATACCTCTGAAGTCCATGCTATCTTTAATGACATACCTGTCACCTCTCAATTACCCCATATTCCTTCATCCGAAATCCTCCTTCCACATCAAAACCAACCTCCCCTATTCCTTCACCCATAGAGGAACATCTTTCGTCTCCTTCATCACCTACGGAGGAATCTTCCACTAACATTGAGACCATCTCACCCCTGGCTTCTCCATTTAGAGAAATTTTACCCACAGTACCTCCTCCACCCATAGAGTAGCACCCATTACCTCCTCCACCCATAGAGGAGAACTTGTCCATTCCTCCACTTGCATAGGAGCTTCCATCACCTTCTACACCTACCATAGACCTAGTTGAGATACCTTTTCCTCTTGCTGAGTATTCTCCATCCACTACCCAAAATCCTGCAGACCTACTTTTGGCTCTCTTACCCACGGAAGCTGAAACTAGCCAATTTCCAGTCTCTAAGACACATTTTATAGGAATTGCCATTAAGTCCTCATCAACTCCACCTACAGACATGTCATTCTCACGTTTGGCCAATCACTTAGATTATGTGGAGAGAGTCTTACTATGGGGATGCCTTTTACTTCCTGTCTCAATGTAGATGTAGACGTCACTTGCTGATACCTCCACTATCTACCCAAAAATATTTCGACCAATCAAACCAAACACAACCACCTCTATCACAACTCCTTCCACGACACCCATCATAACTTCACATAAACCCTTACCCATAACCCAAACTACATACAAACCCAAACCCACACCTATGACATCATCCTCGACTAAACCTATTACCACTTTAGGGTTCACCCCGACTACCAGCCTTACTCATCCACCTATCAAACTGGATTTAGCTACATCCTCCAAAGTCAATACAACACCTACTTTGACACCCAAGAAAAATAACCAAACCCATAGATCTCATACCTCACCTACACCAATCACACTTGCACCTATCCTATCAATCTTAGGATCTCAATTTCCCCACATGGTCAAGAAACCTCCACCCATCAATAAACCAAAAACAAAACAACCCATTCCTTACTCACAAACCTCTAACCTACCCAGATGCCCAACATGACTTACACCCACACCTGTAGCTTATTTACCACCCATACTAATAATACCCTTAGCTATTATTTCACTTCCCACTACACTTCAATTGCTATCTCCCACACCCCAAGAACAACTCACGTCATCTACCTTCACGGTACCCCCGTTATCCCCATGGGTAACTCGTCCTCTTCCACCTTTCCTTCTATATCTCATACACACACATCACCTTTACCCAAGAGGGTGCAACCCAAAAAAAAACTCCACTACCCCACAATAAGGTATTCGAAAAAACCACACACCCTCCTACCCATCCATCTACTATACCCCTACCTAAACAAGCACGACCGTCACCCAAAACCATGCTAGCACCCAAACCCATAACTTGATCTGCTCCTCCTCTTCCAAAGGTCATTCCTCAATAATAAACCACACCTACACCCAAACCCACACTCACTTCCCATTGCGATCCACTAGCAGGGTCCTATGCCAAAATTTTAACCAACCTCCTTGAGACTTCTATCATCACATTACCGCCACTCAGACCTTACGACCCCCTCAAACCCAAGCCAAAAGGGTTTAATGATACTAAAATTTGTGGATACCATCATGTCCCAGGACACGATGTGGAGAACTGTAAGGCCTTAAAAACCGTCCTTATCCAATTGTGTCCTCCGGAAGCCAACTTTGACGACGATGACCTTCTCGACAAGGATCCTGCTTCACCAACACCCATTCCCACACTGCCCACTCAACAACCACAAACTCCACCCTCATAGCTCCTAGAGCCACCCCCAAGATTTGAAATTAACATGGTTCACATCAGAGAACTTTCCACGCCCCCACCCAAATGTTGTTGCACCCAACTCAACTCACAGGGTTTTTCTCCTCTGGTAGGTTTTTTCCTATAGTGTCATTATACTCACCCTACAACTTCTCCATTTCACGACTCCCCTCAAATCAACATGATACACGTCACTACACGTGCTTAGAAGGATAAGGGTAACAGAAAAGGCAACTGACCCACTAACCAATCCTATACCCAACATACCATCTGCACCCATACCTAAAATCACTATCCGCAGCCCCACGTACGCCATTTCTAACGGCGTCACACATTACACCATGCTCAAAAAATTACACCAGTCTCCCCTCAAAATTTCCCTATCTGACCTCATCCAAACCTCAGAATCCCATCGTCAAGATCTCATGGAGGTTCTTAAATCTATTGAGGTTTTAACCAATGACCCTACACCCATAGCCTCTATTATCACACCCCATCATGTAACTTCTCTCACCAAATTACCACCTTCATCTTCACCCCACCCTATTTACCAAGTAGCCTCCCTTATCTTCTTAGCGAAAGAGATCATGCCACAGCAAAATGATGGACCCAGACCTAGCCCTCTTCATCTCTATCCACATCGATGACACATGGGTACGTCGTGTGATGATTGATGGGGGTGACTAGCATTAACATTATTTCATCCCATGCATTCACTGAAATGCGCATACCTAAAAATTACATGCATAAACATCCTATCATGTTGCATTCATTCAATAACGTTATCACCTCTACACTATGCCACCGTCATCTTCCATGTTCGCGTGGGCCCCCCACACTTTTCCTATAATTATTCTACGTTTTGGAAGGGGAATTCCAATATACCTAGTTGCTTGGTAAACCCTGGATTCGTGGCATGGGTTGTGTTCCTTCCACTTTGCATCGTTTTGTAAAGTTTGAACATGAAGCACAAACTTATACCATTCTATCTAATCCATCACCTTTTAAAACATGTAACATGATTTATTGATCCAATGATGTGCGCATACCTATTAAGCCATCTACCTCCGCAACCATTACTTCTTCACCTACACCTCCACTCATTCCGTATAGCCCCTGCTTCTACCATACATACCTCCTCCATTCCTACCATTTCCATAACCTCCATGGATGACCCATCAACTTCCCAATCCACTGACTCCACCTCCGCATCGACCTCCGACACATCATCCATTCTAGCTACCTACATTCCAACCACTAATCCCTTGGAAGCTGTTTTTCAATGCCTTACTCTAGGGGAGTATCGCCTATATAGTTTCAACACATTCCTTACTCCACAAGAGTACGGAAGTCTTCACCAACACCCTCATTATGATCACTGTATAGGATAACATCTCTTGTATGGTCCCCCTCACCTTCGTACTAGTCTCACCTATGGGGGACTTGATACTACCACTTACACACCCGAACCACCGCCACAAACTCACCCCTTTTCCGCTGACTTCCAATCACTTACCAATCACCATTTCACCCACACCTTCCTACACCAATGTGCATGGAAGGGTTTTGGTTTTGGATTTTATGAGCAAGGCCACCATACCGTTATTCCATGTACCACCCGCAAACATAATGATCGTAGTGGTATTGGATTTCCTGAACCACCTACCAAACAAGCCCGCATTGAACTCATTAAGGACACTAGCTCTTCTCCTACCTTCTTCACCTGCTCCACCTTCATCACCACCCTCACTGAACGGGGGTTGATGGATCCTGAATCTATCCCTCCTAACTTTTATTTTCATAAACACCATTTCCTTGGGGCCTCTGACTTATCAATGCGAGGGAAAGGCCCCTTCCTCTCTTCCCTTCCTGTATCCTGAAATGATCGATAACGATACACCTTTAATTAATGTTCATTCAATGTCAAGATGATGAATCTATAATCACCTACCTTAGTGCAGAAGACTCATATATTCATTGGATGTTACCTTCTAAGACACAAACCATATTGAATGAATCAACTATTGACATTAACATTCATACTCAGGATGACCCACACATCCTAAAGATCAGAGAAGTCTTTAGATGCTGATGAACAGGAGGCCATCACTTCTTTTCTCAAAGATCATAACTACGCTTTTGCTTGGTCTTACACAGACATGCGTGGTATTGACCCCACCATAGAGGTCCCCAATATTGTAACCGTTCCCGATGCCAAACCCATCAAACAAAAGCTGAGGAAAATACACCCTTGCATTGCCCTTCTCATCAAAGAGTAACTTCAACGCCTTCTTTTTGTTTCCTTCATCTTACCCATTGATTATCCTCATTAGATTTCTAACATTGTCCCTACCACTAAAGAGACAAGGGGACTCCACATTTGCATGGACTTCCATGACCTCAACCTAGCATACCTAAAAGATGACTTTCCCTTACCCAGTATTGATCAACTAGTTGACCTTACCACTGGTCACGAGATATTATCACTCATGGATGGATTCTCGAGTTATAACCAAATCCTTCTTGCCCCAAAGGATCAACACAAAACCTCAATCATCACCCCTTGGGGGACCTTCTACTATTGATTCATGCCTTTTAGCCTTAAAAATGCTAGTGCCACATATCAGCGGGCTATGACTTACATCTTCCATGACATCATGCATCACATATTGGAAGATTATGTGGATGATCTCTTGGCCAAATATAAACTCCGCTCCAAACACCTTGCCATCCTCAAAACCATTTTTGACCGTCTCATTAAATATCATGTTCTCCTTCAGCCTAAGAAGTGCATGTCTTCATGGTTCTCTTAGGAAATCTCCTAGGCTTTATTGTTTCCTTACGTGGTATAGAAGTTAACCCTCCTAAAGTTCAAGGCCATTATAGAAATGTCTCAGCCCACTAACCTTAGACAACTCCATAGCCTACAAAGGTAAGTTCCATTCTATTCACCATTTGATTTCATAATTATCTGATCGGTGTTAACCATTTCATCATCTGCTCAAGAAGGTTGTCTGCTTTAAATGGGATGATGACTACCACAAAGCTTTTCAGGCCCTAAAACAATACCTTCTCCAACCACCTGTGCTCATTCCACCTAAAAATGATAAACCTTTTTACCTATACATATCTGATACTGATCACTCCTTGGGAGCCATGCTCACTCATCACGATGAAACAAAACAGGGAGCAGGTGGTTTATTACATAAGCTGTAATATTTCAGACTATGAAACCCGATACAACCACCCCGAGAAAATTTTCTTAGCCTTAGTTTTCATTACCACCAAAATCCATCATTACCTACTCAACCACAAAACCTATGTTGTGACCAACACTGACCCCTTACACTTTATGTATGCCAAACCTTATCAAAATCAACGTGTTGCACGATGGCTTATGATTTTAGCTGATCTTGACCTTGAATTAATTCATCAAAATTCCATCAAGGGCCAAGCTATCACCGACCAATTGGCCTGCCACACCTATTTTCTGGGGATCAACCCTCTAATTTTGACTTTCCAGATGAGTCAATTGCTACCCTTTCCCTGGACGAACCCCCTTACCAAATGACACTCTTCTTCAATGGTTCCAAGTGTCAGCGTGGGGGTGGGGATGGTATTATCCTCATTCCCCTTGATGGTGAACCCATGCCTTTGTCTTTCAAAATAGATTTTGAATGTACCAACAATATTTCCGAATACGAAGCGCTCGTACTAGGTCTCCAAGCCTCCTACGCCCTAGATGTCAAATCAATCAACATCTTTGGTGATTCTCAATTGGTCGTAAACCAAGTCAATGGTATGTACCAATGTCGTAACGAGATACTTCAGAAGTATAAACATTATGTAGACATACTTTTGACCACCTTTGATCGTTACACCCTTCAAACCATCCCACATTCAACCTACAAGTTTGTAGATACCATGGCCTGCTTAGCTTCCCAAATACCAACTTCACCCGCCGATTCTACAATCTTTGTCACCGTACAATGACTCCAATCACCTTCTTATTTACCTCATGATGTTTACTCGATCAGAACCGCTACCCCTAACCTGAGTGACCTTTGGTACAAACAATACTCCGACTACCTTTCTCTCTCCATCTTACCTCCTGATCTCACCTGTAACGGACAACGTGCCTTCCTTAAAAAGGTCTCTCATTACGTCATCATGGGGGGCCTCCTCTATAAGTGTGGCTTTGATGGTATTCTCTTACAATGCCTCACAAGTTCTGAAATTCCTTATACCATTAAGGAAGTTCATGATGGCATATGTGGAGGTCACTTCAGTGGCCTTGCTCTTGCCAAGCATATTCTTTGCCTAGGCTATTACTGGCTGACCCTTAACCATGATTGTTGCGACTATGTCAAACGTTGTTGTAAAATGCCAACAACATTCCAATCTTCATCATACACCTAGTTATGCCTTACAGGTCGCTCGAGACCTTTGGCCCTTCTCTCAATGGGGTTTGGATCTTGTTCGGAGAAATCAATCCTCATTCTTCCTAGTGCCATCAATGGATCATCACTACTACCAAATACTATACAAAATGGGTGGAAGCCATACCACTCATCTCTACGAAAGCTGAGAAAATATGTGAGTTCATTAACCACCACATCATTTGTCGATTTGGTGTTCCTCATCGCCTCATCACTAAAAATGGAAAACAATTCAAAAACAAAACCTTGCAAAAACTTTTTGACGCATTCGGCATTCAGCTCAGTTTCTCATCACCCTATTACCCACAAACCAACAGCCAAGTTGAATCCACTAACAAAACCTTAAACAAAATTCTTATGAAAGTGGTTGACGATACTGGGAAGGATTGGCATACACACATTCCTTTTTCCCTGTGGGCATACCGCACTAGTATTTTCACTTCCACTGTGGCCACACCTTTTTCTCTGGTCTACGGTACAAGAGGCAGTCCTACCTCTCGAAGTCCAGATCCCCTCACTTCACATTTCTCTCCATGACATGCTCAATGATGATGAATTTCGTCAGGACCATTTAGCATAGCTAGAGTTATTAGATGAACATCATCTTAATGCTCTAGATCACCTTCAAGTTTACCAAAAGTGTATCAAACGTGCCTACAAAAAACATGTCCATGAATGAACCTTCCAAGTCGGTGACCTTGTCCTGAAAGAAAATCAACACGTAACAAAGCAGAAAAAATTAAATAGGGAAAATTCGATCCTAATTGGCTTGGACCATACATCATGACTCATACCTATGGATCAGGTGCTTATCCTTTATCTTCACTCGATGGTAAACCCGAACCTGAGCCCCTTAATGCCTTGCATCTTCGACCATTCTATTTTTGACTTGTTGTCCTACCTCACATTTTGTCTCTTTCCATGCTTGTCCCTTGAGTGCTATTCACTTCATACACCTCATTAACTATTAAATAAGAATCATGTGAGTACCCGTCACTTGTTATATTCTCTTGAATATGTGTACCACGGTGCTGCACATAGCATGATTCTCATGGATACTTTTCATCTACCTCTAGATGAGATCCCATGGTTGTTTCACCTTACCTTTTGAACAAGAGTCTTATTCTCCACCTTGGTCTTGTCGATGACTTCAAAGACCTCACATGGGACCAAAACTCCTTGAGTCAAACTTCTACTAAAAATGATGACTCCCTCAAAAGGACATCTTTCTCTCGAATAACTGCTGATATAAATAGACTGCTCCCTAGAAGGACAGCTATGTAAAGCTCTTAAAAAAACAAAAAAAAACAATGAGAGCAACCAAAGCTTCCTGCATCGATCAGCTTCATGAAGACCTCAAGGAGTTCAAATTTATTCATCCCATATAGACTTCCTACATCAATCAGTCTATTTCAACTATAAGTCAAAACAATAACCTTTTGTCATGGACTTTCCCATTGTGACCTAGGTTCTCTTGTCCAAAGTGCATGCTACCTATATCACCTAAAAATTACCTACCTTTCACCCTTTTAACCATGCCCACTCTCATTTCCTACTGCCTCAAGGGACTTCTTGGAACTTAGACATTTGGTGATCATGGGACTACTTTTCACTATAGAACAGTCCATCATGTAATGTCTTTAGGGTCTTACATTCATTACCTCTACCAAGGTGTGATTTACTTAGTATGATCCTACCCAACCAGGTGGCTTTATTTCCCCTGATTATCTTTTAACCATATTTGTTTACGTTTTGATTACCTTATACAAGACTTGGTCCTCGACGCTTACTTTTGGGGTAATCTTCTTCTTTTATCACAATCTACATCACCTACATCACTTTACCTATAATCCACCCACACCTAACAGATCTAAAACCCACACACTACCTAAAACCTACTAACTCATTTTCATACTTCCTCATATTCTTCCCTAGCTTATGGGTGAACTACATCAGCCTGAGGTCCCTTTTCGTCAGGACTATGTAGGCAGCACTCTGAGGGCATTGGGGCCCTTGGAGGTTAGCTCAGCCATCCTCTACCCTAAATAATTCATCTTCCATGTGCCTCACATTATATCACACCTCACTTAGTTTCCCTTTTCTACCCAAAATTGGAAATTAAACCACATACATAACCAATTTACTACATCCCTTAGTCCTTCTCTGGGTACTCATTATTTTACCCCTACCTTGGCCTTACCCGTGCCATGACCTAGATATTTGGACCTGGACCATCACTAGTGACCTTTGACCTCATGTGTTTGCTATACCTTGCGGCACTGTTACCTGTGTTGTTGACCAAATGACCTTACCTAGCCTATTACCATGACCGTTTATCCTGACCCTACCTTTGGTGTACCGGAACATACCTAAACGTTCCTACACCTGACCTATGTCGTGTTTCCTGACCATATCCTATACCTTGGATACCAGAATCACTTCAATCTTGTTTGGATAAACCTATCGACCTTAGATGATGTAGAGTTTTCCTGCTCTTCAACCTGATAGTGTGTTGTAGTTTATATGTGTGCATGCATTTAACTGTTGCTACCTTTGACCCCAACCGATTACCTAGAATTTCCTGAAGTCGACCTTTCCACCTTTTTTCCCTCGTGCCCACTTGCCTTTTCCTCACATTCACCTTTTTTTATCAAACCACTCACCGATTCTACCTTCAGCCACGTCAGCTCTTGGTTTGAGGGGGATCACCTTCACCCACACATGGGGCAATCACATCGTATTTTTGTTAGCGTCACTTACCAATACAAGCTACGCAACAAAAAGGGGAAAAATGTAGACACTAAAATTAGGTCACACTCCCCTTTGGTCCCTCGACAAATAAACACCCTTCATCACATTAACCTAGCCATGGCCCCCTTCACCCCACTAATATTAATTTAATTAATTAAATTAAATTAATTCATTATCCTCACTATATTTATTATTTAAATATCTTAATTTAAATAATATCCACACATACACTTCACCTAGACACCTCATCAAGCCAACTCAACCTAAGACCTATTCTTAGTAAGTTGTCATAACTAACTAAGACTTACCTAAACCTTAAAAATCAATGCCTACATTCTCTCTAACCACATTCCCACATGCTTACAAGAATATCCTAGTCTAATCCACGGGTTAATGGCATGAGATCTCGAGGAAATCAAGAGGATCTCCCTAGTTTAGTAAACCTAGGAAATCCCACCTTGACTGATGCCGGTTACACCTAACCGTCACCGGTTAAGACGTAACCACTGTCGGTTACCCTTTTAACCCCAAAACAACCTTATTCTCAAGGTTGGAAGAAGGTTGGAAAAGGATTTGGAAAATTTGGCGAACATTAGCACATTTCAGTGAGAACATGCATGCAAAGAAGGGGATCAAGCATCTTTTCCTGCACAGCCATCCCAACAATGATCTGATCTAACCAAGAAAAGAGGAATATACATGCAGCCCATGCAGAATATTTCCTTCAGTTGGTGATCACCTGCATCCTTCAAACCTCTCATCAGCACCTCCATCCTTCACTTACAGACATCCAGGGCCAGAATCCAAGTAAGTAAATGTTATACTTCTCTGGTTCATTCCATTTCATCATTATATTATCATATTTTGTTTACATAGCCACCCATTGACCTCCTCCAACACTCACCCCTCCATATACCCATTAAAACCTCACCAAATCCTACCCAAATCACCCAATACCTCATCCCGACCAACCAAAATCCTTTGTGAAATCACAAAGGAGACCTAAAACTCATTTTGTGGCATTCCCAGAACTCTACAGTAACTGGCACTGGTTACATCCAACCGTCGTCGATCACCCTTAACCGACATCGGTCACTGTATTTTCCCATACAACCCAGAACAATGACCTGTCCACCTAATTCCCTCTCACCCTCATTCACCTGTGATCTACCTGAGACCTCTGTCAGACCTGCAGAGACCCAGAACCAGTTATTTGACCTTCAGATTCTATTCTAACCTAGCTTGTTAGATTAGATCTATTTCTTATTGTGTTTTAAGTGAGATACCTAAATCATTTTGAATTACAATAGGTTTTACCTTATTTACCGAATTAAATTGTTTAAAATAGTGGACTGATAGCCATCTAGGAAGTATCACACTTCCCGGATCTAGCATATGCTAGGCAGTTCACTGCATATATTGTTTAACTTTTTCTGGTGGTCTTGATTTACATTACAGGTAGTTCCTCCTAGCCAAAAGGAAGCTCTCATGATCAGATGTGGATTCAGAAGTCATACGCGCGCAACAACCCATCAACCAACACTAAAACAGGTATTCCTCCTACGCCCGTTACCCTATCTGTTTCATCAATACTTCAAGGAAACGATCTAGAATTAGGTGAAATAGTTTCATCTACCTTTAAAGATATCCACTGCCAGCTTCAAGATGAAATTTCAGGCATCCCCTTCTCTCTTCAAGAAATCAAAGCTCATTTCAGAACATTTTCAAGGATGACTTATTCAGAGAGGAGTCAATTACCAAAGAGAAGATAAAGGACATTTGCTTCCTTCAATCCGCAATTTCTGAGGCCAATAAATAATACATGGAGCATACTGAGTTCGATACAAAGATATGGATAAATGTCTAGGCACTTGGACTCATGCCATTGCCAACACCACAATTCCAAGAGGCATGGAAATAGCAGAAGCATTGAAGAAATTTAGATATCGGATCCTCAAATCGGTGGGCCCACCTCAGCCATAATCAGATGTCTCTTCTTCTAAACCCTCTTTCTCTTCTTCTATTTTTAGTGTTGAGCTCCTTGTAAATTGATTAAGGATATTGTTTTGTGCATTTCCTTAATTAATCTTTTAGTTAAAAGAAACGGTTACCAAGTGTAACCAATTTGTAAGATATATAATGAGCTCTCCATGCCATTCTAAAGGGGTTGGAACTCTGATTATTTTTGAAAGTGTAAAAGAGTCAAAAGCTATCAATACAAGAAGTTTTTCCTTTCTGTTTCTATCTGTGCTTATTCATTCTTTCCTATCTGTTAAAATTATTGAATTGTTTATCTATTTTGCATCAAGAAGCTTTGTATTCTTGTGGATGTCATCTCTAGAACTTTGTGTCTGTGAAATAACATCTTATGGTTTTAACACAAATGATTTTTTTCTATATGATCCCAGTTCAACATTTATAAGGAATTATTTTGCTATCTATATTTCCCGAGAATGCTATTCTACCTTTTTCATTCCTTAGTCCTTTTGCCCTTTTGTATTGATGATCGATCATTTAACACACTTTCATGATATCAGAGTTCCTCTTTACAACTAAACGTTGTCCATTTGTAAATGTGTTTTTGCCTTTAAATAAGGGAACCTCTCCCATTAAAGAGGAGGGAATTTCTGTCCCCTGACTGTTGTTTTCATTAAAGTCCTTATTTGACAACCAATAGTTTTTGGTGACTCCGCTGGGGATTCGTTTTTTACGGATTCCAGTTTTAAGAACATTTCTTGATCATTTTCTGATCTGGTGACTCTAAGGTTTACCTGTGGTAGGAGGGCTCTTGGAATCGAAGATTCTTAGTTTCAACTCTTGGAGCAGTAAGGTTTTCCTCTTCCTTCAATAGGGAGAAATTGGAGAGCTTGTTCTACAAGCACACCCCCTGTTGAAGACAGAACCCTTGGCAGTGGTATCCCTCAAGAGCAACTCAGCCCTAATCTCTATGCTTTGATTCTCGTTGGTGTTTATGTTCCTCTTCAAGTAGTTTTTCCAAGGATGGCTATTCCATTACCTTGGGGCCACCGTGTTGGGCCTCTTGCCCTCCCTCAACCTTTGCATGAGTTACCCAGGGGTAACAGGAAGAACTTTCCCAAGTTCAGAGGTGATGGCAAAGTGCATCCTGATGAACATATTTCAGCCTTCATAGTTGCATGTGGAGTCCTCAGAGTTGAGCATGAGGATGTCTCGGTGAGGATTTTTGTAGAGACCTTGCAAGATAATGTGGCAGATTGGTTTTATCACCTTCTTGATAGGGTCATTACCAATTGGACCATGATGAGAACAAGATTTGAGAATCATTTCAAGCCTACAGAAGATGTGCATGCCTTGCTGGCCTAGATTTCTCAAATAAAGAAAGAACCACATGAGCCCATGAGAGAATTTGTGGCCAGGTTCAATAAGCTGATTAACAAAATCCCACTAGATACCCAGCCTGTAGATCAAATTCAAAAATGTTTCTTCCTGAATGATCAATTTCCTAAAGTAAGCTATGTGTTGAGAAGAGCCAATCTTGCAACATTGGATGAGGACCAGAGATTAGCCATTAGTGTTGAAGATGACTTAATCATGTCTAGTAATTTGAAAAGAGATCCTTCCAAATCTAAAGCTTCTTCTTCCTCTTCCTCTACTCCTGGAGCTAATGTAGATCAACTAGTACAAAATCTTGCTAATGACCTTATTGCCATCAAGAAACAATTGGCTTCAACATGCTCCTTATACAGATGTTCCAAGGAGGAATTTTCAGCCTAGAAATCATTTTCCTTCCTCTCAGACAAGGCTGGCAATTGAGGGACCACCCATCAAGGTCCTTGTTAATGCAACTTGTGAGGTTGAAGAGCCTGATGATGAAGAGGTTAATGAAGATTTTGAAGAACCTGAAGAAGAGGCTGATGAAGAGCTGGAAGAACTAGAGGTGTCTTGGGTTAATTTCTTTACCACTGAAGGTGTAGATGAAGAAGATGATTATGATGAAGTAGTAGCAGAAATGAACAGTGAGTCATATGTTGTTATGACTCGTGAACAGACAAATAAGAAGGAGAAAGTGATACAGCCCACTAAGAGGTCCAAGGAGTATCCCATGACTATCCCCGTAGTTTCAAAAAGAGGATCTCCTATTCCCACTGCGTCCACATAGAAGGTGAGTTCTGCTAATTCTTCTTTTCCTAATCCTACTGTTAAAAATTATTTTTCTCTAGTTCCTAAACCTGATAAACCTAGGATTCTTAGTGATGATAACCCATCCACCTCTGGATCTTTTGATATCATCGATCACCTTAATAAGACAAAAATCCAAATTTCAGAGGCTAAGTACTATCAAACTCATCCAAAAGCCTTTGCCAAAATGGTCCACTTTGTCAATTCCCATTCCAAAACTTCACCCAATACTTCTAAAGGTATTTTTCCTACTCCATCTTCCACACCCCAACCAAACCTTGTGGCTGCAGTCACCTCGCCTAATGAGAAAATCAAACCATTTTATGTGACCCTCCTTATAGCAGGCCATAGACTTAGTAACTGTGTTATAGACTCAGGAGCATCAGAATTTGTAATGCCTGCCAAAGTGGCCCATGCTCTGGGTCTTACCCTCACATGCACTATTGGCTCTTGTTATTCTATGGAGAGTAGGGAGGTGCCCTTGGTTGGAAGGATTAAAGATGCACAGGTAGCTTTTGCTGCCTTCCCTGAGAAAAAGGTTTTAGCTACTATTCTGGTAGCTAATATCCCTCCTTCATATGGTATGCTGTTGAGTAGGAACTTCTGTAAGGATGTGGGAGGAGAAATTCAAATGGATTGGTCACATGCCCTTATACCAGTCAATGGCAAGATGAAGAAGTTGTTGCCTGAGAAGCAATCTGAGTATATTGTGCAAAAGATAGATGATCCTAAAGCACAAATACTTTATGAAGATATTGGGCATGACAACTATATGATTATGTCTCAGGATGAAATAGAACATCCCAAAGAAGTATTTCATGATCCTAATGGCATTTGGAATTTGGAATTTGATGGAAGTTGTTCCTCAGCTGGTTCTGGGGCTGGTGTGGTACTGATATCTCCAGAAGGAAAGGTTCATCCTTTCTCATTCAAACTACAGTTTGAAAATACAAATAACACAGTAGAGTATGAAGCTCTCATCCTTGGACTTAACGTGGCAAAGGAGAAAGGTGTGAAGAATCTTCTGGCTCATGGAGATGCGGAACTAGTTGTTAAACAAGTCAGAGTCCTTTTCCAAGTAAAGAATAGAAGATTGAAGCATTATAGGAATATGGTTTGGGATTCTATTGAATTCCTTTATGCCTTCTCCATCGAAGCAGTGCCAAGGGAAAAGAACACTAGGGCTGATTCTCTAGCTGTTTCAGGATCATTGTTGATACCTCACCCTAATTTCTCTCAGGATAAATTCACCATTGAAATGATCCATAGACCAAGTGTACCAGATAATGCAAGCAACTGGAAAGTTTTCAATGATGATCAACATTTTCTCTCTTTCCTGGAACTCAGGGATAACTTTGAACAATTGTATTTTCGAAGGAAGTGACAATTTTCCTCATGAGAGTGTATCTTCCAATGAGGAAGGTGTCAAAGAGGAGACAGATCAAGATGGGTGCATCAGACTAAAAGGTAACAAGATCCCTAAAGGGCTGGTGAGTCTGGAGGAATTGTTTGATAAACATGACAGGTATGTTAAGTCTAGAGCTTCTAAAGGAGCTCAGCAATCTACTGAATATGAAAAGGTTAACATTGGGGGCTCTGCTGACCCCAAAATGGTGAACATTGGGAAATGTTACACACAAGAGGAAAAGAAGAAGGTAGTAAATCTTTTGAAGAAGTATGTTGATGTACTTGCTTATTCTTATGATGATCTGAAAGATTTTTAGCCAAAAGAAATGCAGCATTTCATTCCTCTCAAACCTAGGATTAAACCTTTCAAACAAAAGCAAAGGCAATACAATCCAAAGATTGTTGACACCATTTTTCAAGAGATACAAAATTTGTTGAAGGCCAAAATTATATTTCCCATTAATCATTCAACATGGATTGCTAACATTGTGCCTGTTAGGAAGAAAAATGGTGAGATTTGGATCTGCATTGATTTTAGGAATCTAAATCAAGCTTCTCTAAAGGACAACTACCCCTACCCATGATGGACTAGGTGTTGCAAGCTGTTACAGGAGCTGATATGTTGTCCATGCTTGATGGTTTCTCAGGATATAACCAAGTATAAGTCAACACTGCAGATCAGCACAAGACTGCCTTTACCACTCCTTGGGGTACTTTTGCCTACAAGAGGATGCCCTTTGGTCTCATCAATGTGGTGACACCTTTCAGAGAGCTATGGATTTGGATTTTGGAATTCTAAAAGGAAAATGTATTGTCGTGTATCTAGATGACCTAACTGTATTTTCCAAAAAAAGAGCAGATCACTTTCAGCATCTAGAAATAGTTCTCTTGAAATGCAGAGAACATGGAGTTTCCCTAAATCCCAAGAAATCTATCTTTTGTGTCATAGAGGGAAAATTTTTGGGACATGTTGTCTCCAAGGAAGGAATCAAGATTGATCCTGAATGAGTTCAAGCTATTCAACAGATTCCTCTTCCTACAAGTAAAAAGGGAGTGCATTCTTTCTTTGGTAAGATCAACTTCCTGAGAAGATTCATCCCTGATTTTGTAGAGTTGACTTTGAATATCTCTCAGATGATGAAAGGAAAGTAGATGTTTGGTTGGTCCACTGAAGGAAAGGAAGCATTTGAAAATATTAAAAAAGCTATTGCTAAGACTCCTATCTTAGCATGCCCAGATTTCAGTAAAGATTTTATTATCTATTGCTATGCCACAGAGAGTACCCTGGCCACTGTGTTGACCCAGAAATATTCTGAAGGTCACGAGCTCCCAATTTCCTTCATAAGTTATATTCTTAAAAATCATGAGTTGAAGTACACTATGATGGAGAAACATGCTTTTGCAGTGGTTAAAGTTGTTAAGTAGTTTTGATTCTATATCCTTAACTCTCACTCTGTGGTACTGGTGCCTGATACAACCATCAAGTCTATTCTTACACAACAAGAATTTGGAACTAAGAGAGGAAACTAGGTAGCAAAGGTTCAGGAATATGATATTGACATCAGACCAACCAAATTAGTTCGGGGTAAAGGCCTGTGTGAACTCATTGCTGAAGGGGCTGGTCATGAGTTGCCTAAGGATGAGGTTGATGTTCCTATTGTTCTATTTCTCAGCTCAATGGATGAATGGTATGCTGACATTTCTCACTTCCTCACCTATGGTGAATTCTCATCTCATTTAACTGCCAAGGAGAAGAGGGATATCAAACTAAGATCAACACAGTACGTGTTGTGGGAGAATGCTTTGTTCAAACGAGGAGTGGGTGGAAGATTCTTGAAATGTGTTGACAAAGAGCAATAGAAGAATCTTTTCTCATCCTTCCATGATCAAGCCTGTGGGGGTCATTTCTCATCTACCGTAACTACCCACAAAATTCTTCGTGCAGGGTACTATTGGCCTACTTTGTTTAAGGATGCATCAAGGTGGGTGGACAAATGTGAAGCTTGTCAAACCTTTGTGGGAAGACCAAAGTTGGCTGCTTTACAGCTTAAACTAGTTGTGATTGAAGAACCCTTTCAACAGTGGGGTTTGGACTTCATTGGAACACTCAACCCATCTTCAAGTGTAGGACATACTCATGTGTTGACTACCACAGATTATTTCACTAAGTGGGTAGAAGCCATTCCAGTTAAGAGTACTACTTCTGAGGTGGTATGTAATTTCATCAAAGAAAACATCTTGATAAGGTTTGGAGTACCAAACAAGATTGTAACTGATAATGCTTCAAATTTTTCTTCTGCTGAGATGATGGATTTCTGTTATGGATATGGCATTTCCCTTGCTCACTCTTCAGATTACTACCCTCAAGGGAATGGACAGGCATAATCAACCAACAAGAATCTGGTGGCTATTGTAAGGAAACTTGTTAATGAATCTCAAAGAAACTGGCACAAGAAGCTCTATGATGCTCTCTGGGTAGATAGGATTACACCTAAAAGAGCAATTGGAATGTCCCCTTTTCAAGTGGTGTATGGTGTGGAAGCCCAACTACCAGTGACAGTGGAGCTACCAGCTTTGTATTTGATGAAGGCCATTGAGGACACTAGTTTCAGTGATTCTTTAGATAAAAGGATCATGTATCTTCATAAGTTGAATGAAGACAGGCTGCAGGTTTTTGATAGAATATCTACCCATCAGCAGAAGGTGAAATCTTTGTTTGACAAGAAAACCAGATCCAAAGATTTCAAAGTTGGAGAAATTGTTTTGTTGTGGGATAAAAGACATGAACCCCGAGGAAGCCATGGTAAGTTTGATTCTCTTTGGCTTGGTCCTTACAGAATCAGGCACTTTGCTGGTGAAAATTATTTCTATCTTGATTACATGGATGGATCCTCTCTCCCACTTCCATATAGTGGGCAGTACCTGAAATTGTTCAAGTTCTAGGTGAATAGGAAGTCCTATGTATATTATGTACAGTGTGTGTTTGCTTTCCCTTGCCTTTGTTTTGTTGTTTTCCTTTCCTTGTTTTTGGTGTGTTGTCTTCTGTATTATCTTGCCTTTGACTCTATTTTCCCAATGGATAAGGCACTGGTCTTCTTTCCCAGAGTTTTTCTTGATTCTTGTCTTGCCTTGTTCTGATGATCTAGTCAAGTCATCCCCAGAAAGAGCCAGCTGTTGTCCTCTCAAAATTTCCCCTCTTTTGAAAGTTAGAATTTTGAAAATTTTGAGTTGGCACCCTTTAGTAATGTTCTAGTGAAGTGAAAGCTCAAAGAGATGATGAAAAATTCATGTTTTTTGGAGTCATTTTGGTGACTTGCGGGTCTGTCGGACATTTTTTCCCTCATGTCCCAAGTACTGTCATGCCTTCTGTTCACTGATCAGTTGCTTTCCCCACAAAATCCTTGACTGATGGTTTATCAGAAATTTTTGACCCGTTTGTCCCAAGTTCACCTGGACTTCCTTTTCCCCGATCGCCCGCATCATCGGGTTCTTCACATACTTTTGTCCCATCTGTCCCAAATGCATATGTGCTTTTTGTTCACACATTCCCCACACCACGTGCATTAGCCGAATCACATCTTCATGTCCCTCGCATCCTTCACGTTTCTGAGTCCCTGGACCGCCCATGTGCTCATTTGGCCCGCATTCCTGGTGTCACCCGTGTCGGCCGGATCGCGTCTTCACGTCCCTCATGTCCCAAATGTACCAAAGACCGTTTGGGCCAGTTTTCTTCCACTTTTCCCACTTTTCATCTTTTTGAGTTGGTGCAAGGTGAATTTAATGCACATTTAATGACCTTCTCTCTCCTGAATGGCTATTTAATTGGACTATCCCCTATGCATTTGTCACATTGCTCGCTTGCCATCTCTTGCTTGAATCCTTGCCATTAAAGTTGTTTGCTCATGCCCCTGTATCCCTTTACATTCTCATCACAATTTTGATCTTGGAAGGCTATTCCCCTACACATTACAAAAATGAAGATCAAGTTTCAAGGTCAAGAACATGTGTCACCTCTTGAGACCTCTGTACCAAGATATTGGAGATAGTGAGGTTCGACACTTGGATTTTGGAGATTTTTGGGGCAGACTAACATGCTCTAATCCTGCTCCCATGGCACAAATGATTAGTGACAGTGGAATTTCATATGCGGCTAGATTTCCTATCTTTGTACAGTGTGCCGACACCGTGCTTTCTTGTGGAGCCCATTTTAACCCAGATACCAAGGAACTTACTAATGTGCATGGGGAATTAATTGCTAAACTGGATGTTTGTCTGCCATTGCTGCTGCCCTACACATTCCAGAGACTGAAGATTCCATAGTTCTCACTCGTGCTCAAGCTCAAACCCTGTTCGATCAAGACAATGAGAAATACAAGGCCTGAATAGAAAAATCATGGTTAAATAACCCTAAGAAGGGAGCATCCTGACTCTCCAAGGCATTATTCAGAGTTGATTTTAATGAGGAGCTGTCTGATTTTATTATTTTTCTCACCTTGCATCATGGGGTTTCCTTCCACCAATGAATTTCACTTCTGGATGTGCCCCTTTATAAATATCATCTGTGAGGGAAAGCAGAACATTAATTGGGCTGAAATTGTTTGCATGAATTTGACTGAGCAATTGTCTAGTGTTTAACAGACTAAGAAGTTCTATATGACTTCTTATCTCATGTATACCCTGGCTGCATCCCGACTAGTGGTTCGGTTTCACCTACATGGAAGGCCAGAAGAATGAGCCTATTTATGCATACTGCCCTCAGTTTACCCTTGAAGCTAGCAATCATAATTTCAGAAGAGTCAATGATGCTTTCACCATGTATATTGTAAGACTCTTAGAAGGTGACACTGCTAGGAGATTTTCTGATGAAGCTATGAACCTGATAGCCAAGTATGGGGCTTTCTTCATCCAATTCAGGAGTTTTTCATACATCAGGTTGGCTGGCTATGAAAATACACCCCTCAAGCTCCCCATGTTTTGCAATGATAAAATGGCTCTGGTTGAAGTGTGCAGGCAACTTGATAAACTTCATAGAACCTGCAGGGACAAGAAGATCACTGGCCTACATTTTCCTATCTCTTTGGGAAACTATACATGTAAAACAACTTTGGATGCCCAAAATGTAGAAAGGGCTATCACTCCTCTCACTGTCCATTTCTTCATACCTAGAACTTGTTTTGATCTGAAGAAGTTTATTGATCAGAACCTCAGGATAAACTATCATCACAAGCCAGATACTGAGGATTACTGGGCTGATTGTGCAGATGATTTTGAAGCCAGACGGAGGCACTATGGCAGACTCTCTCTACAAAAAATTAGAGATCTCAATCTCTACCAAGTTCTGAAGGATTTAAGGATGATGATGAGGACTTACAGTCCTTTGAATATGAAACAACAATCAAACACACTCCTTTAGAAGATCTGGATTGGTACAAAAAAGAGAGAGATGATTTGGTTGAGATTATTTCCTTTGTTCTTGTAAGAACTAAAGTTTGGGTTGACAGGAAGGTTCATGAGCTCAAGAAGAATCAGGGTGGATCTTCTTCTAGAGATACCTCTACACCAGGGAAGGAAGCACATACAACCAGTACCGAGGTGAGGTACTTGAGAAAACCCCTCATTCTTCCTCAATGAAAGAGCCCGAGTCATCTACTCCTTCTACTCAAGTATATCAAAAGAAGATCAAAGAGGTTAAATAGGAACCAATTGAGGAATAATCTCTTCTTAAGCATTTAGAATTACCTTCAGGACTAGAGAACATTATTGTTCTTAGTGAGAGTGATGACGGTGAAGTGCCAAATCCTGCAGGAGCTCCTGAAGTCACTGTTGAAGAAGAAAAGGAAATGTCTAGTACTGAACCTCCTAATACCACATACTCCTCTGCAAAGGAAGCTCCTGATGCTCCATCCACTTCTTTGCTAGAGGAAACAGTGGTTAATACTCTAAGTGTCATGAGTTCACTTGCTCTTGGGCCTCTTGTTCCTTCCTCTTCTTCTTCTACCTTTTCCTGGGTGCAGCCCTTGGTTGATAGCAAGAAAAGAAAATATTCTTCTCATCTAATAGGGCCAAATTTTGATGTTGTGGCAGCTCTGTTGAGTACTGCCCCTCCCCCTCCAGCAAAGAAAGCCAAGATCACTTCAAGGTTAGTAACTGATGCTCAGGGCCAGTAGTTCCTAGAAGTTGCAAAGCCCAAGGATGATAAGGCAGAGTAGGATCTTTTGGTCTCAGATTTAGAGCTTTCAAGGATCCCAATGGGAGAATCCACTCCTGAGAGTGAGGTTCATAACCTTCAAGAAACAGTAACAAAGGTTATTGAATGAGTGGAAAAGGGAAAGTAGACCATAGAACATTTGGAAGAACAAAACCAAGTTCTTTCCAACTTTATCAAGTCATTGTTGGCCAAAGATAAGGTTTTGGATCCTACCCCACTGGCTGCTCTTCCACCCCCCATGATTCTCAGCCAGGATGAAGTTCAGAGCATCAAAGACATACATAAGTATTCTACTTATGGGAAGGCTGTTGAGGCCATGGTGGATGACATGATTATAGCAGGCTTGAATTTCATTGAGGAAGCCTTCAAGGCCAACGAGAAGGTGGCCAACTTGCAGCAGAAACTCTCCTCCTTGATCAAAGCTATGGATAAAGAGCTGAAGCTCTGGAGTAGTTGTATTACAGACCTCTGCCTAATGGGCCAAACTGATGAGAAGATCCTATTGGTCAACAATGTGTTTGATGATGCCAAGAATAACTTTTCAAAGGCATGGATTTTTAGTGTCGAATGGAAGATGAAGGTTCTGGAAGAAGCACTGGGAGAATTAAAGAATGTATGGCAGAAAGGAGAGTCTTTTAAAACTTGTGTTTCATCTACCTTTAAAGATATCCACTGCCAACTTCAAGATGAAATTTCAGGCATCCCCTTCTCTCTTCAAGAAATCAAAGCTCAGTTCAGAACATTTGTTCAAGGATGACTTGTTCAGAGAGGAGTCAATTACCAAAGAGAAGATAAAGGACATTTTCTTCCTTCAATCTGCAATTGCTGAGGCCAATAAAGAATACATGGAGCATACTGAGTTCGATAAAGATATGGAGAAATGTCTAGGCACTTGGACTCATGCCACTGCCAACACCACAATTCCAAGAGGCATGGAAATAGTAGAAGCATTGAAGAAATTCAGATATCGGATCCTCAAATTGGTGGGCCCACCTCAGCCATAATCAGATGTCTCTTCTTCTAACTCCTCTTTCTCTTCTTCTATTTTTAGTGCTGAGCTCCTTGTAAATTGATTAAGGACATTGTTTTGTGCATTTCCTTAATTAATCTTTTAGTTAAAAGAAATGGTTACCAAATGTAACCAATTTGTAAGATATATAATGAGCTCTCCATGCCATTCTAAAGGGGCTGGAACTATGATTATTTTTGAAAGTGTAAAAGAGTCAAAAGCTATCAATACAAGAAGATTTCCCTTTCTGTTTCTATCTGTGCTTATTCATTCTTTCCTATCTGTTAAAATTATTGAATCATTAATCTATTTTGCATCAAGAAGCTTTGTATTCTTGTGGATGTCATCTCTGGAACTTTGTGTCTGTGAAATAACATCTTATGGTTTTAACACAAATGATTTTTTTCTATATGATCCCAGTTCAACATTTATAAGGAATTATTTTGCTATCTATATTTCCTGAGAATGTTATTCTACCTTTTTCATTCCTTAGTTCTTTTTCCCTTTTGTATTGATAATCGATCATTTAAAACACTTTCATGATATCAGAGTTCCTCTTTACAACTAAACGTTGTATCCATTTGTAAATAAGTTTTTACCTTTAAATAAGGGAACCTCTCCCATTAAAGAGGAGGGACTTTTTGTCCCCTGACTATTGTTTTCATTAAAGTCCTTATTTGACAACCAACAGTATGAAATTTTTTATTTTATCCATTTTATCATGCACAATTCTCAAGAATCCATGAGGCTTTTCTTATGACTGTAATCTATGGGAATAGTAAGTTGCATGACAACTTCGAATATATTCATTGTGTCATGTTTATTCCTCCTCAATCTTTGCAAGTGCTTCTGGGAATGTGGTGGATCTACGTTTGTTGAAAAAATTTGTGCACTCATCACACTTGGAAAGGAAATTATTTTCTATAATGGAAACATTTGGAAAACTTTTGTTCATTATGTTGTTGAAGCTTAAATGCAACACCTAAGGAAGTTTCAATAATTCAAGCACCTTATTGCATTTTTTTCACAATATATTTTGGGTATAGAATGAAGGAATAAACTTTTGGGGTAGCTTTTACTCCATCCTGTCCTATAGACCGAGTCACGATGTGGAGAGATATCTGAATTTCTCTCAATTTTTATTGATATGTTGGCAATTGTTGCGGCAGTGTTTGACCTTTGTTTCTCTTTTCCAATGTTTCCATTCAATGCAAGCCAATTTCCTCTTATCCATTCAGATTTATGTTTATAGAAGGAACTCCTTGGGTACCCATATACTTTGTGTCATGCATTCTAACAAGCATCCATCCCATAAAATTTCATTTTATGTATCTCCATAGTTTTCTTACCAACATTGAAGATGGAATTTTTTGTTAATTCATTAAACACAAAATTTTTTCTATCAACTTCATTCAAGGCTCTAGTTGTGCACCAAAATTTTTGAATTCTAATGAAGCAAGAGGTAATTTTTGGAGACAATTATATTTGCAACAACTAAACTCTGCATTTTCCACTTCTAAAAATATTGACCATTTTCTATCCTCATCATAATTTTTATTTGATGGATTGGCTTGAGGGGTATCCATCTTCAAACATTTTGTAGCATTATAAGATATTTTTATCACTCTGTTGGATTGATTATGATTAGTGGCATCATATGAAATTAGATAAACAAACTAATGTTTTCACTCTTCTAATGCATCCCACATGATGACCTCAACCTCCTTAGGGAATTCTTTGAATCTAATATCCATCCGAGAACTGTTTATGTCAGCCAATTGCCTAGTAGGCCATTGTATGAGAGATCCTTCAAATATGAAGCATCCTTTGCAAGGAGGGTTAAATACTCTATCAATATGAAAATTGAAGCTATTGGCATCTAATATATTAAAATGTGCCATGTCTCCTTCTTGTTCCCTTTGCTACAAATTTACACTCAATCGAGCAATAATGGATAAATTATGTAACAGCTCCCTTGAACTTCTAATTGTGTTGATCACTGTGTATAAGGTGCAGACTGCCCAGTTGACCACTTCCTTCCTTTATCATAAGGGAACTTCTTGTATCATTGAAAATCAAATGTTTTATTGGCCAAACAATTGATTTATTAGGTTCTAGCAGGTCTGAGCATTCTAAACACATATTTACCAAATTCTCTATGCATACACCAAAATTCAAAGGACCCAACCTCTCTCTGTCAATTTCATGTACTTATATCACATGAGTTATATAACCCATGGCTATGTCATCATCTCTACTACAAGATTGTGTTTGAGAATGACATTGTCTATGACAAAATATTTTCTATCTTTAGGGCTTGTATTGATGACGCTTTCACTGTCATCACTATAATCTCCTTCACTCTTGGCATTGTAATCCTCTGAACCAATAAAAATGTTTTCACTTCCAAAATTGGTGGGAATGGATGAATCCACATGCTTTTCCAATTCACTCTCTTCCCAAGCAATGTAGTATCCTTCATTCTCGATATCTACCAAGGTTTTAAATTCATCAACTGAGAAAGGAAATTTTATTGTCCCATCCAATATTGTGTTACCACTGACAACAACAAATCCTCTTCCCACATCATTGCAATGTAGTTTCTTCCTACTTGGATATACTCTTCCCTCTGCAACTTTGGTTCCTTTTGAAAACAAGTTCACATGATCATCCTCTACAAATGAAAAATCCCCTGCTATTGTAACAACATAAAATACAAAGTTTGCGAGATGATGGAAAATCTATTAAACCATTGCATAAAATAAATTAAAAATTATCATGTATGTACAACTGTAAGTATATTGAATACACATAACACATGAGTTATGAACCTCTATATTTCAGTAAGGTTTGGAAATACTTCAAAATTATACATATAATTAAAATTGACATGAATATATTTATAACATGATTTACAAACTATGATTTAACTTAACTCATTTGAATTTAATTGATGATAAATAAATAGATGAGGTTGAATTTAAACAATGAGAAATAAATAAATAGAGGTTAAATAGAAGTTAATTAGAAACTTGATTGTTAACTACTTCATCCAAATATCTTCATCATATTAACATAGCATATATATTACTTTTAAAAGAATTCCTCATACTTCCCATATTCACTAACTATGAGAATGGGACATTTGTCCATTTTAAGCATTCTCATAAAAGGATCTAATTCTCATTCATTCTTTATGTTTCACGTATGAGAATTTTTATTTCTTTCTATATTTAGTTTATGAGAATGGGCATATGCCCATTCTCATCACAATGATAAAAATATTTGTTTGTATGAGAAATGGTATATCCCCATTCTCGTCACAATGATACAAGTATTTTTTTGTATGATAAATGGAATATCTCCATTCTCATCACAATATAAAATTCTTTGTTTGTATGAGAATGGGCATATGCCTATTCTAACCCTTCTAACTTATTGAAGCAATATTGAACATAATCATTTTAATATCACTATAAAGGATGTGAGAATGGGAAACTGTCTATTCTAGAAAAATTGAATATTACCTCTATTTTTTTCTATGATTCTTATATGAGAATGGGCATATTCCCATTCAATACAACATAAAAATGTTTGTTTGTATGAGAATAGACATATGCCCATTCTATCTATGTGTATTGCCTCAAGATAATACCTCTATTTTTCTTCTATGATTCTTATATGAGAATGGGCATATGCCCATTCAATATAAGATAAAAATGTTTTTTTGTACGAGAATGGACATATGCCCATTATGTCTATGTGTATTGCCTCAAGATAATAATATTTTTTCTCAAAAAGGAATAAAAACTAATTCCTCTAAATGTTCTTCCAAGGTACTATCTCATTATTTAGAACATCTAATATTAACCTTTAATGTGATTACTATAAGTTATATAGTTTTTATCAATTTCACAACCATATTATAGTATTAGTGATTTTAACAAAAACATGTATGGGAGATGTAATTATTTTCAAGTACATTTAAGATATTTATAATGAAAATTGATAAATATCAAAGATACCTATCAAAATATATTAAAAAATACAACTCAAGGTTAAATGTGACAGAAAAATCCAAATAAGCAAAAAACTTAGATATCATAAAATATGGTATTAATACCAAATAATAGGATTGTCCTTTGTAATCAATGAATAAATAATAATATATGTTTTGGATCGATCTGCCCCATCTCCTCTTTCTATTTAAGTCGACATTCCCATCTAGAGTTCAGGGAGTGGTTGAAGCAAGTAAATCATTCAACATTTGAGTGATTTTGTGAAAATCACACGTCATATATAGTTTCCCTAACTATCCCCTCTCTAGTACAAATTAGTATCAATTGATTTCAAATTTAAAAAATAACCTAAAACATGGCTATGATAATGTTTAAAAATTATATTTTATTTTAAATGTAAATAACCTAAATCATGACTATGATAAAGTTTAAAATTTATATTTTAGTTTTTTTATATGCAATAAAATTAAAACATGCCCATGATTTTTTTTGAAAATTTAAATTTTATTTTCAGTGTAATTATTAAACCTAAATCATGGCTACTATTTTTAAAAAATATTTATATTGTTTTTAGGTCATAGAATAGCGAGACAATTAATTTGCAAATAAATTGTTTTCCACCGTTAATTTTTTATTAATTGAAAGTACTTGTTTTTTATTAATTGAAGGTACTTGTTTGTCAAACACGTCTTTCGACGGCTCATTGGAGGGAAATTAGAAAAAATAGTGGCAATTAATTCACACCACTCCATGGCACTATAGAGAGAATGACGATGGTTACTATTTTGGATGATGGGATACGACTTTGAAATTGCAAGGTTTACTGTGAGCCAACGAAGCTATCTCTTTCTTATTCATCCATTCTTGGTTTAGTTTTCATCTAGTTTCCAATTATTTGTTTTCCCTTCCCCTTTGGGCTTCCCGTTTCGTTAGATCTTTTTCCCCTATGAAGCAAAAGATTTGAAGAATATTTCTAAGATATTGTTTGTCCTCTCTGTTAAATTTTTTGTTGACCCTTACCATGTTGGGATCCCTCAGTTTCTTAAGACCATTTCGGCATGTGACACACAAGATTTGAAGAAAATTTGAGGCATGAATTATTCAAACTCTTCTCTATTGAATTATTATGAGGTGAATAGTATCATTTGGTTTTATTTCCCTTATATTTTGTTTTGGGTTTACAGATAATGCCCTTTTTTATCCTTTATACTTTTTGATCTGGGTATTAAGAATATCACTTCAATGTTTTGAAAGACATGTATAGTTTTTAACCAAATAGTAGTTGCTAATACGGGGAAATATCTGTTATGATTTTACTAAACTACCAAGTTGTCTTACCACCTGGGTAGCAATTTTTTGTGCTAAGATGTGCGGGCGAGTTCCGCAGGTAGAGAATGATTCATTATTAAAATAAGAATTTACTTTTTTATAGTGAAGAAAAAATTTAATTCTTTTTTAAATTTAAGATAAGTTTTAGAGATACTTCGAATTCTTATCTATTGATATATTATGAGATGAAGAATATCATCTTGCTTTCTTTCTCTTGTATTTTTATTTGGGTATAAAAATAATGCCATATTTTTAATCTTTTGTATTATTGATATGTGTTTTAAGAATATCACCTCAATCTTTTAAAAGACTTGCATAGTATTATCCTCCTTAGTTATAAAAGGATGCCTCTAAATATAATCATTTCTTGCATGTTTTATATTCTGAACAAGATCATTCCCTTGCAAAAATATTTTTTTTGATTCTAAAAAAAACCACTTCCAATCCTTCATGCTAAGATAGGGAGTTAACTATTTTATTACTACCAAAGTACAGTGTGGGGTTACCACCTAGGAAACGTTACTTATTTTCCGAGTTGGGTGGCCTATTTGCGCAGGCTAAGATGGGTGAGTGAGTTGTGTAGTCCAAGATGAGTGGGTGAGAAGACCCACTGAGCTCAACGGGTGAGTTGACTCACCGAGATCGGCGGGAAAGTTGACATTTTGAGCTGGGTGGGAGAGATGATCTTTTGAATTGGTAGTTATGTTGGCCTGTTGAGATGGCCAATCAAGATGGGAGGGAAAGTTGACTTGTCCAAGCTGAGCGGGTGAGCTGACCTGCCAAGCTGGGCATGTGAGTTGAATTCTTGAGTTGGACTGGGGGGCTGACCTACCGAGATGGGTGGGCTAGTTGACCTGCCAAGCTGGGCAGGTAAGCTCACTATCGAGCTAAGTAATATTGAACTTAATCATTATCATATATGAATTAAAATGATTAATTTCAAATGATTTATCTAATAATAAAATTCTCATTCTCAAAATTGAAATCATAAAAGAAGAACAAAGATAAAATCTAGCTTGTTCTATTATAGACAGTTTCTCATTCTCAAAACCTTCATAGATTTATTGAAATAATTAAGTTCAATATTGTTGGTATTACAATGATTAGAATAAAGCATACACCCATTATCATACAAACAAACTTTTTAATCTTCCATTCAATGGTTAGGTATCCATACCTATAGAGGTATTAAAATGTTTAAGTTCAGTATTTCTTGTATTAGAATGTTTAGAAGGAGCTTATGCCCTTATGCATACAAAGAAGCATTTATTTATTGTATTGAATGGGAAGATTCCCATTTTCATATACAAATCATATATCACGTATATAGATAAAATAATAAATTTAATTTGTTTTAGAATGGGCAATTGCCCATTATCATATAGGAATCATATAAGAAAAATAGATCACTTTTACTTTGTATTTGAAGTTCCCCATTATCATAGCCTTCATAGGTGTTAAAATGATTATGTTCAATCTTGTATTGAATGAACAACTACCCAATCCCATATATGAATCATAAAAGAAGAATATAGATAAAATCTAATTCATTTCAAAATTGCAGGTTGCCCAATCTCACAACCACCATATAGTTTTTAAATTTATTAAGTTAAATAATTATTTTATTAGATTGACCATTACTTTTCACTCTTATATCTTATGACTTTTCACATTATTAATGATCAAGTTCAATATTTCTTGTATTGTAATGATTAGAATGGGCATATGCCCATTCTCATACAAACAAACATTTTTATCTTGAATAGCCAGAAGCCCAATCTCTTATAGGAATCATTAAAGAAGAATAGAGATTAAATTTAATATTTTTTTGAATGGAAAATTTCCTATTATCATATTCAAATCATATATTAGGAAAAATAGAGTAAATTTAATTTATTTTAGAATGGGTAGATCTTCATTATCATTGTCTTCATAGTTATTAAATTAATTAATATGTTCAATCATGTATTGAATAAGAAAATGTGAGTTCTCATATAGGATTCATAAAAGAAGAATAGAGATAGAATTGAATTATATTTTGAATGGTCAACTTCCCATTCTCATAGTATTCAAAGATTTGTTAAAATGATTAAGTTCACTATTTATTATATTAAAATAAAAAGAATGAGAGAATTCCATGGAAACATCGTTTAACTATTTTCCTATAATCATGTCTATAAGGAAGGGAACAAGGTTGATGTTTACCTTGCAAACATAGGTTAAAGAGGTTAAACTTTCTATGTTTTTGTAATGATTGAAAAAAAATCTCTGTAAGCATTGGGTGTGAAGGAAGAGTAAGAAGTAATGAGGATACATGTTAGAGGTTGGATTATGTAAGTGCTTGCATTGGGTTTAGAAAGGAAATTTGGTCTAGACAATGGCTTGATAAAGTATGATCATTGGTTTTAGAATGGACAAGAAGGTTTCAAATTGAGTTGGTTTTATTGCCATTTTAATAGAGAAAAGAAAAAAATAGGTGGTGAATTGGTTCGTCTAGAACCTAATTCGACCAATGGGATTAGTAGAAGAGTTTGGATGATGCTGGAAAAGGAAGGTATGTCAGCTCTATTTCAAAATTTTAAAGGCGATGAAGAAGCCTTGATCAAGGATTTCACTATTCATTGGAAGGATGGTCAGGCTATTATCAGTGGTTTTTCTATAAAAACTTATGTGGATTTTATTGATATAGTGGTTGGGATGAAGAATGAGGGGAGGGAGATTTACAAATCGAAGAAATTTTTTGATGAGGAGATGGGAAATTTTTTGGTAGGTGAAGAGAAACTAAGACATCATTATGTAAGTTTTGAGAGAGATTCTTTACCTGATCCTTTCAATGAGATTTCCCTACACTTGATGAAATATATCACCTTGGCGGGTAGGTACAAGGTATTTTATTCCCACCATTTCCCTATGTTAATTCATATCCACCATGATGGTATGCATTATAATTTCCCATTATTTCTCGGTCATTTTGTACACAAATCAATTGATAATTTCCAAAAGGAAAGTTGAAAATCTCTCTTCATTAGGGATTTATGATGGCCTTATTCCATTTGGGTTATACAAATTTCACCAAATATGAGAAGTTAGGGGATTATTGAATGATGATGTAAAGCATGTTGAGGATGAAAAGTATATGGAGCAGGAGGATTATGAGGATTTCTCCTCTTCAGGCTTAGAAGACATAAAAGAGTATTTTAAGTTGTCAATAAACATTGTAGATGTTGTTGGTAATATGGAGATTGATGCTTTGGAGGACTTAGATGAATTTTGTACTCTAGTTGAATGAATGAATAAATTGAGGAAGAATAAGGGTATTAATGGTATCCAAATTTGTTCTCCTTTTCAGTCTGAGCAGCACCACAAATATGTCATGGGGCTTAAAGACATATTAGACCATGTTGTATGTCATTGGTAGCCAGGGATATGGTCTAGCTGGCACTCAGGTTTGTGGAGAAATGGATAGCACTCCAATAGGACTTGATCTTGTCCTAGCTGTTTTAGGTTGCGACCTTAAAACCAAAGTAAGAGGACCTATTTTGTAACCCTGTAATGGGGAAGGAGATGAAGATGTCCTTCTCTTTGCTTGAAATTTTATGATGGAGACCTTGATGAAAACATGATCAACACCCCATATCTGAACTCTCACAAGTTTTCACTTCTCAAAACATGGGTATGTTCTCAAAACAAGGCAAAGGTTACTAGAGACATTAGAAATCATGATCTGTTATGCCTACTTTTGCAAATGGATTTTGATATTTTGTAGGTATACAAATGCAAATCAGGGGTAATATATGACAAGATCTTTGTTGTTAGATAATTTTTTGGTGGGGGATTGACAAGACAAATTGGGATAGATCAGATCTTTGACAACCACTACAATACTTGAACAACTATCAGATGAAATGCCTAAAATAATCAGGATGTTCTTTCAACCAGAAGAGGCACAAATGGAAGCCCAGGTTACACCCTTCACACAATATTTGAGAATTCACCACAAAAGCTTGAAGTAAATGAACTCAATTAAACACAAAAATCCATGATCAAACCACGCCTAAGGTACCCCAAAAGGCTTACAAGGGATCTCTACAATTAAGGAAGGTAAAGTGAATTTAAATTTGTTTATCTCTTTATCAGATCAAGGCTCTTCTGAACATGAGATTGCAAATGCCACTAAACTATCAACAAGAAATGGAGATTTTGTGTGATTTCTAAAGACTTTTAATGCAAGATTGCAACAAGAACAATGAAAACTATTTGCAAGCATTTAAAAATGATAACAGACATCATATTGCCCAAAGAAAACACAAATTTAATTCAAAAATTGTTAGATTCAATAGCAGGGGAGAGTTACATGAACAATCTGAAAGCTGTGTGATGGCTATACACTTGTAACCAACTCACATACATGAATTTCCAACACATGAGACATTAACCTGGTTCTTTGGTGGATTTTACAGAAAAATGAGCTTTCTCTCAGAATTCACTTGTGATTTTCAACTCCCTCCCTCTTTACAAATTTCTCCAAAATTCACTATATACCTCATGCCACATTGGAGCCTTCTTTCCCAAGCAAAGAATATGCCATGGGATCAATTTTGTTACAACTCTTCATGATTTAATGAAAATGACAACAAACTGAAAAACACTCGCATGTTGCCAGGTGTGCCAAAAAGATTAAATCATTACAAATATCTGGATCATTATCCATCTGGAGGCATGTTTTTCATCATTGAGGCATACAAACACCTCTTACTCATCATTTTCACCTTTTTACCCTTTTAAATCTACCTCTGCAACTTTTGATTTTGTCATTTCACGTGCTTGCTCGGGCTGGGGAAAAACCTTCTTCAAAAACATCACAAGTCAAAGAATTAAGCCATGAAAATGATGCCAATGTTCAAAGAAGGCCAAGAGGACACAAAATCATATACGATTTGATGAAATTTGATGCAAAAACGTGATTTCCAAACTTCTTGGAGCTCCCATGGCGGCCAACAAATGGATGCACAGTAACCGTTGATCTTACATCAACCTTTAATATCATCCCTCCACGTGGAAGATGCAATCCAAAAATACGCTCAATATTACCTTTTTAAACTTTGGATAAGGTGGGACATGTGTCAAAATATGATTGGATTGGGCCCATTTGCCTTTAAAAAATGCATTTGCCTCTTGACCTTTTTGAAAGTTTAGAAAATTTTGAAAATTTTTTGGAAAAATGGAAAATTTTGACTTTTTCTCCGCCCCTCCACCCTTGAAATTTGGAGCTGACACGTGGCATATGGTGGGCCCCATCAGGATCGTGCTTCAATTCTGTGCATTTTGACCTTTTTTAGAAATTGGGAAAATTTTCACTTTTTGCCCCGTGGGCCCGCACCTCCAAATTTTCCCTTGCCACATGTCTCCTTGTGATTCGCTAGCAGGCCAGTGCATCAAATTTTGATTTTGAGTATTTTTGGCAAAAGGGAAAAATTTCCTTCCTGCCTCCACTGGCCCACCAACCCACCTGACTATGTTGGACATGTGTCCACCTCTGATTGTTGAGGGCAGCCTTAAGCTTCATTTCGCTCCCTTTAAGCCAAGGGTTTTTCCACTTCTGCGGGCCCGCGCCTCCGAAACAATAATGTGGGCCATTGTTATCCAAATCTCCCTTTCTTCCTTCAAACCTCCCTTACAAATTTTTGAAAATTCACAAACTTCAATGTTGACCCATGCCCCCCCTTTTGACCTTATAAATGACACGCGTCCTCTCATTAAGCCGTGGGCCTTCGGGAAAATTTGACTTTAACCCATTTTGTGAAAAAGAGGGCCATTTTTCCCTTCACCAGGCCACCGACCCACTCTGCGCCAATTGATGCCACGTGTCCTCCTCTGATTGGAGCAGGGGCAAAACAAATTTTGAAACCTTATAAAATTAGAGCCAAAAAACTCTAAGTCCCCCGCAGCCCGCACTTCCATTTTGAAACTTCTAGGACACGTGTCCTCTTCCTAATTGGTTGTGGGGCTTCGGACCAAAATTTTGACTTTACAACCTTACAAGACTAAGTTCAAAAAACCTTAAGTGAATCCGACCATCCGCCATCCCGCCATGCCAATCAGAACATGCCACGTAGGAAATTTGGAAAAAATGGGGCCTCGGGCCCGAAAATGCCCCATTTGCTTGAAAAGGTGAAAAATGAAAATTTAGAGCACCTCCCCGCCTTTCCCAGCCAATGCAAACCCGCCATGTTGCCAATACCTTCTGAGGATGAATTTGATGGGAAAATGACACCTGTCTGACCATCAAAATGTAAAAAATTCCAGGGATGCCCTAGAATTCAATTTTTTCACCAAGGATGGCAGATTTTTCGATTTTGAAACAACTGAAGCATGATTTTACAACATTTTCAACCTTGGGATTGGATTTTCAATTACAAACAAGTATGAATTGATCAAATTTGACTTCCTTTTCATGATCTGGCAAAGGGAAAAATGACATAGCCCGTGGAATTGGAAAAACTAGGGCACAAAAGGGGCAAACTTGGAATATTCCTTTCAAATTAGGGCAAAACAACAAGTTTGTGAGCATTTTTGAAGCATTTCAACAAGGGGGAGAAATTGTAGGTCACCAATTCAAAGGGTAAACATGTTTTGAGCAAAAATGGACATGAAAAATTAGGGCACACTATGCCAACTCAGAAATGGCACCAACATCGGCTCTTGCTTGGGGATGGGCACTCCCAGTGAGTGCCACAAGGAAAAAATGTAGACCAAGTGCCAAAATATCCATTGGGCAAAGGATTCAAGAGCCAAAAACACCAAAAACCAGCCAAGAACCTGAAAAAATGGCTGCCACACAACAAGGCAAACCACAAAACTGACAAAACACCAAAAATAGAGCAAAAACCAAACACTATACACTGTACAAGCTGGTGCATACCTCAAATTTGGGGTTTAATCCAAGAAATGTTTCAAATGTCTACCATTAACAGGAAGCTCCAATCAATTCCCCATCTAAATCCTTGAGAAAGAAGGTATGTTCACCAATTCTGATATCAATGGCATAAGGGCCCATCCATAATGCATCAAATTTTCCATGCTTGCCCTTGTCTTCATGCCTACTATCCCATAACAAGACCAGATCTCCAACATTGAAGGCTCTAGGAGTGACCTTCTTATCAAACAATCTCTTCAATTTTTCTCTAAATCTGACATGCCTTTGATGGGATGCTCTTCTCTCCTCATCAAGCTCAATAATCTGATTGATCCTTGATTCATATGGGCCAAGCTCTTGATCTTCCAACTGTTGGGAAAACTGAAATGAAGACAATTGCAGGTGTAAGGGCAAACAAATCCTGAGTTCCATACACCAATTCAAATGGGCTTTTACTAGTAGCTCTTTTAGGAGTTATCCTATCAGCCCAAACTGCAAATTTCAATTGTTCACCCCATTTCTTCTTGTTTTGCTCCAAGGTTCTTCTAATGATCTTCAACAAATTCTTATTGTTGGACTCAACTTGTCCATTCCCTTGGGGGTTATAGTTTGAAGAATAAGTCAGATTGATTCCATATTCATTGCACATTTCCATTAAAGGTTTGGCTCTAAAGCACATGGCATTATCAGCTACAATCTTGACTGGGACTCCAAATCTGCATATGATTTGATTCAACAAGAAGTCCATAACTATTTGGTGTGTTGCTTTCTTGGTGGGGATTGCCTCTACCCACTTTGTAAAATAATCAGTGGCTACAAGGATCCACTTATGGCTAGCACTAGAAGGATATGAAATCTCACCAATGAAGTCCATCCCCCATTGCTTGAAAGGAGCTTCAATTGATACAGGCTGCAAAGGAAGGGAGCCTGAAGCTTTCAGTCTTCCAGAGAAACATTGGCAACTATCACATTTTCTAACCAGCTGGGTTGCATCTTTGAAGAGAGTAAGGCCACCAATAACCAGCTCTCAAAATCTTATGTGTTGTTACTCTTCCAGCAAAGTGTCCTCCACAAACTCCCCCATGGAAATCAACAACTATCTTGGGAGCTTCATCTTCAGTTATGCATTTCAAGAGGACACCTTCAAGGTTCTTCCAAGCTAGCCCAAGGTCAGTGATGATGTACTTTTGAGAAGCCAGCTTGAGGGCTCTTTTCTGATTTTTATTTAAATGATCAGGACAACAAAGGTGTCTAAGGTAAAAGATTACATCCTTGTACCACTCAGAATTTACCAACTTTGCAAGCACATCTATCCTTTCTTCCTCTAGCTGATTCACTTCCACATTCTGCAAGTTGCTCTCAGCCATGAGCTTAGCAAGACCCAAACCTCTTACCAACTTTGTGGTTTGGATGTCCATATCATACTCCTGTATTTTGTTCACCCATCTACATCTTTTACTTGAGATCTCCATCTCTGATAAGATGTCTTTCACCATGGTGTGGGGAACATAAGCAACAACTTTTGAACTCAATATATAAGGCCTGAAAACTTTTGTTGCTTTCACCAAGGCAAATGCTTGTTTTTCCATGATTGTATACTTTAACTCAGCAGCTTGTAAATCCTTGCTAAAGAAGGCAATAGGTCTCTCAACCCCATTCTCATCCTTTTGCAGAAAAACAGAAGCAATGGTATACTCATAGGCAAAGGAAAATATTTGGAAAGGCCTCTTATAGTTTGGGGCTGCTAAAACAAGTGCATGTTTAAGTGCATCCTTAATTCCTTCAAAATCTTGAATGGAAGCCTCCTCCCATTTGATAGCTTGGTCCTTCTTTAGCATGCTTGTGATTGGAAGAGTCAACTCAGTAAAGTTGGAAACAAACCTTCTAATAAAATTAATTTGACCAAAGAAAGATTGGATGCCTTTCTTGGTTCTTGGGATAGGTACTTTGCTGATTGCTTCCACTCTCTCAGGGTCTATCATAACACCATCTTTTGACACAATGTGGCCAAGTAGCTTGGCCTTTTGCACCAAAATGACACTTCTTTGGATTAAGATAAATGCCATACTCCCTACATCTGATCAACATCTTCTCCAAGTGTTGCAAATGATCACCTCTCTGCCTTGAAAACACAGTCACATCATCTTGGTAAACTATAATGAACTCATTGATGTAACCAGCAAAAGCAACATCCATTGCTCTTTGAAAAGTGGCACCAGCATTCATCAAACCAAAGGGCATCCTAAAAAAAACATATGTTCCCCAAGGAGTAGTGAATGTTGTCTTAAGTCTTTCTGATTCTTTAACTACCACTTGATTATATCCGGAGAAACCATCCAATGTAGAAAGTCAATTCAGACCCTGTCACAAGCGACAACATATTTTCCATATTTGGCAAGGGATAGTTGTCCTTCATGGATGCTTTGTTTAGATTTCTTAATTCTACACAAAGTCTGATATCTCCATTCTTCTTTCTGACTGGCACAAGGTTTGCAACCCAAGATGAATATCTAGTGGGCTGAATAATACCTCCATCTCTCAACTTCTTTAACTCCTCTTGCATTTTCATGGAGAGAAGTGGATTAATTGGCCTTTGCCTCTGTCTGAATGGTTTGCACTTGTTTCAAGAGGGATCTCATGTTGAAACAAATCTTCTCTATATGCTTTTAGCTCTGAATAGGACCAAGCAAGGCAGTCTTGATATTGTTTCAACAATTAGAGGACATAGGACTATTTTTCTTCCTTGTTTAAACTGTCTGCCCAACCAAACTTTTCTTGGTTTTTCCTTTGTACCCAAGTTATGCTCTTCCACATCCCTTGAGGAAGACATGTTTCTATTTATGATGCAATTAACATTGTTAAAATTTGACTCAAGTGCAACAAGACCTCTAGGAATGGTGTTTGTTTTCAATTGGATGATATATTTTCCAAACAAAGTCTCTCTTCCTTCAGTCATACGCACCATTGGCTCCCAATCAATATTATGATTTGCAAACTCACCTTGGTTTTGTAAGAACCTTAGCACTTGAGAATCATCATCAAACACTTGCCAATGCTTGATGTTGTCAGGGACAGCAGGCCTAGTCAGCACTTCAACATTGTATTCACAATAAGGTGAAATGGTGCAATCTTCAAATCTTGACCCCAACACTGCCAACTTGTCAACAAAAACATTCAAACTTCTATCATGGTGCATAATATTGAAGGAATCAAACATCTCAATTAGATCCCAAACTGCATTCTTATACTGTTTCATACGCTGATTTTTTGTAGCATACAATTTTCTTATTTTTTTGACAACTAGCTCTGAATCTCCTTTTGCAATGATGTCCCTGACACCATACTTCCATGTAATCCTCAGACCCAACAAAAAGGCTTCATACTCAGCAATGTTGTTAGTACATTCAAAATTAAACTTGAAGGAAAAAATAAATCTTCCAAGCTAGGAGAAATCAGAATTACACCAGCACCATTTCCAAATTTGGAGCAAGCTCCATCAAATAGCAAGGTCCAAGGAGAACATACCTTATCAAGGCACTTTGACTGATCCATTTTATTTTCTTTTCCATCAGCAAAACCAATGAAATTCTCAGCATCTACATCAACAAACAACACTTCATAGGAAGCATTGTTGGGATCTTCAATTAGGTGCAACATCTTCTTTTCACCATAAAGTTTGACAAGGCTGCCCTCAATGGGAATGGTGGAAAAAGACATATCCATCTGAACACTGCCACCAACACTTACAGCCCATTTTCTTGACAAAAGCATACCCCATTTGGTAGGGTAGTCAACAATTACAACATCAAGTTTCAAATTCTTTCTCAGATAGGTTGCAAGTTGCACTACCAAACCTTTCACACAACCAACCACTGACACTTCCCTTGAATCCATGATAGTACACTTCCCATAGGAAACAGTCACTTTGATATCCAACTCATTCATGACTTCTAGAGGCATAATATTACATGATGCACTGGAATCAAACATACAATTGTGAAGTAGCCTATCTTTTATGAGAAAAGTTGTAAAGAATGGATCAACATTCAATTGGGAATCAACCAAGGATGTCCCCAAATATACCTCAGGTGTCTCTCCAATGATCTTCCACTACTGGTGGTGTTTTAAGGTCAGCAATGATTTAGAGAGGAGTCTCAACAACATTTACATTTCTTCCTGGAGTGATCTTCTCTTCTTTCAATCCCAAGTACTCAAATGATCTCTTCTTATGCTAAGGAATTCTAAGCAACTCAATGATTGGAAAACTCACTTTAATTTGGCTCAATACTTGGGCTATGTCATAGGGGACACTCTTTGGCAAAACAACATTGGAAGGGATACAAAAAGATTCATTAGATGGTAAAGGATTCTTGGCAACTTGGGCATGATGAGGACTGTAATTTTTGCTTAGGACAACAGAGCTTTTAGAAAGTGTTTCTTTCCTAGGAGCTTCTTTTGGAATGCTTGTGAGCAAGGGTGTTTTAGGTTTGGCTTGAGGCCCAACTCCCTTAACAACGCTTGCTTCTAGTGTTATAATCCTTCTCTTGAGCTACAAAAACATTCATCAACAATTGTCTATCTTCCTTTGAAGGGATACCACCATCATACTTCTTAATCATCAAAGCTCTTTCAAGTATTCAAAGTCATTGTTAGGAATTTCAAAATCTTGCACTACATCAAATTCAAGAGCATGAGGGGAAGAGGAAAGACTTGTACCCGTTTGATGTAATCCCAAAAGGTAATAGCAGTCCTAACACTTATTACTTCAGTAGATGTTGCTCCTCCTTGTGAGCTTGAAATAAAGCCCACCATGCAAATATCATCATCAGTTCCATCCTCATTATCAATTCATCAACTTGTTGGTCCACTTCACATGGAGGATGAGGAAGAAAACATCTATCACACCAATCCATATCAGCAACTTCATCAACAGTAGCAACCCTGACAGTTAGAGGGTCAGGAACCAATCTACTTTCATGTGTTTGGGGTTGTCTATTTCCCCCTCCCATAGGTCCTTTACCTCTATCATCTTGTCTTTGATCACCCCTAGGATGATTGCCAAATCTATCTTGTGTCTGCTGCCTAGGCTGACCTTGTGAAGTCTGCCCAATTCCCTTCTCAGCTCTTGCCAACTTGTATGAGATTTCTTTGACAGCCCCTACCAAAAGTTTTCACAACCTCTTCTAAATCATCACCTTTTCTAGCTTGAGGTTTTTCAGGGTTTATCAATTTTACACCATCTCTCTTGAGAGGTTTCCCAACATCCTTGATATTGTTCTCAATTTGAAGTGCCATGGTGAAAGCTTGTCTTAGATTGGTTGGGTTCTTGTCTCTTAGGTAATAGGCTGCCTTCTTATCAAATGCATCTGCATATTTGATTAAACAAGATTCATCACAAGGCCTTAAACCAATAGGAAGCTCTCCTCAAAGTTTTGTTAAACCTTGTGTTGAAGTCATGGACTGATTCATTAGGGTTCTTCTTGATATTCTCAAACTCAGATAAAAGAAATCTAGGATCAGTTTGTCACCATATTGCAACCTAAATGCATTTTTCATTTCAGTCCATGAATCAATAGAGTTATCAAGTAGAGCCTTGTACCAATCCCTAGCATCTTCTTCTAGTGTATGAATAAACAACTTTGATATACACATCTTCAAACTCTATCTCAAAATATTCCATCATATTATCAAAATGTTTGAGATGCTGATCACCAGTAATAACATTGTTACCTGTGGAATTTTGGCAACCTATTTCTAACATCTTGTGGATAGCATTTGGGTAACCATCCATTCCTCTAAAATTTGTAGGATCAAAGGTGTTAACAACAAATGGAGGTCTAGGCAACGAGCCATATTGTTTGGTGGGGGTGATCTTGGAGGTGAAACAAGCTGATGAGGAGTACTTGTCTTTGGGGAATGGAATGTTCCAGATTTTCAAGTGGTGGATTCTCTAAGTGGATTCCTTCTTGATGAGTTCTAGTTTCGAATTAAAAATAAAAAGCACATTTAGGAGGAACTTATCCAATGTTCCATTTTCAATTTTTCAAGAAGGTTCCTATTTCTGATGGAGAAAAAACCAGTGTTATGAGATCCAAATTGTTGAATCGTAGAATCACTTGAAGCTTGAGTGATAGTCCTCATGGATCAAAGGTTGATCATTTGTATGTCAATGGTATACTCTTTAGCCTTTGAAAACCTTGAACCACTTTCCAAACTCTTCTCCCTTCCAACTTAGGAATTGTTCTTGTCTGGTTTATAAGCAATTTTAGTAGATTCTCTAAGGAAGAGACCTATTTTGTAACCTTTAATGGTCGATAAGAAGAGTTGACGTGTTTTCTTCTACCTTTGTTTGAGTGTGTGCCAAGATCATTGTGCGCAGAGGCGGCAGGCTACATAAGGAAGTCTGAAAGTTCTTGTTACCATCAAAACATTAAGGGGGGGAATGTTAGGAAACTAATATTAATGTTTAGAGAATTTATCCTGTATTCATGCTATGCATACTTTTGCAAATGATTTTATCATATATATGGGTACAACAAATATATAACAGGGGGTATATATTCGGGTGTGTTGTAGATGATTCCTATTTTATAGACAAGTCACTTTTCCTAGATTGATATTTGACTAATCTCTAGCCTATATTGTAGTTCAACTATGTGAAATGCCTCAAATCAATCATTGATGTTTTTCAACCTGTGTGCAAAATGCAGAGTCCCAGGTTACACTCTTCACACAACCCCATGAGAACTGGCACAAAAGTGAAACAATTACTCAATTAAGGTTTCAAATATCCTTCTCAAGGCTGCACAGTTACAGGTACCCCCAAACCTTTCATACAAATAACCATTGGTAGTTTGAATGAGTTTACATCCTGTGTTTTCCCATCATATTTCAGAAGGCACTTTGATATTGGAAACTCTCTAAACTTCTAGAGGCATGTGACATTACATGAACCAGAATCAAACAACAATTTTAGCTGTGTGATCTTTTTTGAGAAAATTGAATAGATCAATATTCCAAAGATTTCTACCAGATTCACAGTAGGGGAAGTCTCTCCAAATTATTCCAACTGGTGTGGGTTTCAAGGTCAACAACTGATTTGGAGATGATTCTCAACAACATTTACATTTCTCTTAGGATGATCTTCTCTTCTTTAAATGGAATATATTCAAATGCCTTTCTTCTCCAAAATGCTGATTCTTATCTTGGAGCTCTGTCTTTCCCTTTAATTGCCATGGATCAATTTGGATTATGTCATCAGGATTCAATGACAATGACATTTGGGAAAAAACATTGGAAGGGCTACAAGAGGATGTGCCCATAAGCAAACATTCTTGGTAACTTGAGCTGATGAGGATCTGTAATTTTTTCTTGGGACATAAGAGTTTTTAACCTCAAGTGTTTCTTTCCAAAAGGATCTTCTCTGGAAGGCCAAGATACAAATGCTTGTGAGCAAGGGTCTTTTCCAGGTTTGGCTTGAGCTCCCAACTTTCAACTTTGCTTGTAGTGTTATAGTCCTCTAATTGACTTACAAAAACAATCAAACAATTGCCTATATTGAAAGGGATACCACCATCAGACTTCTTAATCTAGTCAAACTATTCAAAGTCTAAATTGTTAGAATTTTTCAAAAGCTTTTCATCAACTTCAAGAGGAAAAATGGCGGCCAAAAAATACTTGTCACCCACTTGATGCAATGTTATGTAGTCCTAGCACTTGGGAACAAATTAAATTTCTTCACTTGTGAGCCTTTTTGAAGAAAACCCACCATTTTTCATCATCACATCCTCATTATCAGATTCCTCAAGTTTTTGGACACATGAGGATGAGGAAGAAAACATCTATCACATTGTACTTCATTCAACATCAGCAACCCTGGTTTTAAATTTTGATCATTGAACCAATCTATTTTCATGTGTTCCTGGGGTGCCCGTCACCACCCGTAGATTCAATCCCTTGCCCATTTATCCCTTTTTATCAAGTGCTTACCTCATTCCTATTGTGATTGCCAAATCTATCTTGTACCTGCTACCTAAAATTACCTTCCGTGAAGTCTACCCAATTCCCTTTCATCTCTTTCCAACTTGGAAAAATAAAAATGTTTCCTTGTCGATAGCCCCTGCCATAAATGAAAATCAATTTGTACACCATCTCTCTTAAGAAGTCACCAATAGCCTCTGATATTTCTCCAATTTGAAGGGCCATGGTGCCAAAAGCTTGACTTTACAATTGGTTTAGGTTCATCACCAAAACCTCCGTCGGCCCGGAATGCAGTGCTGCCACGTTTTCAAATGCAGAATTTGATTAAATAAGCCAAAATTCTCACAAGTCCCCCCGCGGCCCGCACTGAAACCTTATCCAAAGTTTTATTGAAATTTGTTGCAAGTTCGGAAGCCATTTGAATTCTTAGAAATTTCGCCAAACTAAGGTCTAAAAGAAATCTAAGGGTCAGACCACAAATCACCAATTGGAACCAAATGCCCCATTTCTCACCAGTCCTTGAATCAATAGAATTATCAATGTAGATGCCTTGTAACAATCCCTAGCATCTTGAATTTAGAAGAATGAATGAACCTGTATGACTGTCAAAATATAAAAATGCTTCAAAGGATGCCCTAGAATTCAATTTTTTCACCAAGGATGGCAAATTTTTGAGATTTGATCACCAGTAATAGCATGTTACCCTAGAATTTTGGCAACCTGGATTCTAACATCTTTCAAATACAATAAGTATGAATTGATCAATTTTGACATTTTTCCACGAGGTGTAGTAAACAAAAAATGGAGGTCATGAGCCATATTGGTTTGGTGGGGGTGACTTGGAAGTGAGACAACTTGGAATATTCCAGTGGTCAAACTTAAGGGAAAAACAAGAATGTTTGTGAGCATTAAAGCATTCAATTAGGGGAAAAGTTTAGACCAAGATTATATAAACACAGAGGTTTTTGGAGAATATATTACCAGGTTCAGTAGGCAAGGATGGTACTAAGGAAAAATGGCACTAACACCATAATAGGATTGTCTGAATCATAATCCACTTGAAGAAGATTGACAGTCCTCTAACAAAGCTCACTGATCTCTCTCAACAATAGGCTATATCCTTTGCCTGATGTACCTTGCAATCAAGTCTCAGGATAATTTTCCAAACTCTTCTCCCTTCTAACTCTGAGTTTCTTGCTGTAAACAATTTCTTAGCAGAGTATTTAAGGAAGAGAGATCTTCTTCCTTCCAGTTTTGCAGAAGATTTCAACAGCACAAAAATAAATGACAGAAAGCTTAAGACACTGGTATTTTTAAGATCAAATCAGCATGGATTCGCCACTAAGGAATTTCACCTTAGTTGTGCAAGAATGCACTAAAATAATCTATCAAATGTTTGCTAGCACTGAAAACCTTGCAAAGCTTTATAAATCAGACCATCTTCTTCTTAAATCAATCAATCACAATGCACCCAAAGTGTATGAATTACTAGGAAATGGAAAAAGGGCAGACAAAACTTGAAACCTTTGTTTAAAAAATTTGCAGATCTGAAGCATAGGATGATATTTTAACAATGTAGCAGCTCAAATACTTGAATACACAACTTCTCAAACTCCTCAAATACCTCAAAAAAACCAAGAAATTCCAAGAAGTCCCCCAACAGCGCCACTCGTGTTGGTATCCAAATTTGTTCTCCTTTTCAGTCTGAGGAGCACCATAGATATGTCATGGAGCTTAAGGATAGATCAGACCATGTTGTATGTCATTGGTATCTAGGGATATGGTCTAGCTAGCACTCAGGTTTGTGGAGAAATGGATAGCACTCCAATAGGACTTGATCTTGTCCTAGCTATTTTAGGTTGTGCCTTGTAACCAAGGTAAGAGGACCTATTTTGTAACCTTGTGATGGTAAAGGAGGTGAAGAATTCCTTCTCTTTACTTGGAATTCTATGATGGAGACCTTGATGAAAACATGATCAACACCCCAAATCTGAACTCTCACGAGTTGTCACTTCTCAAAACATGGGTATGTTCTCAAAACAAGGCAAAGGTTACTAGAGACATTGGAAATCTGGATCTGTTATGCATACGTTTGCAAATGGATTTTGATCTTTTGTAGGTATACAAATGCAAATAAGGGATAGTAAATGATAGGATCTTTGTTGTTAGATGATTTTTTGGTGGGGTATTGACAAGATAAACTGGGATAGATCAGATCTTTGGCAACCACTACACCACTTGAACAACTATCAGATGAAATGCCTAAAATAATCAGGATGTTCTTTCACCGAGAAGAGGCACAAATGGAAGCCCAGGTTGCACCCTTCACACAATCTTTGAGAATCAGCACAAAAGCTTGAAGTAAAGAACTCAATTAAACACAAAAATCCATGATCAAACCACACCTAAGGTACCCCCAAAGGCTTACAAGAAATCTTTGTAGTCAAGGAAGGTAAAGTGATTTTAAATTTGTTTATCTCTTTATCAAATGAAGGCTCTTATGAACATGAGATTGCAAATGCCACTAAACTATCAACAAGAAATGGAGATTTTGTGTGATTTCTAAAGAATTTTAGTGCAAGATTATAACAAGAACAATGAAAACTATTTGTAAGCATTTAAAAATGATAACAGACATCATATTTCCCAAAGAAGACACATATTTAATTCAAAACTTATTAGATTCAACAGCAAGGGAGAGTTACATGAACAATCTCAGAGCTGTGTGATGGCTATACACTTGTAACTAACTCATGAGACATTAACCTGGTTCTTTGGTGGATTTTACAGAAAATGAGCTTTCTCTAAAAAATTCACTCGTGATTTTTAACTCCCTCCCTCTTTACAAATTTCTCCAAAATGCACTATATACCTCATGCCACATTGGATCCTTCTTTCCCAAGTAAAGAATATGCCATGGGATCAATTTTGTTACAATAACTCTTCATGATTCATCAAACAAAAAAACACTTGCATGTTACCATGTGTGCCAAAAAGATTGAATCATTACAAATATCTGGATCATTATCCATCCTGGAGGCATGTTTTTCATCATCGAGGCATGCAAACACCTCTTACTCATCATTTTCAACTTTTTACCCTTTTAAACTACCTTTGCAACTTTTGATTTTGTCATTTCACGTGCTTGCTCGGGATGGGGAAAAAATCTACTTCAAAAACATCACAAGTCAAAGAATTAAGCCATGAAAATGATGCCAATGTTCTCAGAAGGCCAAGACAACAAAAAAACATATAATATTTGATGAAATTTGATGTAAAAACGTGATTTCCAAACTTCCTGGAGCTCCCATGGTAGCCAAAACAAATGGATGCACAGTAACCGTTGATCTTACATCAACCTTTAATATCAGCCCTCCATGTGGAAGATGCAATCCAAAAAATTCTCAATATTACCTTTTTAAACTTTGGATAAGACAAGACATGTGTCAAAAAATGATTGGATCGAGCCCATGCCTTTAAAAAATGCATCTGTGACCTTTTGAAAATTTGGAAAAAATTTCCACCTTTCCTTGCCTGCCTATTGGGCCCGTCACATGTCCAAAAACAATTGGGACCGAAATTGGGATCATTTTTTACTTTTCCACATTTTTTGGAAAAATGGAAAATTTTGAATTTTTTCTCCGCCCCTCCGCCCTTGAAATTTGGAGCTGACACGTGGCATATGGTGGGCCCCATCGGGATCGTGCTTCAATTCTACACATTTTGACCTTTTTTGGAAATTGGGAAAATTTTCACTTTTTGCCCCATGGGCCTGCACCTCTGATTTTTCCCCTGCCACGTGTCTCCTTGTGATTCACTAGCAGGCCAATGCATCAAATTTTGATTTTGAGTATTTTTGGTAAAAGAGAAAAATTTCCTTCCTGCCTCCACCGGCCCGCTGACCTGCCGACCCACCTTGCCCTCTGCCATGCTTCCATCTCTCATTTCTTGAGGACCTGTGGGCTTAATCTTCATTTTACTCCCTTTTAAGTCAAGGGAAACATTTCCACTTTGTCTCCATGGGCCCGCGCCTCTGAAACTGTCCCTGCCACGTAGCACTGTCCTATTCACTGCGGGTCTAAATTTCCCTTTCTTCCTTCAAACTTCCCTTACAATTTTTTGAAAATTCACAAACTTCAATTTTGACCTGTGCCCCCCCTTTTGACCTTTCAGGACACGTGTCCTCTCTTGATTTGTTGCGGGCTTTCGGGCCAAAAATTTAATTTAACCCTTTTGTAAAAAAGGAAAAAATCTCTTTTTCCCTCTGCCAGCCTACCGACCCGCTCTATGCCACCATGCTGCCACGTGTCCTCCTCTAATTGAAGTGGCAGAAAAATTGATTTTGAAACCTTATAAAATTAGAGCCAAAAAACTCTAAGACCCCCCTGTGGCTCGCACTTCCATTTTGAAACTTCTAGGACACGTGTTCTCTTGTGATTGGTTGCGGGGCATCGGACCAAATTTTGACTTTAAAACCTTTGCAAGACTAAGGTCAAAAAACCTTAAGTGAATCTGACCATCCGCCATCGCACCTGCCAATCAGAACATGCCACGTAGGCAAATTTGTAAAAATGGGTGCTCGGGGCCGAAAATGACCCATTTTCTTAAAAAGGCAAAAAATTAAAATTTAGAGTTCCTCCCCACCTTTCCTCAACCAATGCAAACCCACCACATTGCCAATACCTTATGAGGATGAATTTGATTCACAAATGATGCTCGTCTGACTGTCAAAACGTAAAAAATTCCAAGGAAGCCCTAGAATTCAATTTTTTCACCAAGGATGGCAGATTTTTGATTTTGAATCAACTGAAGCATGATTTTACAACATTTTTGACCTTGGGATGGGATTTTCAATTACAAACAAGTATGAATTGATCAAATTAAATTTTTTCGTGATCTGGAAAAGGGGAAAATGACATAGCCCATGGAATTGGAAAAACTAGGGCACAAAAGGGGTAAACTTGGAATATTCCTTTCAAATTAGGGCAAAACAACAAGTTTGTGAGCATTTTTGAAGCATTTCAACAAGGGGGGAGAAATTGCAGGTCACCAATTTGAAAAATAAAATGTTTCTGACCAAAAATGGACATGAAAAATTAGGGCATACTATGCCAGCTCAGAAATGGCACCAACAGTTTCTATGTTTGATATCAAAGGGGAACCTTCCAAAGGAAAAGAAAATCTTTGTCTTATTGGAGTATGGAATTGGACAAAATTTCCCTAAGGTTTCTGTAGCTGGAAAAGAACATTGATTCCCTTGATGAGTCTAGGGCGGTCATGGTATGTACTTGTATGAAGTATATTGAGGCCCCGAAGAACATTTTTACTTATCAAAATGCCATCAGAGAAGAGTTTTTTGGGCTTAAAAATATGGCTATGGATATTCAAAGAAGGATAGATCAACTGGAGAAGGGAAGCAAAAAGTGCATGCTTAATATTTACCTTAGCAGCTCAAAGGAGGATGAGATGGTGAAGGATGATGTGAGGGATGTTATTGGAAAGGAAAAAAAATTGTGGAATTAGAACTTTATATGAAAATTATAATTTAGAAACTACATTCTTATGCACAAATTCAGACTCTTATAAAATGATAATATTGAAGTAGTGTTATTGAGTCTAATGGGTTTCCTGTAAGTTGCAATATAAGTGAAAAATCGATAATAATGTAAGACCTAGGTTATTCAAGTAGCAGTATAGTATGAGCGAATATGAGATAAATTTTTTTTATAATAATGAAGTAGCATTGTTGATGGTTTATGGTGTCCATCATATAGCAATCTGACTGAATATATGTTACATTTCCATTTGGTATTGAAAAGACGTTACATTTATTTATTTATTGAATAGATGTTATATTTGTAGTTTGTATAGAACGAGAGTATGTCCTTTGTCATACATAAAATACAGAGGAAGAAGATGTTTCTTAATATATGAAAATGATAAAAAAAAATCTATTATAAAAATGGTTTTATTAAGCATAGGCCCAATCTCATATAGGAAATGTAGAATAAGACTAGATGTTTAGAAGAGGCATATGCCCATTCTCATATAAGAATCATAGAAGGATAATAAAGACACAATTTACTTTATTTTAGAATGAAAATATGTGCATTCTCACAGCATTACTTTATTTTAAAAAGAGAAGTTGTGTATTCTCACAACTCTTATAGATAGAAAATATTAGTAGTGAAAGAAGCTTTACAATGGGCAAAAGGCCATTCTCATACAAACATACAATTTTTTGTTTTGTCATTATTAACAATTGTATTATACTAACTCGACTATCCCTGGTAGAGCTAAGTGATGCACTACATACCCTCGAGAGGGATCAAAAATTATGTAATTATCATCATACAATATATCTATATAATTGTAAACATTTTTATAATGGGTTGTGAGAATGGGAAGTGTGTTTGTAAAGGCAATATTGAATGTAAGCATGTTAACCGCCATCAATCTCTCTATGGTGCCACAGAGTGGCATGAATTAATTACCATAAATTTTTTCAATTTCGCTCCAATGGGTGGTCGAAGACGTGCTTGATAAATAAGTACCTTCAATTAATAAAATGTGGTAAACTCACTATGCCATGGTAAAAAAACAAATATAAATATTAAACAATATCGTAGCCATGTTTTAGGTTTATGATTCTTATATGACAATTTGCATCTGCCCTTTCAATACAAGAAATATTGAACTTAAAAATTTTAATACCTCTATAGAAATGGATACCTAACCATTCAATGGAAGATAAAAAAAGTTTGTTTGTATGAGAATGGGCATATGCTAATTCTAATCATTATAATACAAGAAATATTGAACTTATTCTTTTCAATAACTCTATAAAGGTTATGATAATGGGTACTTGTTCAATATAAAACAAGCTAAATTTTATCGATAATATTATTTTATGATTCCTATATGAGAATGGAAATTTTCTCATTTTTGTAGATTGTTTCGTCGTGTGAAGCACAAGATTTCTTTAGACTGCTTCCTTGCATATGATCAATTTTATTGTGTATTGTTTGTACTTTTTCTTTTGGGTTCTCTCTTTCATTGGACACCAACCTATTTATAGACATGAATTTATCTAACTCTTCTATGTTGATTTACTCTAAGATGAAGAATATCATATGGTTTTATTTCCCTTGCATGGTGGAGAATTGCCCATTGTGAAAAACTTTATTTTTATCTCTAATATTATTCTATGATTCCTATATGAGAATGGGAATATGCCCATTGTATATGCCCACTCTCACATAGGAATCATAACATAATAATTGAGAAAAACATTATTTCACAGTTTTAGAATGTAGTAAATTATATATTTATTATTCTATGATCCCTTACTGAGAATGGTCATATGCCCATTCTCACATAGGAATCATAGCAGAACAATAGAAAATTAAATTTCATCTATATTGATTCTTGTGATTTATTTGTAAATGAAGAATACCATATTGTTATTTTTCCTTACATGGTAGTGAATTGGTTATTGTAGAACAAAGTAAAGTTTATCTATATTCTTCTATGATTCATAGATGATAAAGGGAATATGCACATTCACATATAGGAATATATATTGAAGTAAATCATTTTGAGAGATATATAAATGGCTGCAATAATGGGGAATTATCCATTCTGAAACAAATTAAATTTTATCTCTATTAATTCTTGTGATGATGTATGAATTTTTTATGTAAAATATTGATTGTGAAATGATCTTATTTAATGTTGACATTTGTATCATTTTAGATGCTAGTATAACCTTGTTTTCTATTTTTTATTATTGTGATAATGAATGACTTTTTTTTTCTTTCTTATTAGATTTGTAGTTGTCTATATGACGATAAAATTAGGCAGTAAAATTTGTTTTCCAATAGAGATTGCATTATTACCTTGTTCATTGATATTATGTACTATGTGTTGGTACCCAAATTGATTCTCCCTCAGAAGCTGAGCAGCATCACAAGTCTAGCAGGAAGCTTAGAGACAAGAAAAGCATATAGTGTGTTGTTTTGTAGCCAGGGATGAAATGCAGCTTGTTCTTTATCACTCAGATGTGGAGAGATGGGTAATACCCTCAAGAGGATTTGACCTATCCTCACTACTTTATACTTGTGCCTTTCAACCAGGGTGAGAGGACCCCTTTTGTAGCCTGCTTGTTTATGGAGGAGATGGAGATGTCCTTCCTTATGAAATATTAAGAAAACCTTGAAGAAAATATGATCAATACAACAAAATATAACTCTCATGAGTTGTCACTCTAGATAATGGAGATATTTTCTAGGAAAGGTTCAAGCCACTAAAGACAATGAAAACCTAATTGTTTATGCATATGTTTTGGTAGTAAAAATTATGCATTTGTATACATACATGACAAATAGGGGTAGTATGGGTATGATTAGTTGTTTTTAAGTGATTTTTTTGTGGGAGGTGAAGTAAGATAAAGTTGATTATACCAAAACATTAGAGGGACTTCACAATAATGAGAAAATTCACAACAAAAAGCTTTAGAACAGTCAAGATGTTCCTTCAACTAGAAGGTGTGCTTCAATGGAGGCCCATATCAGCACGTTTTTCACATAACCTTTAAGACTCCAATACGAAGGATTGAATTAGAAGACTCAATTAAACACTATAGTTTCTGATTAACCATGCCTAAGGTACACCCAAAGACTTACAAACAATCTTTATCAACAAATAACAGTGAATTGATTTTAAATTTGTTTATCTCATCCAAGATGAATGATCTTCTTGAGATGAGATTGCACATACCATTAAATTTTCACAAGGACAAGATCCTATGTGATTTCACAAAAAAAATAGTATAAGATTGCAATAGGAATGAATGAAACTATTTGTATACATTCTAAACAAAGAAGGCACTAATTACTCAGAGTCAACACAGAATAACTCAAATTTGATTAAAATTATCAACAGGGGAAAGTTCTTAGAATAGTCTCAGAGCTTATCAATGGTTGTACACTCCCAACCACCTTGACACGATCAAATTTAACACAAAAGATACAATTTTCTCAAATAGTCCCTCAAAAAGATGGTCTCTATCAAGCTTTTTAGAAAATCAGTTCTAACCTCTAACACTCCAACATTCAACCTCTAACCCTTTACCAAGAGTAGAGCTCTTGTATTTATATCAAAAGTGACCAAAACATAGGAAAAAATGAAAAACAAATGACAGCTTGACCACCAGTCGTTAATGCTCCTGCAAATATGTCCACAATCTTGATTTTTTTTATATATCCTCCATGCTTACCTTGGTGTATTAGAGGAGGAAGAATGGTAAATAATATCAAAAAATAGATAGTGGAAGCAACCAGATCCACCTTAATGGTGTGAAAGCCATTTTTAGTTTTTTTCCCATCAAGGCCTATTGAAAGTAATATTTTATGTTCCTAAGGTTTAGTGGAGGTCCAAATCTTTCCAACGGTGTCAGATTTGTAATATTTCGAGCTCTGAGTCGAAATATATACCCCCTCGCAGCTTGTATCGAATCCATATAAATGGTCAGGAAAATAATTTGAAAAATGGGTCCTGTTTTCTCATTACATCTTTTGAAAAGATATAGAAATTTCTCATTTTTCTCCGCACCTCCACCCTTGAGAAATTATCTTAACACATGTCCTAGGGTGGGGCCCAAAATAACTATGGCCAAATTCTACTATTTCACCTCCTTTTTGGAAAAGGGGAAAATTTGCCAAAATTCCCCTAGAAGTCCACACCTCCACCGTTGACTGGGGAATTTTTTTTACTATTTTATGTCAGGTATGTGGGCCATTTTGATGTTTTAATCCTTTCGGCAACAAGAGGCAAAAAAATCCAAGTTTCCTTCGATGGTCCGCTTCCTCGCCCTTTGACCTTTCAAACTACCACGCGTCACAATGGCACATCTTCAACATAGGGACCCAAATCATAGACCCTTTATAGATAAACAACTATGGATCCATACGTGATCCCTAGCCTAGGAAGGACTAGTTATGGCAACAAAAGGAAGGCAAAGACTTCACAGGCACAACATGGGGGGATGAAATATGGTAAAGGCCATAAATTTATAGATTTTAATGGCAAATGGGGTGAGACTATTTTGAGCACCAACATAAGCTTTGAATTGGGGATGGGCACTCCCTGTGAGTGCCACAAGAACAAGGTAGACCAAGTGCCAAAATATCCATTGGGAAAAGGAATCAGCTTGTAGAGCATAAAACTAGGACCATACCCCCACAATGAATAGAGAAACCAGCAAAAATAGAACACCGGGGGCTTAGAACAAACAAGAACACGAAAGACAAAAAAAAACCAACAAACTATACACTGTATAGAGATGTTCACCTTGGTTCTGGGGAATCAATCCAAGAAATGCTTCAATTTCCTGCCATTAAAAGGAAATTCGAGAAATTTTCCATCCAAATCCTTCAAGAAGAAGGTATGCTCACCAATCCAAATGTCTATGGAGTAAGGGCCCATCTATAAAGCCTCAAAATTTCCATGCTTGCCCTTATCTTCATGTCTACTATCCCATAACAGCATGAGATCTCCAACATTGAAAGCTCTTGGGTCGACCTTCTTGTCAAACAACTTCTTGATATTTTCTTTGAACTTTACATGCCTTTGATGGGATGCCCTCCATTCTTCATCAAGTTCACCAATCTGGTTAATGTGGGCATCATATGGACTTACTTCTGGGTCTTCCAGTTGTTGAATGAACTGATATGAGGATAATTTCATATGTAGGGGTAGCAGGTCCTGAGCTCCATATACCAACTCAAATGGACTCTTTCCAGTGGCTATCTTAACAGAAATTTAGTTTGCCCAGATAGAAAACTTCAAGTTCTCACCCCATTTTCTCTTGTTCAGCTCCAAGGTTCTTCTGATAATCTTCAGCAAATTTTTATTACTGGACTTATCCTATCTATTTCCTTGGGGATTGTAATTAGAATCATATGTCAAATTGATCACATACTCTTTGCACATCACCACCAAGGTTTTAGCTCTGAAGTTCATGGCATTGTCAGCAACAATTTTGATTGGCACCCCAAACCTGCAAATGATATGGTTCACCATGGAGTCCATGATGATTTGGTGTATTTCCCTTTATGGTGGGGATTGTTGTTATGTTTATGTAGCCTATTTTTATGTTAGAGTGTGGTACACCTTTTATGTGTTACAGTTAGGTATTTTTACGGCAGTCCCGCTTGCCGGTGAGTGGGTCAAGGGGGTTCGGGGGCGAAGCCCCCGAAACAAATTTTCATGGGTGGTTTATTAACCCATGGGTAATGGGTAACCGTTATGGGCTATTTTTGGGCCCATGGCTTTTTTGGTACCCATGGTTTTGATACCCATGGTTTTTTACCCATGGTTTTTATACCCACGGTTTTGTATCAAACTGCTTAAGCAATTGTCTATTTATATGGTCTTATGCATATGATATAGATAGACAAGCAAATGTATTGTAGATGTGCTTTGAATTTGGGTGTGAATTCTATAGATTTTGTTGAGCATAGCTCCAAACGGATCTGGGTATTGTATTGAGAGATTGTAGGCTTTTAATAAAATTTGAGCAAGTGATTCTTGGTGGACATAGCCCAAATTGGGTGAACCACATTAAATCTTGTCTCTCTGTGTTGTGTTATTTATTCTGCACTTTTATTTGAGATCTGTAATATTTTCTGCATATTAGTTTCTACTATTACAATTCTATAAGGGATTATTCGGCATATTTTATCACTTATTTCCTAACAATTTCCTCCACCCACTTGGTGAAGTAATTTGTGGCTACAAGAATCCACTTATGGCTAGCACTTGAAGGGTCTAAAATATCACCAATAAAATACATTCCCCATTTCTTGAATGGAGCTTCAATTGATACAGGTTGAAAAGGAAGGGAGCCTGAAGCTTTCAGTCTTCTAGAGAAACATTGGAAACTCTCACATCTTCTAACCAAAAGAGTTGCATCCTTGAAGAGAGTTGGCCACCAATAACCAGACCTTAGGATCTTGTGTGTTGTGATCCTTCTACTAAAATGCCCCCCACAAACTCTTCCATGGAGATCAATAATTATATTGGGGGCTTCATCTTTAGTAATGCACCTTAAGAGGACTCCCTCAGGGTTCTTCCAAGCTAACGCAAAATCAGTAATGACATATTTCTAGGAAGCCAACTTAAGGACCCTTTTCTAGTTCTTACTCAAATACATCGGGCAATATAAATGTCTGAGATAAAAAATCACATCCTTGTACCACTCAGAACTCATTAGTTTTTTAAAAAACATCTACCCTACTTTCATCTACTTCATTTACCTCAACAGTTCACAAGTTACTCTCAGCCATAAGCTTAGCCAAGCCCAAACCTCTCACCAACTTTGTGGTTTGGATATCCATGTCATATTCTTACAACTTGTTCACCCATCTGCATCTTTTTCTTGAAACTTCCATCTCTGATAAGATATCTTTGACCATGGTGTGGGGAACGTAAGTAACAATTTTAGAGCTCAAAATGTAAGGTTTAAAAACCTTTGTTGCTTTTACCAAGGAAAATGCTTGTTTCTCCATAATAGTATATTTCAGCTTAGCCCCCTGCAATGCCTTACTAAAAAAGGAAATTGGCCTCTCAGCCCCTTCATCATCTTTCTACAACATGGCATATGTAATAGTGTTCTCTGAAGAAAATGAGAACAGTTGAAAGGGCTTCTTATAATCTAGAGTTGCTAGAATAGGTGCATGCTTTAATTCCTCTTTAATCCCATTGAAAGCTTGAATGACATCCTCCTCCCACTTGTTGACCTGGTCCTTCTTTAACATGGAAGTGATTGGAATGGTCAACTCAACAAAGTTTGATATAAATCTTCTAATGAAGTTTATTTGCCCAAAGAATGACCAAATTCCACTCTTGGTTCTTGGGATCGGAACCTTACTGATGACCTCTACCCTTTCTGGATCAATCATCACCCCCTCTCGTGACACAATGTGACCAAGCAACTTTGCCTCCTACACTCCAAAATGGAACTTCTTTGGATTGAGTGAAATTCCATATTCTCTGCATCTTATCAGCATTTTTTCCAACTGTAGCAAGTGATCACTTCTCTTTCTGGAGAAAATAGTTACATCATCTTGGTAGACAACAATAAAATCATTGATGTAACCAGAAAAAGCACCATCCATTGTTCTCTGAAAGGTTGCTCCAGCATTCATCATCCTAAAGGGCATCCTGACATATACATATGTCCCCCAAGGAGTGGTAAAGGTTATTTTAATTATTTCTGATTCCTTCACCACAACTTGGTTATAACTAGAGAAACCATCTAGGGTAGAAAGTAACTCATAACTAGTCACTAGCTGCAACATGTTTTCCATGTTTGGTAAAGGATAATTATCCTTCATGGATGCTTTGTTCAGATTTCTGAATTCCACACGTAGCCTAATGTCACCATTCTTCTTTCTAACTAGTACTAGGTTTGTAACCCAAGAAGAATACCTTGTGGGCTGAATAAACCCTCCATCCCTTAGTTTCTTCAATTATTCTTGCATTTTAAGAGATAGGAGTGGATTGATTGACCTTTGTTTTTACCTTAATGGTTTTGCATTAGATTCCAATGGAATCTCATGTTGAAACAGATCCTCTCTGTATGCCTTTAGTTCAGAATAAGTCCAAGCCATGCAATCTTGATATTTTTTTTAGCAATTGGACATAAGACTATTTTTCCTCCTTGCTAAGATTGCTTCTTAACTAGATCTTCCTTGGTTTTTCATTTGTGCCAAGTTCATGCTCCTCAATATCCCTTGGGGCTACCATGCATCTATTAATAATGTGATCAACATTATCAAAGTTGGATTCAAGAGAAACCAACCTTCTAGGGATGGTAATAATCTTTAGTTGGATTATGCCTTTTCCAAACAAGGTTTCTTTACACTTTGCTATGCACACCATTGGCTCCTAGTCAATATTTTTATTAGTAAACTCTCCTTTATTGTGTAGAAATCTTCTTACCTGAGCATCATCATCAAAAACTTACCAATGTTTAATGTTGTCAGGTACAGATGGCCTAGTTAACACCTCAACATCATATTCACAATATGGGGATACTGCACAATCATCAAACTGAGATCCCAATACTGCAAACTTTTCTGCCAAATCATTGAAATTCCTATCATGATGCACAATATTGAATGAAACAAACATCTCAATGAAATCCCAAACTACATGCTTCTATTGTTTTATTCACTAATTTTTTGTGGCATAGAGTTTTCTAACTTGCTTTACGATTAATTTCAAATCTCCCCTAACAATGATATCTTTAACACCATATTTCCAAGAAATCCTTAGACCTAACAACAGGGCCTCATACTCAGTAATGTCATTAGTACACTTAAAGTTGAGTTTGAAGGAAAAGACAAACTCTTCCCAGCCTAGAGAGACCAGAACAACACCAACACCATTTCTGAACCTGGAGCAAGCTCCGTCAAACAATAAATTCCATAGAGAGCCTACCTATTCAAGACACTTACATTCTTCAATCTTGTGCTCTTTTCTATTAGCGAATCCTACAAAGTTATCAGCATCAACACTTATGTACAAAACTTCATAAGATGCATTGTTGGGATCTTCAATAAGATGTAACATCTTCTTTTCCTCATACAACTTGACAAGGTTGCCCTCAATTGGGATGGTGGCAAAGGACATATCCATTTAAACACTCCTACCAACACTTGCAGACCATTTTCTAGATAACAACATACCCCACTTAGCTGGACAGTCAATTCCATGATGCCCCCGAATCAAACATACATTTGTGTAGAAATCTATCCTTAATGATCAAAGTGGTGAAGAATGGATCCACATTTAGTTGGGAATCTACCGAGGATGTCCCCAAATAAACCTCAGGTGGTTCATCTAGCTCTTTTGATGCTGGTGGTGCTTCTAGTTCTTTGATGATTGGAGGAGTCTCCACAATATTTACATTTCTGCCTGGGGCACTCTTCTCTTCTTTCAATCCAAAATACTCCAATGCCATCCTCTTGTGCTTAGGAATCCTAAGAAACTCAAAAATTAGAACTAAGATCTTGATCTGACTCAAGACTTGGGAAATATCATAAGGGACAGACTTTGGCAAGGTAGCAACATTAGAAGGAAAGCTGACACACTCATTAGATGGCATAGGATTTTTGACAGCTTAGGCATGAGGAGGGGTATGGGTTTTGTTTAGGACACCAAGGCCCTTGGCAAATGCATCTTTCTTGGGGGCCTCTTTAGTAATATTTGAAAGTAATGGAGTTTTTGGCTTGGCCTAAGGCCCTGTACCTTTGACAACCCTACTTCTTGTGTTGTACTCCATCTCTTGGGCAACAACAACATTCATCAACAATTTCATGTCCTCCTCAGAAGGGATTCCTCCATCATACTTCTTTATCATCAGTGATCTTAAATATTCAAATTCATTATTAGGTATTTCAAAAGCTTGGACTACATCTATTTCAAAAGTATGAAAAGGAGGAAGAAGTGGTACCCACTGAATGAAATCCAAAAAAGTTGCAACATTTCGAGCACTTATCACTTTGGTTGAAGTTACTCCTTGTTGTGAGCTTCAAGAGCAACCCATCATGCAAACATCATCATCATCTTCCTTTTCTTTTTGATTTATTTCACATGAAGGATAGGGTAGAAAACATTTATCAAACCAATCAATCTCATTTGCTTCATTAACAACAAAAACCAGGGTAGTCAGAGGATCATACACCATTCTACTTTCACGTGCTTGGGGATGTCTATTTGTAGATCCTATGGGTCCTTTACCTCTGTCATCTGACCTCTGATCACCCCTAGGATGATTACCAAATATATCATGATTTTTTGTCTTCTATTGACCTTGTGAATTCTGCCCAATTCCTTTCTCTTCCCAGGCTAGTTTGTAAGAGATTTCTTTGACAGCCCTGGCCAAAGTCATAACAACCTCCTCAAGAGCCACACTCTTGCTTGCTTGAGGCTTTTCTAGGTTTCTCAGTTTGACACCCTCCCTCTTAGGAGGTTTTCCAACTACTTTGATGTTGTTCTCAATTTGCAGAGCCATGTTAAAGGCCTGCCTTAAAGTGCTACGGTTTTTATCCCTCAAATAGTAGGCAACCTTCTTGTCAAATGATCAACATACTTTATAAGACAAGATTCATCACATGGCATAAAATTCATAGGCAATCTTCTTAATGTCTTATTGAACCTTGTATTAAAATCATGCACTGATTCATTAGGATTCTTTTAAATATTATCAAATTATGACAAAAGAAACCTAGGGTTTGTTTTATCACCATACTACAATCTAAATGCATTCTTCATTGCAATCCAAGAATCAATAGAATTATCAAGAAAATCTTTATAGCTGTCCCTTGCATCCTCCTCTAATGTATGAATAAACAATGTAATGTACACATCTTTAAACTCTATTTCAAAATCCTCCATCATATTGATAAAGAGTTTCAAGTGCTGATCACCAGTTATTGCATTATTTCCTTGAAAATTTGGTAATCTATTTCTTACATCCTATAGCACAACATTTGGATAGCTAGCCATACCTCTAAAACTGATGGGACCAAAAGTATTAATAACAAATGGAGGTCTGGGTGGAGGCCGAGCCATATTATTCTAAGGAGGTGATCTTACAGGAGAAACAAAGTGATGAGGAGTGAGGGGTCTATGTGGTACAGGGATATAATTTTCAGAATGGTGATCCCCTAATGGCTCTTTTATATGGCAGGAACTATCAGATTTGGAAAATACAGGGGTAGAATGAGATGTAAATATTTCAAATGCAGGGGTGGAATGAGAAGGCCCCTCTCTAGATGGAGAATTTGGATTTACAAAGAGACTACTTGATTAAGACGCAGTTGAGGAAGCATTGCAATCTTCAATCGCATGCCGATCATTTTCACCAATGGAGACCTCTTTTCTTGAGGTTTGATCTCCAATAACCTTCCAAATTCTTCCTCCTTCTAAATTCGACTTTCCAAACTTTGGAAACAACCTTCTACTAAAGTCCGCAGAGAATAAAGATCTTCTTCCTTCCATCTTTGCAAATATTAGTAATAAATTTTCAATTGATAGAGGTTAAGACACTAGCATTTATAAAAATCAAATCAACTTGGAGTCGTCACTAAGAATTTTCACCCTAGTTGTGCAAATGCACTAAAATAATCTATAAAATATTTATCAGCACTAAATATCATGTAAAGCTTTACAAATCAGACCTTCCTTCACCCAAATTTATCAATGGTGAGGCAAACCTAGTATAATAACTACTGGAAAAATTAGATAGACGACACGCAAAACCAATAACTTTGTTCAATCCTTACAGATCTGATCAGATAATGATGTTTTCAAAAAAAATTAAACTCTTCAAAGCATCCCCGGAAATGACACCATTTAAGTGTTGGTACCCAAATTAATTCTCCCTCAGAAGCTGAGCAACATCACAGGTCTGGCAGGAATCTTAGAGACAAGCAGAGCATATAATGTGTCATTTTGTAGCCAGGGATGAAATGCAGCTTTCTCTTTATCATTCATATGTGGAGAAACGGGTAACACCCTCAAGAGGATTTGACCTATCCTCACTAATTTATGGTTGTGCCTTTCAACTAGGGTGAGAGGACCCCTTCTGTAGCCTGCTTGTTTATGGAGGAGATGGAGATGTCCTTCCTTGTAAAATATTAAGAAAACCTTGAAGAAAATATGATCAATGCAACAAAACCTAACTCTCACGAGTTGCCACTCTAGATAATGGAGATATTTTCTAGGAAAGGTTTAGGCCACTAAAGACAATGAAAACCTAATTGTTTCTACATTTTTTGGTAGTAAAAATTATGCATTTGTATACATACATGAAAAACAAGGGTAGTATGGGTATGATTAGTTGTTTTCAAGTAAAGTTTTTCATGGGAGGTGAAGCAGGATAAAGTTTATTGTACAAGAAATTTGGAGGGACTTCACAATAATGAGCAAATTCACAACAGAAAGCCTCAGAATAGTTAAGACGTTCCTTCAACTAGAAGGTGTGCTTCATTGGAGGCCCATATCAGCACATTTTAACATAACCTTTAAGACTCCAATACAAAGGCTCCAATTATAAGACTCAATTAAACACTATAGTTTCTGATTAACCATGCCTAAGGTACACCCAAATACTTACAGACAATCTTTATCAACAAATGACAGTGAATTAATTTTAAATTTGTTTATCTCATCCAGGATGAAGGCTCTTCTTGAGATGACATTGCAAATACCATTAAACTGTCACAAGGATGAGATCCTATGTGATTTCAAAAAAAAAATAGTATAAGATTACAATAGGAACGAATGAACGTATTTGCATACATTCTGAACAAAGCAGGCACTAATTGCTTAGAGTTCAACATAGAATAACTCAAACTTGATTAAACTTATCAGTAGGGGAAAGTTCCCTAGAACAGTCTCAGAGCTTGTCAATGGTTATACACTCACAACCACCTTGACATGATCAAGTTTAACACAAAAGAGACATACAGGGTTCTCAAACAGTCCCTCAAAAAGATGAGCTCTATCAAGATTTTTAGAAAATCAGTTCTGACCTCTAACACTCCAACATTCAAGCTCTAACCCTTTACCAAGAGCAGAGATCTTGTATTTTTATCAGAAGTTACCAAAACAGAGAAAAAAAGGAAAAATAGATGACAACTCGACCACCAGTCATTTACGCTCCTGCAAATCTATCCACAATTTGGAATTTTGTTTTATATATCCCCCATGCTTGCCTTAGCATATTAGAGGAGGAAGAATGGAAAATAATATCAAAAAAACGGATAGCGGAAGCAACCAGATCCACCTTAATGTCGTGAAATCCATTTTTAAGTTTTTTTTCCCATCAAGGCATGTTGAAAGTAATATTTTATGCTCCCATGGTGTAGTGGAGGTCCAGAGATTTCCAACAGTGTCAGATTTGTAATATTTTGAGCTCTGGGTCTAAAGATATGCCCCTTCATAGCTTGTATTGAATATGTACAAATGGGTGGGAAAATAGTTTGAAAAAATGGGTTCCCTTTTCTCATTACAACTTTTGAAAAGCTGTAGAAATTTCTCATTTTTCTCCACACCTCCGCCCTTGAGAAATGAGCTTGACACATGTCCTAGGCTGGGGCCCAAAAGAACCACAGCTAAATTCTACTATTTCACATCCTTTTTGGAAAAGGGGAAAATTTTCCAAATTTCCCCCAAAAGTCTACACCTCCTCCATTGACCGGGGAATTTTTTTTTGTCTATTTTCCATCAGGTCTATGGGCCATTTTGATGTTTTAATCCTTTCAGTAACAAGAGAAAAAAAAATCCAAGTTTCCTCTAATGGTTCGCTTCCCCACCCTTTGACCTTTCAAACTACCATGCATCACAATGGTGCATCTTCAACATTAGGACCCAAACAAAGACCCTTTATAGATAAACAGAGAAACAAGGAAACAACTATGGATCCATACATGATCCCCATCCCAGGAAGGGCTGGTTATGGCAACAAAAGGAAGGAAGAGACTTCACAGGCAAAACATGGGGGGATGAAATATGGTAAAGGCCATAAATTGATAGATTTTAATGGCAAAATGGGGCGAGACTATTTTGAGCACCAACACTATGGAGATAAAAATTATAGTTAACCATTTTGTAATCTTCATTTACTAATAATTGAACATAATTACGAGTTGAAAATTCATGCCAATTCATATAACTGCATACAATTTATTCTTTTTGAATGGTATGCAAGAATCAGAGTAATCGTTACGAAGTGATACGTTGGATTTGATACACCTGCAAAGGCAGAGATATTGGGCAAGTCACCATGCTAAACAAAGTAAACATTATCTATATTCTCTTTATTATAATTATTCACATATCTTTATGAAAAATAATGGACTTTCTCTTATGAATCATATTAAAGAGAGTAGGCATATCCCCATTTTTCATATTCTAATGTTATCTCTGTAATTCTTTTTATGATATTTTCAGCTATCTCTAGTATGAACAATAATTGACATTTTAAAAATGATTCCCTTGTGAGAATAGGAAAATTCTCATTCTAGAATAAGTATTAAACAGAATATGCATATGCCCTTTTTACATATTCTAATTTTAGCAATATTAAAATTTTAATCTTTAAGATACTGGTATAATGGATGTGAGAATGAGAATATGACCATTGAATACAAGACAAACATTCTCAACTAACCACTCTTTAATACGTATTTAATGGCTGTGAGGGGGCATCTGCCCATTCAATACAAGACAAAACATATTCTTTTGTTTTAAAATGAGCATATTCCAATGGAAATCTTATATGATAATATAAAATTAAAAATGTGATGCCCATTCAATACAAAACGAAACAATTTATTTTGCATGAGAATGGGTATATGTCCATTCTAAACATTGTAATACAAGCAATGTTGATTTTATGAGATTTCTCCTATTATTCCTATTGATACCTATTTAAAAACTATGATATGATTTAATCCATACTCTTCTTAGTTTTCTTCTATTATTCCTATCTACCCAAGAAATTTTTCTATGATTTCTAAATGAGAAAGGGAAATTTCCTATTCAATAAAAGAGAATGCAAAAATACTACATCAGTTTCATAACTATTTTAACAAGATGTGAAAATAGGTGCACCTCTAAAAATAAATAAATTTGATTATTCCTATCATAAAAGGCATGTTCCCATTCTAAAAATTATAATACAAGTAATATTTATTTTTTTGACAATGGGCATGTGCACAGTAATGAACGAATAATATTTTTTTATGATAATGGACACATTCTTATACAAGTAATATTGTTTGCGATTTCTATCTACCTGAACTAATGATTCCTATATTAGAATGGGCATCTACCCATTCAATAAAAGATAATGTAAAAATGGTCAATCAAGTTCATACCTATTTAAAAGCTATGAGCATGTATAATCCATACTCTTATTTTATCATTCCTAATGCCCAAGCAAGTCCTCTATGATTCCTAAATGAGAAGGGGCATCTGCCCTTTCAATACAAGAAAATGCAAAAAAGATTCATCAATTTCATATCTCTTTTAACAAGATGTGAGAATGGGTGCACATTCTAAAACAAAGTAAGTTTGATTATTCTTTTCATAAAGGGCATATGCCCATTCTAATTAGGTATATGCACATTCTAAAAATTATAATACAAGTAATATGTTTTTTTAGAATGGGAATGTGCCTATTCTAAACATTATCATACAAGCAATACTAATTTTTATGACAGTGGGTGTAGTGCCCACTTCCCTGTGACACCTTTTGATACTGATTTTGATACTGTTTATTTCATTATAGACATTATTATGATTTTTATTTAGTATGATGTTAGATTTTGGACCATGGATTATTGTTGATCTTGATTTGGTTATGATGCATGTTGATTATTAGAGACACTTCATATGTGGATAATGATATACTATTTGACATGGATATATTGTGAATGTCCTTCGTGCATGTGATTTTTGGATATTGTGAGTAGACTTAGAAAATGGACATTATATGATGATGATATAGTTTGTTTATATAAGTTGTAAGTGATATTGTTAATTTCCTTGATGTTGTTGTGATTCATATGTATATATGATTTGGTGATTTTATTTATATCATGTTGGATGTTCTGCTATGGCCACAAGGCTGAAGGAGGTATTTGTGTTTTGCAGGTTAAAAATCACAACAAACATCGGGGGATTGGAGACCAACCACAATGGAATTCTAGGTGAATTCAACGAGTCACCATGGAAACTTGTTTTTTTATGTTTGTGTTTGATTGTTGTTAGGGATTCCCATGGGGGGGATCACCTTTATATGTGACCATGGGTTTTGTGTATTTTATTATGTGGTTCCTTTTTATTATTGTTGTATGTATTTTATTAGTGATGTGTCCCCTTATTCTATTTAATTAACTGGTGGAAGATTGAATGTGAGAAAACATATGGGTAAAGGTTAATTAATTAAATTTATGATATGAGAAAGTAATTATAGAATTTTTTGGCTTATTGTATTAAATATGTAAGTCATGTGTAAGTTTGTGTAAGAGTTGAGTAAGTCAAATTTTGGAGTATGAAACACTTCACCTCCTTGGAAATTCAAATTTTTCCTTGGAGGCTTGTAGGACAAGTAAAACTTGTTCCATACCTCTTAAGTTTATTCACCAACCATACCTATGGTTTAAGGGTTGAATTTATATTTTTATAATGCATTTGTATTAATCATGTTGCATGTTTTGATAGCACCCTTCTTACATTTTATTTAATTCAGTCCTTTGGGGTGTTAGCTTTTTGGAGTGTGCAAGTAAACTGTCATATTTTCACCCACCTCTTTATTGTGCCTTAGAGAATGAAATTTGACTTTGGTGTTGGAGTTGAGGATGCATGATGCGACATCCTACATGGATCCATTTCATCCTCTTCTCTTCCATCTTCTATAAAATTCAAACTCATTTCCTTGTTTTGGGTTGTTGAAATTTTGTTTACTTCCTTTTTGGGGTGCATTTTTGTTGTTGGGGAGCTCTTGTGGATTTGGAGGAGATTGCAGATCATTTCATACTTGGATATTGTTGATTTTGGGATTATGTTTTTAGCATTGAAAGCTTGCTATTTGGAAACAAAATCTACCATGGAGAGGTAGGAGCTTAGCTCTTCTCTTATGCTGTTATTTCTTGTTGTGTTTGTGTGAATGGTGTATGTTTTGTTTATTTGTTGGTTGTTTGGGTAGACTGCCATAGGAATGGTGTAGGATAAGGATATGGGAAATTCATGTGCAGGGCATAAGGGAATTCCAGTGGCATCAAAATTCTTGTGGAGGGAGTTTGGGTTTGGGATCCACCATGGAAACGAAATAGCTTGCTTTTCTTACTTTGTGGGGGGGCATAAGGAAAATTGTGGGGGGAATAAGGAGGGATTGTGGGGGGCATAAGGACATGTGTGATGAATTTTATTGGCATTTTGTTATAAGTGGATACCCAATTCCCATTGGGACACATAAGCAGCTTCTCCCATAGTCCTTGCTCCTTTGGCTTGTATGATAAAGCCTGAGTTCTGTTTGAATGTTTTCAACTGTAGTTGTAAACTATTGTCTTGTGTTAAACTATGTTTTAAGTTGAAATGTGCATGTTGAAAGAATATTTTTTCGCAAGCCTGTTGTTTCCATGACTTTAAATACATTTCCTATTGCATTGTGGTTATGGCTCGGGGGCCAATGATGAAGGATGGCTTCTCCTTTCAATGGATGTCTTGGTTGGGTGGAGAGCTTTGCCTTTCCCCCACTTTTGTTGTGATCAAATTGGAATAAAAAGGGAACTTGCATGTTGTTTTCGTGGAGCAGAGGAGAAAGACATTTGACAGTCCCTTGTGAAAGAGAATTCTTTTGTAACCTTTCCCTCTTGGAAGTGGATGAAATTGTAATGTATTTTGTGATGAAAAGATGTTTGTAATTGGTTATGAAAGTTGTATATTCAAAATGTGAAAGATATTTATACTTTGTTCTGTCCTTTAGAAAGAAAGAAATAGAAATTTATTATTTCCATTCAAACATTAAAAGATGTAAAGTTGTATAATTGAAGTCAATAAAGAATTGCAATACCTTTCTTCATATGCATTGTTTTTTTGAAGTGGGACATCAAATTGTGATTGGAATCCTTGTTTGGAAAGTGGAAAAAGGAAGAAACACGTGAGAAGAAATTGTATTATTCTGCCTTGTTTAAAATATATGATTTTGGAAAGGATAGAAAACTGCATTCTTATTTTAATGTTTGATTGAAGAAGGAAAAACATTGAAGGCTAGCATGGAATGAATTCAATGTTTTATTGCATGGCAAAAGAGATAGTTTAATCTCTACTTATAGAAATGTATAAGTTCTTTTACTTCATTGTATATCTTGTAAAATTCCTTAATCAAATGTTCAAATAAACCTACAAATAGATAAAAGACAAATGCAATATTAAATTGAACTTAGTATGACCAAAATGACCCCAAACAGACTAAAAACTCTTAAGAAATCTTCAAGAAACCTTTCAATTAAACAAAGGGAATTTTTGCAGTCTTCTTTATGTCAAATGTTGGAAAATTTGAAATGCAAACCATTCAACAAATTAACCCTTGCAATCTATCCCAAAATTCATCTTAGAATAATTCTCCATGTTTGTTTGGCATGTGGAGTGAAGGAGAAGACCAAATTGAATAAATTTTATGAGTTAAAATATACCAGTTTGCTTTTATAAGGCATAAAGAAAGTTTTCATGAAATTGACCCCATAAATTTTATCAAAATCTAAATCTTATGATTCTTGTGCAAAGATGGCATCGAGATCTTTCGAGAAAGTCCCCGTTTGCCCAAAACTAAGATTTCTAGCAAAAGTTATGGTCCTTTGAAGTTTTCCTTCCTTGGCGGGAAAATTTGGGAAAATTTTCCCTAGTGGGCCTGCGAACCAAATTTTTCATTTGAAAACTTAGAAAAAAAATTAAAAAAAATTTGGGGAAATTTTTTAAAATCATCCCGCCAGCTCGCAGCCTACCAGAGACTACCATGTGGCAACATCAAGTGATAGCAGAAGGAGGGGGAAACCCTCGCAAACTTATCCTTTTTAAAATTTTGTTTAGAAATTGTTTCTTAATTTTCCCGTGGCCCCGCACTCTGGCCCTACCACAAAGTCCCATCCGTGGACGTGTGGGCCCGTGCGTCAAACCTGTCCCTTTCCCCTCCCTTTGGGCAAAATTTCCCAAACTCCTATGCCACCCCACCCTTCCCTCATCCTCTCCCCACCTTGTCTTATATCCCGACACGTGTCCTTGGAGGACTCGTGGAGGTGCGGGTGAAATATGGACTTTGCCCCCATGCGGGGAAAATTTTAAAACACCACCCTACAACTTGGCAACCCGAAAAAGTGCTTTACACCCCCACTGGACATGTGTCCCTTTTGGGAAAATTTTCACCCCAGCACCCGCCAACCCATAACTTTAGTTTATAAGGAGTTAGGAGGACTTCTTTATACTGTCAGAAAGGTGAGAAAATTTCCTATCCAATGGGAATGATTCAAGGAAATTTTGAATGCATTAAGTATGATAAAAACCAAGTTGAAACTCTGAGCCTGTTAGAGAGTGGGTATGGTGATAGTTTACCCTCTGAACCTATCTGAAACTTATAACCCTAAAATTTGGACCTTGTGACCTCTGATTAATATAAATAAAAGAGAAGTATGTTATAGTAGATTAATCTTGTTCTGGAACTTGTTAGTGATGGTTGTTGCCTTGCAACCTAGCTATTGACACTTTTTATCAAAAAAAAATTATTCCATAATTTTCCTAACTAATCCTAGGTTGTTTCTTGGGTCTCAAGTGGGTTGTTTTAGCGGGCATCACACTTGGTATCAGAGAAGTGGTTCAAAATATTGGACCATTGGGCATAGTAGAAAACTTGGGACATGAAACTTAAACCTAGCACACCTTTAAATCTAGAAAACAACTTAGCTTAGAAATTGTTTATTTTAGTAAACATGGAAATTGAATAAAACTTAGAAAAATGAACTAACTCTCACTTTGGTCTGTGTAGGAGGTGCAGACGGGGTGAGGGGAATTTTCACATAGAATCATACTTACCACCACTACCACCACTGGATCAGGGTGCAGTAGCCATCCTACCCCATATTTTGCAGACTCTTCAAAATGTTAATGTCGATCTACGTGGAGTATTAGGAGGACATGTAGCCATCCATGACAAAGCCCCTTCCATTGAGGGTCAAGTATCTCCTTGACCCAGTGAGAAGCATAGAGGAGAGAACTCCCATGTGGAGTCAGCCAGAGAAAATTCACCATTGAGGGGACAGGGTGAAAGAGTTGCAGAGCATAGAGAGATGTCTCATAGCCCTAGGCATAGGGATGAGCGTACAGAGAGACTTAGAGGATGTTAGACCATAGCTGTAGATCACATTAGGGAGATCCAAAGCTTCAGCCATCACATTAATCAGGTGACATGGGTGGATTCTAGGTAGAGGCCTAGCTAGTGAGTTTGAGTGGTTACTTCAAGATTTGTCCTTATTCTAGCAACACAAAAGCTCATGTTGCAATCCATCTACTGAGGGATGGAGTAGGAGTGTGGTGGAGGACAGAGGAGCAGAAGCTCCATGTTGATTATGAGACAGTGACCTGGGAGCTCTTTGAGGAGCATTTCCAGAGTAGATATTTGTCACGGAGGTTCATATAGCAGCGGATAGATGAGTTTCATGACCTCTGATAGGCATCTCTTTCAGTAGCAGAGTATGAGAGTAGGTTTTTAGATCTACTATAGTATGTTGAGTACATGTAGGATGAGTAGGTGCAAATTCATAGGTTCATCTGAGGCCTGAATCTAGACATTGGAGGTGTAGTGTGGATCCATTGTCCACAAAAATTAGCTGAGGCCATTGAGAAGGCCTATATAGCAGAGGAGACTTGGGGGAAGACCCAACAGGACAGAGACCAAGTCTAGAGCTGCATACAATAGATGCAGGACAATAGTTTGAGGGGGTCACTACCCCTTCCTTGTGGTGGACAAGGCTCAACACAATCATCATTTAGACCACAGCAGCAGCAGCAGTCCTGCCCACCTCATAGAACTCCACAGAGAGCTAATACACAGAGAGGTCAGAGTATGGGGCCTCCTCCGAGGGGTCCCATTAGGACACAGGGTGGACCTAGAGCTCAGTCAGGAGGAGCTCTCTAGAAGAGACCTCAACAGACCGTAGCCAGATCATCAAGATCCACACCAAAGACTTCTAGGGCACCTACTGGAGGTGCTACTCTATGGGGAGGATCAGGAGGATGTTTTAGCTATAGAGTTACTAGACACTTTTAGAGAGACTGCCCACATAACCCTAATAACAAGGGTAAGACACAGATCTCAGAGACAAATGTTGGTGACATGGGATGCAGCCACAAGATTTATGTAGTGGTTGAGAACTTCCAGGCCAAGCATCAGAGTACAATCATTGAGACTACAGGTAGCATTAGTGGTATTCCTACCTCTATATTATTTGATTTTGGTTCTTCTAATTCTTTCATTGCACCATATTTAGTAGAGCGATGCAGGCTGGTGGTAATTAGGTAGGATCATAGGTGGAATATCGAGATGGATTTTGGAGCCAAGATCTTTGTAGACTCCTTAGTTAAGGAGTGTGTAGTGGATTTGGGACCTTTCACCACTACCTCGGATCTCTGTATCCTTCCTTTGGGCTCGTACAAAGTCATTTTGGGCATGAATTGGTTATCTACACACAGTGCTAGGATGGATTGTTACCAAAATACTATATCTTGTGTAAAAGATTTGGGAGTGGAGTCAGTGATTTTAGGGGTCAGGGGACCCGTTTCTATTCACACCATCTCCACTATACAGCTTAAGCGGTGCATGTAATGGGGTTGTCAGATGTATGTTGTTATATTTAGTGACAAATCAGAGGATAGGTCTAGTGGACCATCACTAGATGATCATCCCATTTTTAGAGAGTTTGCAGATGTCTTTCAAGAGGAGCTACTGGGATTACCACCCCCACATGAGATTGATTTTCATATAGATCTAGTTCCTAGATCAGAGCCCATCTCATGAGCACCTTATCAGAGGAGCACCCTATAATCTCTATGAGCTCAAGTTGCAACTTGAGGGCCTTTTGGAGAAAGGCCTTATCCATCCTAGTATATCCCCTTAGGGTACACTGGTGATCTTTGTAAAGAAGAAGGATGGATCCTTGCAGTTTTGTATTGATTACCGCCAGCTGAACAAGGTAACGATCAAGAATCATTATCCCCTTTCACATATTGATGACTTGTTTGATTAGATGAAGGGAGCCACAATTTTCTCTAAGGTTGATCTTAAGTCAAGTTACTATCAGCTGATGATTTCAGAGGAAAACATTCATAAGACCATCTTCTTTACGAGATATGGCCACTATGAGTTCACACTGGTACCTTTTGGTATGACTAATACCCCCATAGTGTTTATGAGTTTGATGAATGGGGTATTCAGGACCTTCTTAGATTGCTTCATGCTCATCTTCCTAGATGACATTTGATTTACTCACGTACGTGTGAGGAGCACGAGGGGCACCTTTTCCAAGTTCTTCAGTGTCTTTGGGAGCAGCAGCTTTACGAGAACTTGGAGAAGTGTGCTTTCTTTCAGACGGAGTTGCAGTAGTTGGGTCATATCATTTCTAGGGAAGGTATCACCATTGATCCTTCCAAGATTAGGGCCATTAAGGATTGGCTAGCACCCCACTATGGTGACTGAGGTGTGCATCTTCATGGGATTAGTAGGATACTACCAGAGATTTTTTAGGATTTCTCTCAGATTGTGCACCATATCACTTCCCTTCAGAGGAAAGGGAAGAAGTTTGTTTGGTTAGATAGATGCAAGTAGAACTTCAGGACACTAAAGGAATGCCTCACTACAACAACTATTCTTCTAGTGCTAGATCCTCAGGGTGAGCTTTTCATTTTCACAGATGCTTCCTTAGTAGGGCTTGGAGGTGTGTTGATGCAGGAGGGAAAAGTAGTGGATTTTGAGTCTCAAAAACTTAAGGATTACAAGATTAACTATCCAACTCATGATCTTGAGCTTATGACAGTTGTGCACACCTTGGTTCAATGGAGACACTTTCTTCTTGGTCAGAGATTCACACTCAGGATAGATCACTTGACTATTTGCCACCTCTTCACGCAGCCCAATCTCAACACTCGTTAGTGGCATTGGATGGGCTTGCTTTGTGAGTATGATATGGAGATAGAGCATGTGAAGGGGAAGGATAATGTGGTAGAAGATACTCTCAGTAGATGGAGACATGTGGCTATGGCCACTTCAGTGAGCATAGATTTGTGGAGTAGGATTCTTTAGTAGCTTCCTCTTAACATCTTCTACATTACAGTTCGAGCAGAGATGGAGTCTCAAAGACCCCTTAAGGGGAATTTTGATGGTTTCTCATTAGAGGTAGATGGTCTTCTTAGGCACAGAGGACAGATTTATGTTCCCAGAGATGGAGGCTTGAGGCAAGAAATCTTGGTAGAGGCACATTGTACACCCTATTCAGCCCATCCTGGGGTGAAGAAGATGTACGCCACCCTGAGAAAGTTGTATCATTAGAGAGGACTTTGTAGAGATGTGTTCCAGTTTGTGTCACGGTGTTTGGAGTGCCAGAGAGTTAAGGCTAAGCATTAACATCCAGCTAGCCTTCTTTATCCTCATGCTATACTGGAATGGAAGTGGGACACCATTTCCATGGATTTCGTTGTTGGGCTACCGATGTCAAGATATCACCATGACACCATTATGGTCATGGTTGATAAATTGACAAAAGTGGCTCAATTTTCTCTAGTGAAGACCCCTTATATAGCTAGAGCAGTGGCATGGGTATATTTGGATGAGATTGTTAGGTTGCATGGGATTTCATGGAAGTTCATTTGTGACCGTGATCCCTTTGTACACTTCCCATTTCTGGACTACCACGCAGTATGTCCTTGAGATGAGAATCAACTTCAGCATGATATATCACCCCGAGATAGATGAACAGACTAAGCGGGTGAATCATATTTTAGAGGACATGCTCAGGATGTATGTGATGGACCAGCAATCTAGATGGGAGGAGTACCTATACTTGGTGGAGTTTTCCTATAATAATAGAATTTAGAGTTCTATAGGCATGGTTCCTTTTTAAGATTTGTATGGTAGAGAGTGCAAAACACCTCTTAGTTGGGACAAGTTAGAGGAAATAGTATTTCTTTGACCAGCTCTTCTATAGGACATGGAGAAGCAGGTGGTGTTGATCAGGCAGAGATTGCAGGAGGAACATGACACACACAAGAAGTATGTGGATTAGTATAGGATCAACCATATTTTTGATGTGGGCATGAAGGTAATCCTTCATGTCAGGCCACACAAGAGCCCTATCCATTATGTAAAAGGTTCTAAGTTAGCTCCTAGATTCATGGGTCCTTCTGAGATCTTGGAGCATATTGGCCCTTTGGTGTACCATCATAGCATTGCCACCTAGCTTGTCTCGCATACATGATGTGTTTCATGTTTCAGTTCTTTGGAGATATATTGCAGATCCATCTCATGTACTAGATTGGACATCATTGTAGGTGTAGGATCAGGGGAAGGTAATGGTGGAGCCCATTTGTATCCTATATTGTAGGACCCTAGGCCTTCGAGGCACATACGTTGATTAGGTTTTGGTGCAGTGGGACAGATATGATGAGACTGCAGCTACATGGGAGGATGCTACCTTATTACGAGTTCAGTTTCTACATTTGTTCCAGTGGACTTCCAGGATGAATTCGAGTCTAAGGGGAGGGTGATGTAGTTCCCACTTCCCTTTAACACCTTTTGATACTGTTGATTTCATTATGGACATTATTATGATTTTGATTTAGTATCATGTTAGATGTTGGACCATGGATTATTGTTGGTCTTGATTTGGTTATGATGTATATTGATTATTAGAGACACTTCATATGTGGATGATGATATACTATTTGACATGGATATATTGTGAATGTCATTCGGGCATGTGATTTTTAGATATTGTGAGTAGACTTAGAAAATGGACATTATATGATGATGATATAGTTTGTTGATATAAGTTGTAAGTGATATTGTTAATTGCCTTGATGTTGTTATGATTCATATGTATAGATGATTTGGTGATTTTATTTATATCATGTTGGATGTTCTGATATGGCCACGAGGCCGAAGGAGGTATTTGTGTTTTGCATGTTAAATATCACAAAAAAAATTTGGGGATTGGAGACCAACCACAATGGAATTCTATGTGAATTCAACGATTCACCATGGCAACTTGTTTTGTTGTGTTTGTATTTGATTGTTATTAGGGATTCCCATGGGGGGGACAACCTTTATATGTGACCATCGATTTTTTGTATTTTATTATGTGGTTCCTTTTTATTATTGTTATATGTATTTTATTAGTGATGTGTCCCCTTATTCTATTTAATTAACTGGTGGAAGATTGAATGTGAGAAAACATATGGGTAAAGGTTAATTAATTAAATTTGGGATATGAGAAAGTAATAATAGAATTTGTTGGCTTATTGTATTAAATATGTAAGTGATGTGTAATTTTGTGTAAGAGTTGAGTAAGTCAGATTTTGGAGTATGAAACACTCCACCTCCTCGGAAATTTGAATTTTTCCTTGGAGGTTATTTTTGGAGGCTTGTGGGACAAGTAAAACTTGTCCCATACCTCTTAAGTTTATTCACTAACCATACCTATGGTTGGAGGGTTGAATTTAGATGTTTATAATGCATTTGTATTAATCATGTTGCATGTTTTGATAGCACCCTTCTTACATTTTATTTAATTTAGTCCTTTGGGGTGTCGGCTTTTTGGAGTGTGCAAGTAAACTTCCATATTTTTAACCCACCTCTTTATTGTGCCTTGGAGAATGAAATTTGACTTTGGTTTTAGATTTGAGGATGTGTGACGTGGCATCCTACATGGATCCACATCATCCTCTTCTCTTCCCTCTTCTATAAAAATTCAAACTCATTGCCTTGTTTTGGGTTTTTGAAAATTTTCTTACTTCCTTTTTGGGGCTCATTTTTGTTGTTAGGACATCTTGTTGATTTGGAGGAGATTGGAGATCATTTCATACTTAGATATTACTAATTTTGGGACTGTGTTTTTGGCATTGAAAGCTTGTTGTTTGGAAACAAAAGCTACCGTGGAGAGGTAGGAGCTTAGCACTTCTCTTATGCTATTATATCTTGTTGTGTTTGTGTGAATGGTGTATGTTTTTTATTTTTTGGCCATTTGGGTAGTTTGCCATAGGAATGGTGTAGGAAAATGCTATGGGGAATTCATGTGGGGGGGCATAAGGAAATGCGAGGGGCATCAAAATTTTTGTGGAGGGAGTTTGGGTTTGGGATCCACAATGGAAAGGAAATAGCTTGCATTTCTTACTTTGTGGGGGGGCATAAGGAAAATTGTGGGGGGCATAAGGAGGGATTATGGGGGCCATAAGGATATGTGTGATGAATTTTATTTCTGTTTTGTTACAGGTGGATATCTAATTCCCATTGGGAGGAATAAGTAGCTTCCCCCATAGTCCTTGCTTCTTTGGCTTGCATGATAAAGCCTGAGTTCTGTTTGAATGTTTTCAAATGCAGTTGTAAACTACTGTCTTGTGTTAAACTACTTTTTAAGTTGAAATGTGCATGTTGAAAGAATGTTGTGTGTATATTTTTGTGGAATCCTATTGTTTTCATGACTTTAAATACATTTCCTATTGCATTGTTGTTGGGGCTCGGGGGCCAATGATGAAGGATGGCTTCTCCTTTCATTGGATGTCTTGGTTGGGTGGGGAGTGTTGTCTTTCCCCCACTTTTGTTGTGATCAAATTGTAATAAAAGGGAACTTCCATGTTGATGTCCTGGAGCAGATGAGAAAGACATTTGACAGTCCCTTGTGAAAGAGAATTCTTTTGTAACCTTTCCCTCTTAGAAGTGGATGAAATTGTAATGTATTTTGTGATGAAAATATTTTTGTAATTGGTTTATGAAAGTTGTATATTCGAAATGTGAAAGATATTTATACTCTGTTCTATTCATTGGAAAGAAAGAAATAGAAATCTATTATTTACATTCAAACATTGAAAGATGTAAATTTTACAATTGAAGTCAATAAAGAATTGCAATACCTTTCTTCATATGCATTGTTGTTTTGAATGGGACATCCACAAAAATTAGCTGAGGCCATTGAGAAGGCCTATATAGCAGAGGAGACTTGGGGGAAGACCCAACAGGACAGAGACCAAGTCTAGAGCTGCATACAATAGATGCAGGACAATAGTTTGAGGGGGTCACTACCCCTTCCTTGTGGTGGACAAGGCTCAACACAATCATCATTTAGACCACAGCTGCAGCAGCAGTCCTGCCCACCTCATAGAACTCCACAGAGAGCTAATACACAGAGAGGTCAGAGTATGGGGCCTCCTCCGAGGGGTCCCATTAGGACACAGGGTGGACCTAGAGCTCAGTCAGGAGGAGCTCTCTAGAAGAGACCTCAACAGACCGTAGCCAGATCATCAAGATCCACACCAAAGACTTCTAGGGCACCTACTGGAGGTGCTACTCTATGGGGAGGATCAGGAAGGATGTTTTAGCTATGGATTTATCAGACACTTTTAGAGAGACTGCCCAAATAACCCTAATAATAAGGGTAAGACACAGATCTCAGAGCCAAATGTTGGTGACATGGGATGCAACCACAAGATTTATGTAGTGGTTGAGAACTTCTAGGCCAAGCATCAGAGTACAATCATTGAGACTACAGGTAGCATTAGGTTGTATCCTACCTCTATATTATTTTGATTTGGTTCTTCTAATTCTTTCATTGCACCATCTTTAGTAGAGCGATGCAGGTCGGTGGCAATTAGGTAGGATCATAGGTGGGATATCGAGATGGATTTTGGAGCCAAGATCTTGTAGACTCCTTAGTTAAGGAGTGTGTAGTGGATTTGGGACCCTTTCACCACTACCTCGGATCTCCGTATCCTTCCTTTGGCTCGTACAGAGTCATTTTGGGCATGGATTGCTTATCTACACACAGGGCTAGGATGATTGCTTACCCAAAATACTATATCTTGTGAAAAGATTTGGGAGTGGAGTCAGTGATTTTAGGGGTCAGGAGACCCATTTCTATTCGCACCATCTCCACTATACAGTTAAGCAGTGCGTGCAATGGGGTTGTCAGATGTATGTTATTATATTCAGTGACAGATCAGAGGATGGGTCTAGTGGACCATCACTAGATGAGCATCCATTTTTAGAAGAGTTTACAGAATGTCTTTCCAAGGGAGCTACTGGGATTACCACCCCCACATGAGATTTATTTTCATATAGATCTAGTTCTTAGATCAGAGCCTATCTCATGAACACCTTTATCAGAGGAGCACCCTATAGCTCTATGAGCTAAAGTTGCAATTGAGGGCTTTTTTTGGAGAATGCCTTATCCATCCTAGTGTATCCCCTTAGGGTACCCATCGGTGATCTTTGTAAAGAAGAAGGATGGATCCTTGAAGTTTTGTATTGATTACCGCCAGTTGAACAAGGAACGATCAAGAATCATTATCCCCCTTTCCACATATTGATGACTTGTTTGATCAGATGAAGGGAGCCACAATTTTCTCTAAGGTGATCTTAAGTCAAGTTACTATCAGCTGAAGGATTTCAGAGGAAAACATTCATAAGACCATCTTCCGTACGAGATATGGCCACTATGAGTTCACAGTGGTACCTTTTGGTATGACTAATACCCCCAGTAGTGTTTATGAGTTTGATGTGAATGGGGTATTCAGGACCCTTCTTAGATTGCTTCATGCTCATCTTCCTAGATGACATTTGATTTACTCACGTACGTGTGAGGAGCACGAGGGGCCACCTTTTCCAAGTTCTTCAGTGTCTTTGGGAGCAGCAGCTTTACGGGAACTTGGAGAAGTGTGCTTTCTTTTCAGACGGAGTTGCAGTAGTAGTTGGGTCATATCATTTCTAGGGAAGGTATCGCCATTGATCCTTCAAATATTAGGGCCATTAAGGATTGGCTAGCACCCCACTACGGTGACTGAGGTGTGTAGCTTCATGGGATTAACAGGATACTACCAGATATTTTTTAGGACTTCTCTCGGATTGTGCACCCTCTCACTTCCCTTCAGAGGAAAGGGAAGAAGTTTGTTTGGTCAGATAGATGCAAGCAGAACTTCAGGACACTAAAGGAATGCCTCACTACAACAAACTATTCTTCTAGTGCCATATCCTCAGGGTGAGCTTTTCATTTTCACAAATTCTTCCTTAGTAGGCTTGGAGGTGCTGTTTGATGCAGGAGGGAAAAGTAGTGGATTTTGAGTCTCGAAAACTCAAGGATTACAAGATTAACTATCCAAATCATGATCTTGAGCTTTGTGACAGTTGTGCACACCTTGGTTCAATGGAGAAGAACTTTCTTCTTGGTTAGAGATTATACTCAGGATAGATTCACTTGACTATCACCACCTCTTCACACATCCCAATCTCAACACTCGTTAGTGGCGTTGGATGGAGTTGCTTTGTGAGTATGATATGGAGATTAGGCATGTGAAGGGGAATGATAATGTGGTAGAAGATACTCTCAGTAGATGGAGACATGTGGCTATGGCCACTTCTAGTGAGCATAGATTTGTGGAGTAGGATTCTTTAGTAGCTTCCTCTTAACATCTTCTACATTACAGTTCGAGCAGAGATGGAGTCTCAAAGACACCTTAAGGGGAATTTTGATGGTTTCTCATTAGAGGTAGATGGTCTTCTCAGGCACAGAGGATAGATTTATGTTCCCAGAGATGGAGGCTTGAGGCAAGAAATCTTGGTAGAGGCACATTGTGCACCCTATTCATCCCATCCTGGGGTGAAGAAGATGCACGCCACCCTAAGAAAGTTGTATCATTAGAGAGGACTTCATAGAGATTTGTTCTCAGTTTGTGTCACTGGTGTTTTAGAGTGCCAGAGAGTTAAGGCTAAGCATTAATATCTAGCTAGCCTTATTTATCCTCATGCTATACTGGAATGGAAGTGGGACACCATTTCCATGGATTTCATTGTTGGGCTACCGATGTCAAGATATCACCATGACACCATTATGGTCATGGTTGATAAATTGACAAAAGTGGCTCACTTTTCTCTAGTGAATACCCCTTATATAGCTAGAGCAATGGCACGGGTATATTTGGATGAGATTGTTAGGTTGCACGGGATTCCATGGAAGTTCATTTGTGACCGCGATCCTTTGTACACTTCCCATTTCTGGACTACCATGAAGTATGTCCTTGAGATGAGAATCAACTTCAGCATGATATATCACCCTGAGATAGATGAACAGACTAAGCGGGTGAATAATATTTTAGAGGACATGCTCAGGATGTATGTGATGGACCAGCAATCTAGATGAGAGGAGTACCTATACTTGGTGGATTTTTCCTATAATAATAGAATTTAGAGTTCTATAGGCATGGCTCCTTTTTAAGATTTGTATGGTAGAGAGTGCAAAACACCTCTTAGTTGGGACAAGTTAGAGGATGTAGTATTTCTTCGACCAGCTCTTCTATAGGACATGGAGAAGCAGGTGGTGTTGATCAGGTAGAGATTGCAGGAGGAACATGACACACACAAGAAGTATGTGGATTAGTATAGGATCAACCGTAGTTTTGATGTGGGCATGAAGGTAATCCTTCATGTCAAGCCACACAAGAGCCCTATCCATTATGTAAAAGGTTCTAAGTTAGCTCCTAGATTCATGGGTCCTTTTGAGATCTTGGAGCATATTGGTCCTTTGGTGTACCATCTAGCATTGCCACCTAGCTTGTCTCGCATACATGATGTGTTTCATGTTTCAGTTCTTTGGAGATATATTGCAGATCCATCTCATGTACTAGATTAGACATCATTGTAGGTGTAGGATCAGGGGAAGGTAATGGTGGAGTCCATTTGTATCCTATATTGTAGGAACCTAGGCCTTCGAGGCACATACGTTGATTAGGTTTTGGTGCAGTGGGACAGATATGATGAGACTGCAGCTACATGGGAGGATGCTACCTTATTACGAGTTTCAGTTTCCTACATTTGTTTCCAGTGACTTCCAGGATGAATTCGAGTCTAAGGGGAGGGTGATGTAGTTCCCACTTCCCTTTGGCACCTTTTGATACTGTTGATTTCATTATGGACATTATTATGATTTTGATTTAGTAATCATGTTAGATATTGGACCATGGATTATTGTTGGTCTTGATTTGGTTATGATGTATATTGATTATTAGAGACTACTTCATATGTGGATGATGATATACTATTTGACATGGATATATTGTGAATGTCATTCGGGCATGTGATTTTTAGATATTGTGAGTAGACTTAGAAAATGGACATTATATGATGATGATATAGTTTGTTGATATAAGTTGTAAGTGATATTGTTAATTGCCTTGATATTGTTGTGATTCATATGTATAGATGATTTGGTGATTTTATTTATATCATGTTGGATGTTCTGATATGGCCACAAGGCTGAGGAGGTATTTGTGTTTTGCATGTTAAAAATCACAAAAAAAAATTGGGGGATTGGAGACCAACCACAATGGAATTCTAGGTGAATTCAACGAGTCACCATGGCAACTTGTTTTGTTGTGTTTGTATTTGATTGTTATTAGGGATTCCCATGGGGGGGAAAACCTTTATATGTGACCATGGATTTTGTGTATTTTATTATGTGGTTCCTTTTTATTATTGTTGTATGTATTTTATTAGTGATATGTCCCCTTATTCTATTTAATTAACTGGTGGAAGATTGAATGTGAGAAAACATATGGGTAAAGGTTAATTAATTAAATTTGGGATATGAGAAAGTAATAATAGAAGTTTTTGGCTTATTGTATTAAATATGTAAGTGATGTGTAATTTTTTGTAAGAGTTGAGTAAGTCAGATTTTGGAGTATGAAACACTCCACCTCCTTGGAAATTCAAATTTTTCCTTGGAGGTTATTTTTGGAGGCTTGTGGGACAAGTAAAACTTGTCCCATACCTCTTAAGTTTATTCACTAACCATACCTATGGTTGGAGGGTTGAATTTAGACTTTTATAATGCATTTGTATTAATCATGTTGCATGTTTTGATAGCACCCTTCTTACATTTTATTTAATTTAGTCCTTTGGGGTGTGGGCTTTTTGGAGTGTGCAAGTAAACTTCCATATTTTTAACCACCTCTTTATTGTGCCTTGGAGAATGAAATTTGACTTTGGTTTTGGATTTGAGGATGTATGACGTGGCATCTTACATGTATCCACATCATCCTCTTCTCTTCCCTCTTCTATAAAATTCAAACTCATTTCCTTGTTTTGGGTTTTTGAAAATTTTCTTACTTCCTTTTTGGGGCTCATTTTTGTTGTTAGGACATCTTGTTGATTTGGAGGAGATTGGAGATCATTTCATACTTGGATATTACTGATTTTGGGACTGTGTTTTTGGCATTGAAAGCTTGTTGTTTGGAAACAAAAGCTACCGTTGAGAGGTAGGAGCTTAGCTCTTCTCTTATGCTATTATATCTTGTTGTGTTTGTGTGAATGGTGTATGTTTTTTTATTTGTTGGCCATTTGGGTAGTCTGCCATAGGAATGGTGTAGGAGAAGGCTATGGGGAATTCATGTGGGGGGCATAAGGAAATGCGAGGGGCATCAAAATTCTTGTGGAGGGAGTTTGGGTTTGGGATCCACAATGGAAAGGAAATAGCTTGCATTTCTTACTTTGTGGGGGGGAATAAGGAAAATTGTGGGGGGCATAAGGAGGGATTATGGGGGCCATAAGGATATGTGTGATGAATTTAATTTCCGTTTTGTTACACGTGGATATATAATTCCCATTGGGAGGCATAAGTAGCTTCCCCCATAGTCCTTCCTCCTTTGGCTTGCATGATAAAGCCTGAGTTATGTTTGAATGTTTTCAAATGCAGTTGTAAACTACTGTCTTGTGTTAAACTATGTTTTAAGTTGAAATGTGCATGTTGAAAGAATGTTGTGTGTATATTTTTGTTGAAGCCTATTGTTTCCATGACTTTAAATACATTTCCTATTGCATTGTGGTTGGGGCTCGGGGGCCAATGATAAAGGATGGCTTCTCCTTTCATTGGATGTCTTGGCTGGGTGGGGAGCATTGTCTTTCCCCCACTTTTGTTGTGATCAAATTGGAATAAAAAGGGAACTTGCATGTTGATGTCCTGGAGTAGAGGAGAAAGACATTTGATAGTCCCTCTTGAAAGATAATTCTTTTGTAACCTTTCCCTCTTGGAAGTGGATGAAATTGTAATGTATTTTGTGATGAAAATATGTTTGTAATTGGTTATGAAAGTTGTATATTCGAAATGTGAAAGATATTTATACGCTTGTTCTATTCATTGGAAAGAAAGAAATAGAAATCTATTATTTACATTCAAACATTGAAAGATGTAAAGTTTTACAATTGAAGTCAATAAAGAATTGTAATACCTTTCTTCATATGCATTGTTGTTTTGAATTGGGACATCAAATTTTTATTGGAATCCTTGTTTGGAAAGTTGAAAAAGGAAGAAACACGTGAGAAGAAATTGTATTATTCTACCTTGTTTAAAATATATGATTTTGGAAAGGATAGAAAACTGCATTTTTATTTTAATGTTTGATTGAAGAAGGAAAAATTTTTAAGGCTAGCATCGAATGAATTCAATGTTTTATTGCATGGCAAAAGAGATAGTTTAATCTCTTCTTCTAGAAATGTATAAGTTCTTTTACTTCACTGTATACCTTGTAAAATGCCTTAATCAAATGTTCAAATAACCCTGCAAATAGATAAAAGACAAATGCAATATTAAATTGAACTTAGTATGACCAAAATGACCCCAAACAAACTAAAAACTCTTAAGAAATCTTTAAGAAACCTTTCAATTAAACAAAGGGAAATTTTGCAAGCTTCTTTCTGTCAAATGTTGGAAAATTTGAAATGCAAACCAATTCAACAAATTAACCCTTGCAATCTATCCCAAAATTCATCTTAGAACAATTTTCCATGTCTTTTTGGCATGTGGAGTGAAGGAGAAGACCAAATTGAATAAATTTTATAAGTTAAAATATACTAGTTTAATTTTATAAGGCCTACAGAAATTTTTCATGAAATTGACCCCTTAAACTTTATCAAAATATAAAACTTATGATTATTTTGCAAAGAGGGCATTGAGAGCTTTCTAGAATGTCCTCGTTTTCTCAAAACTGAGCTTTCTAGACAAAGTTATGGCCCTATGAAGTTTTCCTTCCTTGGTGGGAAAATTTGGGAAAATTTTCCCTGGCGGCCCTGTGGCCTGAAATTTTCCATTTGAAAAATTAGAAAAAAAATTAAAATTTTGGGGGAAAATTTTTAAATTACCCCGCTAGTCTGCAGCCTACCAGAGACTACCACATGGTAGCATGGGGTGATAGCGGAAGGGGGGGAAACTCTCGCAATCTTATCCTTTTTGAAATTTTGTTTGGAATTTTTTTTTAAATTTTCCCCCAGCCCTGCACTCCCGCTTTGCATCAAAGAAGTACCTACCGTGGATGAGTGGGCATGCATGTCAAACCTGTCCCTTTCCCCTCTCCTTGGGCAAAATTTCTTAAATGCCTCTGTCACCCCGCCCTTCCCTCATCCTTCTCCCCGCCTTGGCTTAGAGCCCGACACGTGACCTTAGAGGACTCATGGAGGTGCAAAAGAAATGTGGACTTTTGCCTCTACACGGGGAAAATTTTAAAACACCACCCCACGAGCTGCCAACCCAAAAAAGTGCTTTTCGCACCCACTCGACACGTGTCCCTTTTGGGAAATTTTCACCCCAGGGCCCGTTGGCCCATAACTTGAGTTTTATAAGAAGTTAGGAGGACTTATTTATAATTTTGAAAAGGTGAGAAAATTTCGTATCCGTTGGGAATGATTTAGAGAAATTTTTAATGTGTTAAGTGTGAGAAAAATTAAGTTGAAATTCTAATCCTATTAGAGAGTGGGTATGGTGATAGTTTACCCTCTGAACCTAACTAAAACTTCTAACCCTAAAATTTGGACCTTGTGACCTCTGATTAATATAAATAAAAGAGAAGTATGTTATAGTAGATTAATATTGTTCCATAACTTGTTAGTGGTGGTTGTTGCCTTGCAACCTAGATATTGACACTTCTAATCAATAAAAAATTATTCCATAATTTTCTTAACTAATCCTAGGTTGTTTCTTGGGTCTCAAGTGGGTTGTTTTAGTAGGCATCACAGTGGGCATGTGAATTTTCTCTACACTCTCATACAAGAAATATTGTTTTTGATTCCTCTCTACCCATGTAGGCCTTTTATGATTCCTATATGAGAATGGGCATCTGCCCATTCAATACAAGACAATGTAAAAATGATCAATCAATTTCATAACTTTATACAAGACATGAGAATGGGTGCCTATTCTAAAACACAGTAAGTATGAAGTACAATAAATTCTAATATTTAAAATTTTCATTCTAAACAAGCATATGCGCATTCTAAACATTATAATATAAGTAATTTAGTTTTTTTAGAATGGGCATGTTCCCATTCTAAACATTCTCATACAAGCAACACTGATTTTATGATAGTGGGCATGTGCATTTTCTCTACATTATCATACAAGGAATATTATTTTTTATTCCTATCTGCCCAAGTAGGTCTTTTAGGATTCCTATATGAGAATGGGCATTTTCCCATTTAATACAAGACAATGTAAAAATTCTCAATAAATTTCATAACTTTATACAAACCGTGAGAATGGGTGCCCATTCTAAAACATAGTAAATAGGAATGACAATAAATTATACTATTTAAAATGTTCATTCTAAATAGGCATATGCACATTAAAAACATTATAATACAAGTCATGTTTTTTTTCAGAATAAGCATGTTCCCATTCTAAAAATTCTCATACAAGCAATACTTATTTTATGATAGCGGGCATGTGCATTTTCTCTACATTCTCATACAAGCAATATTGTTTGTGATTCCTATCTGCCCAAGTAGGTATTTTAGGATTCCTATATGAGAATTGACATTTACTCATTCAATACAAGAAAATGTAAAAAATGCGCAATCAATTTCTTAACTTTATACAAGCCGTGAGAATGGGTGCCCATTCTAAAACACAATAAATAGGAATGGCAATAAATTATACTATTTAAAATTTCATGATTTAATTATTTAATATTTTAGGATAGTTTTAAAAAATTTATAACTTTATATAGGATGTGAGAGTGGGTGCCCATTCTAAAACACAGTAAATATGTCAAAAGTACAATGTATTTAAATTTCATTATTATAAAACATATATTTTTACATATATGTTTCATTATTCACATAGCTATTTAAATCATTCAAATGGGTCCAATAAATTCAAATATCTAAGCATATTAAAACATTAATATGTGGTGATTTGTTTATGTATTATATATTCAAAATATTAAAGCATTAAAATGTGGCGATTTGTTAATGTATTATATATTCAAATTTTGAATGTATGTACAAAAATAAAACTATGTATTTTTCATTATTCTAATACCTTTTCAAAACATTTAAATGTTTCTAAACATTGGGATAATATGACATTAAAGCATTAAAGAAATTTAAGCATTAAAGGTTAGTGATTTATAATGGTTGGATAGATTCAAATTTTGAGACTTGTGATATTAGGATATTAAAAGCATTTAATCATTAAAGGGAGATGTTTTATTATGGTAGGTTAAATTAAAATTTCAAATTTTTGGTACCATTTTTTAGAGGCAATTTTTCTTGGTTAATTACTATACAAAAAATAGATTTTGAATGGCTAGGGTTTTGATTTTTTCTCTGTTATGGTCAGGTTTTTTTATTCAAAGATTTTGTATGAGAAAGAAGAAGTTATACGCAAGGATTTGGGCTGATTGGAAATAGAGATTATTAAAAAAGAAAATTGTTGCAATGGTAATAAAAAAGATACAAAAAGATAATTGTGGTACTAAGTATATCGAATCATTTTTTCTTATTCGAAAGGATTTGGCCTGATTGCATACAAGGATTATTGAAAAAGAAACTTGTTGTAGAGATTATTAAAAAGACATAGAAAGAGACGGGTGGTACTTAATCTATTTAATCATTTTTTTCACACCATAAACATGTACGCATTTGAATGGAATAATTTTTATTTGTATATTCGATAGTTGTTACATTTACGAATCTAAAGAAAATTATTTCTCTATTTGTTTGTTGTTACATTTATGAATGGAAACAAATCGATACTTTTTTTAGACATTAAAATAAATGAGATATATGGAAAAATGGTTCAGATAGTCTATTGTGAACTAAAATATTTGTGCTTATACATTTTTTAGGCTTTAAAATTAAAGATGGAAAAAATGAGATATAAAAACCTGGAATAGCCTGCTCTGCCATTGTCGTTTTCCCTTCAAGAAATATTGAAAAGTCTCCCTTGTAAAATCATTGTATTGGTGGCTATTTCTTCTGTAAAATATATGTATGTTCGTATTTCTCTTGCTATTGGTAGCTATATATTCTTCTTTCTTTTGCAAAATCTTTTTATCTTCGTATTTCGCAAGATGAAAAAAAATATCAGTCACAATAGAGCAAAAATCAAAACCTGATTCATTCAAAATCATTATTTTTATAATGTAATTGGCCAAAACAAGTGCCTCTTAAAAAAGAGCACCCAAAATTGAAAATTTGAATCAAACCTACCATGATAAATGACCATTAAGAGCCTTCTAAAAAGAAAGCGCTTAAAATTTAAAATTTGAAACAATCATGTTGGTATTATTAAAAATTAATTAACCAATAACAACCAGTAATAATAGAATTCAAAGTGTTTCTAATCAAGATATTGTTGGAGATATTCTATGTTGTAGTGTCAACATTAGGATATCATTGTTAATATGGATATAATATTATCATGGATAATATTAATGTAAATGTAAATGTAATATTACATATAGTAAATAGTATTTACTATATGGTAATTAGTAAGTTAATATGTTAGATAATAAAACAATGAGATATTGTTTTATTATCAATATTATTAATGTTGTTGAAACCATCCGGGTAGATTGGTTTCATGTGCAAATAGAGATTGTTGAGAAGGTTGCACATGGAGACAAAGATGTTGTTAAGAAGGTTATTATACTATGCAGCTCCTATATAATGGAGTGCATAGGTATGGGCATATTGGAAGAGTTAGTAGAATGTAATAGAAGAGAAGACTATGTGAAGCATTGTAATGTAATACAATAAGCGTGGAGTGTATACTATATATGAATATATAAATATATCAGTATGTTGTGTCATTGAGTTAAACCTGTGATCAATCAGATATGTATTGTATATGATGTACTTAGTGTGGTAGATAGAGAAGGAATCGAAGCTATTACTTGCTCCTAACCTATGAATTCCTAACATATATGATATTAATAATTAATAATTAATAATACTATAATAAATTAGTATTGCTACTAATTTAAATTATTAATTAATAATATTATAATTAATTTAAAAAGTATACTATCAAATAATATTAAATACAAGAATTATTATTACCAACAAACTTACATTACTATATTAACTAGAAACATATTAATAACATCCAATTATATTATTAAATTTTATAAATATAATGCTTAATTAATTATAGTGAATTTTAAAATTATAAAAAATACAATAAAACTTTATAAAACTAATTAACGACATCAACAACATTATTTCAAAAAAATAGAAATTAAATAATATGTATTTAACATATGATATTATGATTAAAGAAAATTAGTCAATTAACAACATTAATTAATAATACTAATAAATATATACTAGAATTATTATTTCAAATAAACTTATATTACCATATTAACTAGAAACATATTAATAACATCTAATTATATGATCAAACGAAAATTAAATAATATTAAAAATATATAATTAAATTTTATAAAACTAAGTAACAACTTTATCACCATTATTTATATTGCTTAATTAATTATAGTGCATTTTAAAATTATGAAAAATAGAATAAAAGTTTTATAAAATTACATTAACGACATAAACTCCATTATTTCAAAAAAATAGAAATCAAAGATGTATGTATTTAACATATGATATTAGGACTAAATAAAATTAATTAATCAACAACAATAATTAATAATAGTAATAATTAAATACAAGAAATAACATTGTATCATTTAATAATACAAATAAATTTCAATACTTCATATGGGCATTTGTTTACTCGAATGGGTATGACATAAAGATGAAGTGGATTGTGCCCCATTTGGCAATGAAAGGAAAACGAGATGTTATTCTTCACATTGATAAGAGTTAAAAATATTCATTTTTATGTTTTTCATGAAGAGAGAGAGAGACCAAAAGCTAGAGAATAAACACTATAAACGCTGTCAGAATATGCCTTTCCATTACAATCGTCTTCCTTCCATGCAAAATGGGGAACAACCTAACAGTAAATGTTTTTTGTTAAAGAATGGATAAATGCCCATATTTCTAAATATTCCAATACAATTGACAAAAACTATGTCCTAAACCAAAAGGTTAAATTGTCTAAAGAATGGGCTGAACGTCTATTCTCATTATTATGAGCATGTTCAAGTCTTTTTTTTTAAACAATTACCATTTTAAATAATAAATACACGATGGCTATGAAACAATATATTTGCTATGCTTTTCTCAATATGTCATGGTCTTAAACAATATTTGTTCCACCCAAGGGTCTCATTTATGAACACTTGGGCATCCACCGTTCTAAATAAATTTAATAGAACTATGAGAATGGGCATCTGATCAAAGGGTATGCAAAGATTAAATTGGAAAAATGTTCATATTGATTTCTTGTAGCATCTATGATAATGGGCATATGGCCATTTCTAATCAAAATAGGAATCATAAATAAAAATAGGCATCTGGCCAAGGGTATGTAGTGAAACAATTGGTGGAGCCAAGATACCCATTATAAAAAATAGAGTTATGCCCATTCCTAAAACAAAATTATAGTGCTACATAATTCTTGATCCCCCTCGAGATGGTATTTAACAAAGTATGCTAATTACTCCAATATGAGAATGGGCATCCCCCTCGAGATGGTCTTTAACAAAATATTCTAATTAATACAAGATGAGAATCGACATCTACCATTTCTAAATCAAATTCACACAACTATGAGAATGGGCATCTCCCTAGAGACGGTCTTTAAAAAAATATGCTAATTACTCCAATATGACAATGGGCATCTGCCATTTCAAAACCAAATTGATACAACTATGAGAATGGGCATCTACCATTTCTAAATCAAATTGATTCAACTATGAGAATGGGAATCTTCAATTTGTAAATCAAATTAATAAAACTATGAAAATGGACATTTTCCATTTCTAAAAATAAAATAATAGAGGTACATAAGGCTTGATCACCATCGAGATGATGTTTAAAAAATATGTTAATTAGTATGAGAATGTGAATCTTCCATTTCTAAATCAAATTAATAAAACTAAGAGAATTGACATCTTCCATTTCTTAAAAACAAAATACAATATGAGCTACATAAGGCATTAATCCCCTTTGATATGGTGTACAACACTTAAGCCAAATTCCCATTCCTGATTACAAAATAATAGAGCTACATAAGGCTTGATCCTGCTATGGTCTCTAAATCAATATGCTAATTAGGAAAATATGAGAAGGGGCATCTACCATATCTTAATAAAATTAATATAATAGCTAAAACTAAATTATAGAACTACATAAGGCATTTTTCCAAGGGTATGTAGTACAACAATTGGCCAACCAAAGCATGCACATGTCTTAAAAAAAAATAATAGAGCCTACATAAGGCTTAATCCCCATTCAGATGGTTTTTATCAACATATGCTAATTAAGAAATGTTTGTTTTTATGTATGAAAGAAAGAAAAATGTGCACCTGTTTACTCGAATGGGAATGACATCAAGGTAAAGTAGATAATTCCCCATTTTTGAAGAATGTAAAACAATATATTATTCTTCACATTGAGAAGAGTTAGAAATATTCATTGTTTTTTTTCATGAAAAGAGAGAGCCCAAAAGTGAAAGAGTACACAACAATTAGAGATAGAGGTTTAATATCTCTTTAATGTTATGTAGTGTAGCACTAGGCTCCTCCAGGGATAGTCCATCCAATATAATATAATTATTAAGTCTATAAATGCAGTTAAATGTTTTGACACTATCATTATTCTTCTAATGTGGTCCTCCTTCCTTTGCAATGGTCCACCTTCCAAAATGGGGAACTACCCAACAGTAAATGTTTGTTTGATTCAAGGATGGAAAATGCCCCTATTTCTAAATATTCCAATACAATTGAAAAAAAATATGGCCAAACCAAAATGTTAGAATTTCTAGAGAATGGGCTAATGTATATTCTCATTATTATGAGCAAGTCCAAGTCTTCTTTTAAAACAATTACATTTAATTAATAAATACATGGTGGTAAACAATATATTTGCATGTTGGTCTTGATTTTTCATGGTGTTAAACAATATATGTTAATTTATCCTATATTAAAATGGACATCTCCTTTCCTAAATAAAATTAATCAAACTAAGAGAATGGGCATCTTCCAAAGGGCATGCAAAGATTGAATTAAAAAATTTCCATATCAATTTCTGGTAGCATCTTGATAATATGCCCATGGAATCATAAAGAAAAATAGGCATCAGGAAAATATGCCCATTCTAATAATAGGAATCAAAAAGAAAAATAGGCATAAGGCAAACTACATATGGGCATTTGTCTACTCGAATGGACAAGACATAAACATGAAGTGGATTGTTCCCCATATTTTTTGTAATGAAAGGAAAATAAGATGTTATTCTTCACATTGAGAAGATTTAGAAATATTCATTTTTGTTTTTCATGAAAAGAGAGAGAGACCAAAAGCATAGGGGCTATCCACCAGGGATAGTACATCTAATATGATACAATTATTAACTCTATAAAGGTTGTCTTAATGTTTCCTTCCATTGCAATCATCCTTCTTTCATGAAAATTATGGGGAATAATCCAACACTAAGTTTTTTTTTGTTTGAGGATGGGTGAATGCCCATAAATATAACTATTTCTAAAACAAAACTATAGAACTACATAAGGCTTGATCCCTCTCGAGGGTATGTAGTGTAGCACTTGGTGGAGGAAGAACTTGGCTCCGCTAGGGATAGTCCAGCCAAAATGATACAATTGTATTCATGACATGAAGATGAAGTGGGTTGGGCCTCATTTTTATTTTGAAGGAAAACCAAATGTTATTCTTCACATTGAGAAGAGTTAGAAATATTCATTGTTGTTTCTCAAAATTTCCTTGATATTCTTGATGAAAAGAAAGAGAGCCCAAAATTAAAAGAATAAACAACAATTAGAGATAGAGGCTTGATCCCCCTTTACTGGTACATAGTGTTGCACTAGGCTCCGCCTCTAGGGATAGTCCAGCCAATATGATACAATTACTTACTCTATAAATGTTTTTAGGACAACCCAAAAATAAATGTTTGTTTTTACAAGATGGACAAATGCCCATATGGAAAATGGGAAGATATTGGGCATCTGCCATTTCTAAATCAAATTATTAAGAATGGGCATCTTCTTGAGGGTATGTAGTGCAACACTTGGCAGAGCCAAGATTCCCTTTCTAAATCAAAATAATAGAACTATATAAGGCTTGATCCCCCTCGAGGGTATGTAGTACAACACTTGGTAGAATCACAACTAGTCTCTATTAGGGTTAGTCCAGCCAAAATGATATAAATGTTTGGTGGTGTCGCAATATGACTAATTCTAGTTGTATTCAAAAACCCTATTTAAAAATATGGAGTGACATGAAACATAACATGATACCAATATTTTTATAAAAAAATTTACCAACAATGCTTTAATGCTTTGGAAGTTGCCCATTCTCACAACTTTTATAGAGGTATAAATTCTCATAGCCTATATAGAGGTATTAAAATGATTAAGTTCTTGTAAAAACTAACTTCTCATTCTCACATCCTTTGTAGAGGTCTAAAAATTATTTAAGTTCAATATTTACTTGTATTGAATGGATAGATGCCCCTTCTCATGTATGAATCAAAGAAGAAGTTTGTTTAAGAATATTTAGAATTAAAATTTACCTTGTGCCCATTGTAAACATTCTAATACCCAATACTATACAATAGAAGACTTTTTTTTAGCAAGGTATTATCATAGTAATGGAAGTGAAACATTTAATCTCAGGAAGGATAAACCATGTGTACCTTGGCCTTGCGTATGTGGTAAATCATTCAACAATGTAAAGAGAAACATATGATATCAAGGCTAACAGACGTGACATGATTCACCATTGATGCAAGGCCAAGTAGAAAATGATTCACCATCGGGATAAAATTCCTTACTTGACATGATTCACCATTGATGCAAGCCAATTTTACAAAAGATTCACCTTTTGGATAAAATGATTTACTTTTATTAATATTATCTAACCTTGATGAACATCGATCATGAACAAAAAATATCATTTTATGGATGAAAGAAGAATTATATAATTACCATTTATTTGTGATCAACTGTCATGCCCAATGCAATGCCTCCTACAGGTGGTAAGCCCACTCTGTACTTTGGTAAAAACATAACAGATAACTCCCCATCTTAGCATGAAGGATTGGAAGTGGATTTCTTAGGTAACTCCCCATCTTACCAAGAAGGAGAATCATATACTTTTTTTGCAAGGGAATGTGATTATGTTGAGACTCTGAAACATGCATGAAATGGATCATATTTAGATGCAATCTTTTATAACTATGGAGGATAACAACTATGCAATTATTACAAAAGTTTGAAGTGATATTTTTAAAACCCATATCAAAAATACAAAAGTTCTAAAATATGGCATTAAAATTTATCTTTATACCTAGAGACTCAGAATACAACAGAGAAGAGTTAGAAGTATCTCTGAAACTTATCTTCAATTTAAAAAATGAAGTAACTCCCCGTATTAGCAACTACAATTAGGTTAACAACTATGCATGTCTCAAAAAACATTGAAATGATATTCTTAATACCCAGATAAAAAATACAGAAGATCAAAAATAGGGTATTATCTTTAAACTAAGAACATAATATAAGGGAAAGAAAACCAAATGATATTCTTCATCTCATAATAATTCAATAGAGAAGAGTTGAATAATCTATTCCTCAAATTGTCTTCAAATCAAGTTCTTCACAAGAGAAAACGGTCTTACGAAATAGAGGGATCCCAAAGTGAAAAGGGTCAACAAAAATTTAGCGGAGTGATAAAATAATATCTCAGAAATATTGCTCAATTTTTCCACTTCGCAGGACAAAATGGTCTATGGGAAAGTACTTTGTTTTATAATGGGAAGTTGTGCATTATGACATCCTTTATAGAAGTTTTGCACTTTTATAATGGGCATAAGACCATTCTCATAGCAAACAAAATTTTTTTTTTGTAATAATTAATAATTGTATTATATTAGCACCCTCTCCTAAAAGCTTAGTTTCCTTGTAGCCCCTCCTGAATGGTTAACTACATAGAAAAAAAGAAATCATTCAATCCATGTGTGTGTGTGTGTGTGTAAGTATACTGTATACTTATAAATATATAAGTATCTATATTTTTAAGAAATTGAGGCAACCGAATAAAGTGGAAAATGGATGAAAAATAAAATGAAAGGATGAAACAAGAAAAGATAGCTTTACCGACCGGTTAACCTTGCAATTCCTAAGATCTCTACCATCATCAAAAATAGTAACCGTTGTCATTCTCTCTACCATGCCAAGGAAGAATTACTTTCCATTAATTTCACCAATTTCCCTCCAAAAGGTGCTCAAAGACGTGTTTGAAAAAAAATTACCTTCAATTAATCAAAGGTGGTACACCAATTTATTTTCAAATTAATGGTAAAAAAGTACTCTATGAAGGTTGTGAGAATGGAAACTTATCCATTATAAAACAAACTACATTTTATCTTTGTTCTTCTTTTATGATTCCAATTATGAGAATGATGCATTTTCTCATTAGATACATCATTTAATATTTCTTAGCTCAGAAGGTGAGCTCTCCCTTCCAGCTAAGAATTTAAAATTTCACCCGCCCTCTAAGCTTTCACTTGTCAGCTCAGCCTGTGTGGCTCACCCACCCATCTAGGCTTGCACAACTAGGCCACCCAGCCAAAAAATAAGTAACCTTGCCTAGGTCCTTCTTCTTTTGGCTTCCTATATTTCATTTAAAATAAAGATAATTGTATATATGTATACACACATGGACACGATTCACCTGCATTGAATGATTTCCCATTTTTTCTGTGTAGTTATACATTTTTTGCAAGGGAATGATCTTGTTGAGACTCTGAAACATGTAAGAAATGATCATATTTAGATGCATCCTTTTATAACTATGGAGGATAATACTATGCAAGTCTTACAAAAGATTGAAGTGATATTATTAAAACACAAATAATAATACAAAAGATAATACAAAAGATCTAAAAAATAAATATGGCATTATCTTTATACAGAGAAGAGTTAGAAATATATCTAAAACTTATCTTCAATTTTAAAAAAAGTAAATTCTTCTTCTATGAGTCATTCTTCTTTCATGATTTCTATATGTTAAACAGGGCATTTTCCCAATTCTAAAACAAAGTAATATTTATCTTCCATATGCCTCTTCTAAACATCTGTTTTTTCTTCTATGTTTTATATGAGATAAAAAAATTCTCACAATTATTCTATGATTATTATTTGAGAATGGACATATGCCCATTCTAAACATCTATTCTTATTTTGTCTATTCTTCTACTTTTTTTATACGAGAATAGGCATCTTCCCATTTCAAATGGGCTTGACATGAAGATGAATATTACTTTTTTTTACAATGGGTCACTCCTCATTTTCAATGGAAGAGATGTTTCAAAACAATTACCTTTAATTAATAAATAAACTATGTTAAATATATTTTTATATATGAGAATGAGAATGGGCATCTGATGATTCTAAAAATAAAAAATATAACTACATACTATAAGGATGGATGGACGTAATGGTGGTAAACAATATAATTTAATATTCCTATATGAGAATGGGCATCTACTGATTCTAAAAATAAACAATAGTAGCCAAAATGAGACAATTATAAACAAAAGATGCAATGCTTAGTCCACCCAAAATGATTGAGTTCAATATTTCCCCCATTCTAAAACTAATAATAGAACTACATAAGGATTGATTCCTCTTGAGGATATGTAGTGCAGCACACTTAGCGGTGCTATCACTTGGCTCCACCAAGGTTAGTCCAGCCAAAATGATAGTAACAATTATAAAGGCTCATTTGGTTCATTTGTTTCCCACCACATGAATATGGATAAGGAATTGGGCCAAAGAAAATTACATTAAAAAATATTTACCATGATGAGAAAAATATGTTTACCATGCTCAGAAGAAAAAAATTATCTATGCTGGAAAAAGACATTTTAGAATCACACTTTCAAGAGGTGAAGCGAGTTGCAAAAGAGAAATTATTATTAAAACAAGCTCAAAATAGATTAAAAGATTCATCTTTTTTTATTTGATGAAAATTCATTCAAAATTGATATTGGTCATTTCCATGTAGCTCCTACAAAATACCAATACAAATCACTTGATTTAGCAAGTGTTAGTTTCCTTGTCCACTGTATGTTATGCAACCCTGTACCTTTTCAGCGGGATGTAATTTTGCTTCCTTTCAAAAAAATTACTGGTGTTATTTTTAACAAGGAGTTTGAGTATGAAATTCATGACATTGAAACTCATTTCTATATTATTGATGGGCAACATACAATGGAATCCCAAAAAAAATCCTTGCAAATCCATCTTGATTTTCCATCTATTAGTTATATAAAAAAACTACATGAGAGTGGTAACTTCCCATGTTAAACTTAAATTTATCTCTATTCTTCTTCTAATAGTTATATAAAATAAACTACATGAGAATGGATATATATATTGAGATGAGAACTACATAAGGCTTGATCCCTCTTGGGGGTATGTAGTGCAACACTTGGCTCTGCCAGGGATAGTCTAACTAGTATAATACAATTATTAATTACTTCAAAACAAAAATGTTTGTTTGTATGAGAATGGGCTTGTGCCCATTATAAACGTGCACAACTTCTATAAAGGTTGTCACAATGCACAACTTCCCATTCCTTTCCATGTTAAAATAAAGTAAATACAATATGTTGAAAAGTGGAGAGAGTAAAACTAGCATAAACATTTTCTTCAAATCTTGTTGAAATTGTCACAATGCACATCTTCCAATTCTATATTCTTAATTCTTATATGAGAATCGACATATGACCATTCAAAATATCTATTCTTCTTCTATGTTTCCTAAATATATATATATATTATATTTGTAATGAGAACTACATAAGGCTTGATCCCTCTAGAGGGTATGTAGTGCAGCACTTGGCTCTTTCAGGGATAGTCTAGCCAATATGATACAATTATAAACAATTATGAATTATGAATGCATAAAATACATTTCAAGGGATGTCAGATATTTTTTCCACATATGGTGTTCATACTTCAACTGGTATGGAGGTGGAAGATGTGACAGTGGATTTGGATTGGCAACATTCAGAGCCCTTGGATATTATCAAACTGAATGAAATTGTAGTTTTCATCCTTGAACATTCTTTCAAATGATCGAGATCATTGAATTTTTTGGGAGCACATGATTGAGAGATGAAACTTTAATGTGTCCCCATATTAATATTATATGGTGGGATAAATGTCATTAAACAAATAATTCCTCGCTTATCTTTATGGTGGAGAATCAGAAGCAGGAGATCATGCTCCAACAATATTATAAATGTCTAACTACGCCTCCAGGTGCATCCCCTCTACGATTTTTGTGTTCTTTTTATTATAGTCAGTATGTATACATTAATTCTTAACAATGTTTACTTTGTTCAAATATGTTTTTGAATATTTAGAGGTATTAAAATGATTGACTTCAGTATTGGTTGTAGTTGAATGTTTACAATGGGCATATGCCCATTCTCAGACAAACAAACATTTTAATACCTCTAAATATTCACTTTGTTTTAGAATGGGAAGTAGTGAATTCTCACAGCCTTTGTACTGTATTGAATGGGTAGATGCCCATACTGAAGCTACATCAAACCCTTCACCATCAATTATGACAGTTGGCTCATGAACAGTTATCAAGTATTTTTTAAAATTTAATATTCTTTTTTACTTGTCAATATTAGTTTGAATCGATTTGATAAATATATATTAATTTTAATTTTTATGTGCAGATACAACTGGAGAATATCCAAAAAATATATGTAAAGAAATAGGTAAAAATATTAAACCTTTTCATTTGTCAATATTAGTTGGAATCAATTCGATAAATATATCCTAATTTTAATTTTTATGTGGAGATACAGCTGGAGAAATTATAGAAATTCTACAACTAACAAATATGTGTAAAGAAATAGGTAAAAGTATTTTTTGTGAAATATTATTATTGTATTTGAAATACATACAAGTTAATAATGACGTTTAATAATGAATGTCTATTTCCAAATTTCTAACTTTTGTATCTAAAGAGTTTTATCGAATTGCATTCTCATGGTCTACGTTGGATACAAATTCCAATGTAGAAAAACTAGTGACGAAACTGTTACACACAGTTAAAGTGGACATGCATCCTTTTTTTGTTGTGGTATGGAGCATTGTGAAAAAGAGGGAGAAAAATTTATTAAATATTTGGAAACAATTTGGAAAACACCAGAATTTCCATACAAATGTGAAACTATGGTTGTAGTTAATGTAATCAACAAAGGAGTTCCTAAAGAATTTTTTTTGGTGTCTCCAAAGGTTTCTGACAAAGACTTTAAAAATAATAAGTGGCTTATGTCATCATTGTTTACAAAACTATTCTTGGTAGGGGTTGTGGATGATGTAAGAGACATCTTAAAGGGATGTTCTCTATTTCAAACAACAGTGGAACAAATCAATATATAAAATTGTGTTTATTACATTTTTCTAGTTCTTTTTCCCATTTTCCATTTGAAGTGATGTTATTGATGGTTATTAGTATGTAGTGCTCAAAATGTGTTTATTACAATTTTTTAGTTCTTCTTCACATTTCATCCAAATGATGTGATTAGTATATAATGCTCAAATCTAGCTTTGACAGGTTTATACAAAGATCTCATTTTCCATGAAAATAAGTTATTGGTTTTGGGGGTGGAAATTTGAATGCATTATAGAAAAAAATTCACACTTAATATGTACATGGTTAAATCATGTGGGTTCACACCCAAATTTATGTCAGTCTTTGGAAACATTTAAAAAAACAATTACTGAACTTGATTGAGTTTATATAGATAAATTTATTTTTTTTGTTCTCTTTTCTCATAAAATTCATTAATATTGAATTTATTACCATCATTTTATGAAAAAAATAAAATTAAAATGTTATGACTTGTATTATCTCATAACAACACATTTCCATGATTATTGAGCTTGATTGAGTTTACTTGTTACTATTATGTTGATTAATAAATATAAATTAATTGGCTTGTTTTTTGTAGTCTATCTCATAACAATATATTAAAATTGGTCTTTTTTATAGACTATCTCTTAACAATTCATTTATTACCATCATTTTATGTTGTAAATATTTCATAACACATTTCCTACCTTCATTCTATGCAAATAAATCCATGTTATAATTAAACATTTTTCACACAAATATATATGATCAAAATATGTAAAATATACAACATTCAAATGTGCACTACCCCATAGTTAAGATAAATCACATCTAAATTTTTCTTTCTTTCTATATTGAGTTTATTTTTCTTCTATGATTCTTATATGAGAATGGGCATATGCCCACTCAATACAAGATAAAAATATTTTTTTGTATGAGAATGGACATATGCCCATTCAATACAAAATAAAAATGTTTGTTTGTATGAGAATGGACAATATAAGTATTTGTTATGCATTGCAATGTTATAAATGTATTAATTATTCCAATAAGTATTTCTTAATCTTACTATAAAATTGTAAACTCCTAAAATGGAAATCCCTCATACATGATATATAATTCCAAAAAATCCCTTTTTGGATTCCAATAATAGCCAAATCAAATTCCAATATTTGGTACAAGAAAAACCAATATAGTTTATTGTCATTTTTATCTATTTGAGAATCTTATATTTTTGGTAGTAAGCCTTTTCGGGGTTAGTTACGAAATAAAAACAAGGGAATCATATAAATATAAAGTTATGTGATCTTAATAAAGAACCAAGCAATAAGTATCTACTATCTCCACCTAAGGTTACATCCATCAAAGTATCTAGAGTTCCATTGCATCCATCTAGCTCCATCACAAGGGACACGAGGGATGGTTCATCTGCATACACTTCATAGGAGGGAATTTCATTCTATTCTATGTACACATTTACTACTTTTCTTTACATCTAGCAACTTGCTCGTTATCCAAGTGTGAATGGTACAAAAGCAACCTAGGGGACGATTCCACACATACATAACTACCTTGGATCTGCTATGTAGTGCAGTTCTCATTTGTAAGTCCACCATTATGGCAGATGAGGGACAATCCGATCGGGCTCATTCTGTATCTTTATATATTATGATTTGATGTCTATTTGAGGGTTTTGTAGGTTCATTCTTCATTACATGTTTCTTGAAAATCCAACTATCATTGTGTGAATTTGTAGTGAAAAAACGTGAGAATCGAACAAACATATTACAACCCTAATAATTCATGTTTTTAAAACATTTTTGCAGACCTAAGTGCCCATAATCAGTACCCAGGTGCCCATGGCCGCCCCTATCCCTCTCCAGGTGCCCCTATCCAACATGTTCCTCAAGATCTAAAATTTTCTGAGCTCCAGTGCAATAGTTAGTGCTTCACATTTCTTTGTCTTCCATCTCTATGTACTTTCCATAACTTGGCAAATCAACTCAGGTATCTTACCGTTCTTTGCACATTAGGGTTTTATTATTTATTTCTTAATTTTATTTGGTATATCTTTGTATTTTCATTATTGCATTCATTTACCACTATTATAACATCATATTAGGCTAGTGTATTTTACATTTTAGTATAGTCATCGATGAACCCCCCCATTTCATATTAATATAGGTGTGTATGACACTACATTATCCCTAATTCTTGTGAGGCAATATTAAATTATCTTATTGTTATTTGCGAGATCAATTTCCCCATTTGTTCTTTCTGATCAACCCCTTCTTTCTATTTTTTTGTAAATGAACAATCCATGAATCTCCCTTGAGTGCCTTGTGTATAATTTGAGAAATATTTTGTATCCTTTGAGTTTTATTTATAATTCCTAGACATTTTTTTAAAAATGGTATGTGCCCATCCAGTTGTCCTCCTAAAGCTAAATACTTTCACATTTCCCACTTGTCATGTTATTATGGTTTAAAGCATCTCCATATCATTCCTTATGAATCAATTTATGTTGGATACATGAGAGCACCCCTCTGTGATTAATGGATATTCTTGAGTGTCCAAGAAGAATTTTATTTTGAAGAATATTTCTCCATCATTTATGAGTGTGCTTATTTCTCCAAGCTGCCCTCATTGTGAATGCTTGATTGAAAATATGAAGACTTTGAGTAGTGTCCACCTTCTCGTTCGGGATGGTATATTGTCTCCCAAGAGAGGGTGCCATGTGCCTATCCCATATGCCTTTCCACAAAAAAATTATGCTATATTTTTATCCATCTATCCCCAATGTGTCATGGAAATGCGAGGGGAATGAGCATGGAAAAAACTATAAATATGTTTGTATAAGTTTGATGTTATCAACAAATAATGTCACCTATGGGTCTAATTGATTAACTCAGATTGCAATTGGGTTCTCATAGCTTAACTTATTTTGTGTCTCATCTTAATTTGTAGATGTTTTCATAAGTATTCCAATGGTAATTTTCCACCTTTGAAGATGTTAGTATAGTGTTAATGTTTAAATACTTTACAACTGAGCACACTGTAACTTATTCTTGGGTTTGGAAAATTCTCTGAGTAGAAATATAAGCTATATTTGAAATGATTAAGTGGATTAAGTAGGCACATGGGGCCCCATCACCCCACCCAAGTGGCATAGTGACATGTAGTTCAAAAACTACACAGCCCTATGACCCCCTTTAGGCATACCACCATACAATGAAGTGGGTCCATAGGTCCAACAAATCAATGGTGAATCCCATGACCCTAATCCAACACATTACGACATTAGAACCAACATAAAAATCTATTTCAAATTCCAAGTGGAAAAAATTTCAAGCCTTAGGTTAGGCTAGAAAGTGTTTAAACTTGAAAAGTAATTTTTAAACTAACCAAAACGAATGGATAAATATCTGCAATGATGTAAAGGCCTTTGCTAAGCTCAAATCAAATTATATGCCCAAAATTTAGGAATACATAAATCATGAAAACTACTGGCTCTTTTAAGGAAATCGAAGAATGCCAATTACGAATAAAATACGAGTTTGGAAATATCACATTACGATCACTATGTGGCACTTATGCAGCCACCAAATGGGTAATCATCGAGTTGTTGGCACTCAAATATCGATTCTCATCTCAGAAAAAATATATATAACCAGAAATGAGCATATATCCATATATCTCCCAATCACATATATGAGGCTTCACATAGTCAGAATCACATAAGATTGTTCGATGGAAAACCCACATAGGAAAGATAAAGGCATGCTATTTTACATAATTTGAGCCTAAGGTGGCGCGCATACACATATACTAAGCAAGCTCAAATTATACTAAACAGATAGAAGTAGGTTTTCAGTCTACATGAAACTCTACTTCCTAACGCATACTCAGCTCAAGGTTATGAAAACTTGTTCCATGCCTCTTCTCTCCAAACATAAACTCTTAATGATTGCCTCCCTTAGTGTCATCTAATGTAAGGTACAAAACACAACACATAATTATATTACTAATACAATGATGTATACAAACAATATCCATATTGTCGTACACCTAGTAAAATTATGGGTATAACACAACAATGTTCCACAACTCATAACATGTACAACATTTACATACAATACACCAAAAGTGTAAGTACAACATAACTAGGAATATATGATCACCATATGCCCCTAATTCACGACACATGTTTTATCATATAACACATGAATACATAGATATGACAAACATATTCATTAATGCCAGTACATATACACAATTACATAATATTTTTCATGACATACATCATGATACATAACAATATGGTGGAAAAAAAATGGTATGATACAAAATATCAAGAACCAACCTTTGGTAAACATCACATTGATACACATACACAACATCACAAAATGACCAAACTTTCACCATCCACATTAAAATTTCTTTTCACTCAACAAGGAGGTAATGTATGGATAATACACGTTTAATCCATGATAGAGAGACAACTCTCATCACCATACACATCGGCAAAATAGATATTACACACCAAGTGGAAACACAGTAAATACATTCACATGATCACAATTACAATTTGTCACATCACAACACTATCACATTACACTTCCCATCTCCATCTCCACCATGCAAAATCATTACAACTCCAATCGATCCCAGAGGTTCGAGAGCATGAACCTCATCTCTGATACCATATGTAACACCCACAATTTTGACACACAAATACAATAGTAAAAATACCAAAATAAATGTTTTTACCTATATTGCTTGATATATTACAACACATGAGACGCTTACACAAACATTATTCCACACATATAACATGAAATATACGTGATGCACAACAAGACCAATTTTCCCCAAATGATAAGGCACAACATAACAATTCAACTACGGTATAAAATCTTGTATAAGCATTATCCATAACAAAACTCTTTCCTAGTTCACACATTTATTATAGTCATATTCCGTTATTAACCTTAATTTTTTGAAAATCACTTATAATGTTGTCCTTAATTCTTATTTAAAATAGACTACATTATCTTTATTTAACTTAACAATTTATTTGTAATGGTTCCATCCCACTTTTCTCTTTTATCTTATCGCAATAGAAAGATGCACTTCGATTGATGATAAGAACACATGCGCATACATAAGGCTGCTAGTTTTTTTCTAAGAATTTATATTCTAAGTTGCATGTTCATTTGGATCTACAATTTATCTTAGCTACAACAAGGAATTTTCACATGAAACAAATGAATTTTATTATTTTAAAGGTAAATAGATTACATGTTCTTTTCATATTAGCATTCAATTTCTAAGATTACTCGATTTTTTTAAAGTTATTACAACTAATCGTATCTCCCAAATACTTCACTTAAATGCTTAGTCATCAAGGTCCTAATGAGTATGATTTCACATTGAACCAAGTTTGGAATTCTTGGGAAATTACATATTAGATGCATGTTACAAGGAGACATTCAATTATAAATTTTACACACCTTACTAAGGTTACAACTAGAGTGATTGAACATCCTTATCTCCAACAATCATCATGTAAATCTAGGTAAATTTGATACTTATCAAGATGACACTCTTGTTTGAGAGGGTTTAAAGGGGATTCACACTTAATATTCTCATGTGTAGGTAACTAAAACATACGATCCACTAGAATCATTTACATTCATCTTAAAATAATTTCATTTAATTTGAATTAAATAACATTTTGAAATTAGTTGTGTAACCCATTTGTTAATAAGGAACATTTACATGATCATGAGATTACTAGCTCTCATCCTAGGGAATTTACTCAAGAACATGATTACCTGTTTTCACATCATACATTCATTTCACAATGGGACAAGTGAGAGAAAAAGAGGGGGTAACTCTTCGTTTAAATGTTAAGGTTTGTATTAAATTTCATGCGTCATGGATTACTGTTTCTCTCAACATGATTATTTAAACACGTTACACGAAAGATCTAAAAATTATTTTTCTCCTAGCATACCATCTCATGGTTATCCTTTCACAAACTAATCATAAATTAAAATGTTGATTAGTTCCACAATTAAATTTTAACATTGTACCATAGAATCCCAAGCGATAATATAAATTGGGTGTTGAATTCATTTATAATCCCAACTGCTAAAAGTGACTTTTAATAGTATTTCGTGATATTTTACACCTAACACCCTTCACTCTACATGTTTGTTGGGCCAAGAGGGTTTTTACATTATGTTAAAGGTTGGTTTCCCATGGAGTACTACCTTAAGAGAACACATTCTCTTACTACACACATGCCTACCAATCCTAGGAGGGAACCCCATACGCAAGACAAAGTTTAACCATGTCATTCCTAACTGTCAAGTTCACGTTAATTTCACTAAGAAAACCATCTAAGGTGATAATCTAAAACTTGGGATTTTATTTCCTTAAGCTAGAATTTGTGATTAAGTTTAATGATTTAGGTTCACCCTATGGTTTTAGTTTTCCGAGTTAATAAGGATCACGCGAAAAGGTAGTTATACGAGAGTTTTATACCAGGGTTGACTGAGTTCAACACCAACAATGCATCATGTCAGAAGTAGTACTTATATCATAATTTAATCTTTTTGCTCAATAAAGTGTTAAATATAGTATTATACTTAATATTATTAATTTCAAACATTTACAACAATCCATAATTTAATTACATATTTTATTAGTTTAAAAACACATCCATGTAATTCACTTTATTCATCATTAATATAATATGTATGTATCATGCCAAAAATACATCATATTCATACATGTATTAATATACTATAATAATCCTCCTTAATTACAATCATATATGCAACTAAGTTTAATAAATGTCCCTTCAACATCTGATGAATTACACACACAATGATTATATGAAAGCCTCTTATTCATTTCTTTAAAATCATATACAACAGATTTTCCTAAATATAGTGTAAGTCTTACAATTTCACTTTTTGAAATTAATACATATAACTAGGATATTTGGCCCTCATTAATTAAAAAATACAATGGTACTTCATTTATTTATGAATACAACAAACAATACAATTCAACTTTCTTCAGTCAATAGAACAAATACAATCTTTTAACTTTATCCATCTTTCACCTTTCAAGTAGTCCATCTGCAAAATTATTAGCAACTGTCAGTTCATTTTAACTGGCATGATAAGATATATATCTCCAATAATAACTTACTCCATCTAGTATTTTCATATAGGAAATACTACCTTAAGTTAAAATCACATAGCTTACAAAAAGGACACAGATCATGGTTACAACATTGCCTGAACTTACTTGCATTTACATTGTTAATTAGAACATTTAAATATAATTACTTTCATGAATTAATTCTATACAAATAACATAACCATTTAGGTCAATCAATCAATCAATCATTATTATAGAATTGAATAAATATGTAATATTATTACTTTTATAACTTATCATTATCCAATTATTGATACACGATAACTCTCACATATCCTTTACAAGATCCCATTGATATTATATTATTCAAATAGATTTTTAACATTGACTAATACCAATCATTATAATTATTTTTGAAAAATAGTTCTTGTATCCTTCATATATTTTCTAGTACCGAATTATACTCAAGCATCAACACTACAAGTCAAACAAATCCTATTCCTTCTTATATATAGCAATATAGAATAATATGCAAGAATTATAACCATACAAGTATCTTTCAATATAGGTTATTTATTCCAGGGTATCAAATAGTCTACACATTTTTCCAATAAAAGGAGTATCATTGTTTTTTGTTAGTAGTGAATACCCTTAACAATATGAAAACATAGTTTTAGGTATAGGAATGCTCAGTATACAGATGTATTGATATAGAATTCCTTAATATTATTTTCAGTTTTTTGATTAATGAAACATCATTGAGCTCAGTTTACCTTAATCAATCATGAGTTGATGAAGTGACAAAGTCAATGTTGAGCTAGACCAACATAATGAGCATATACCGACCAAATGTTCCTTCAATCGTTGGTATACAATAGTCAACCTATAAATATTTAATTGACTAGAGGAGTTAAGTAAACAAGAGCACAACCGGATCTTAGCATGAAAAAATGTACACAGCTGTAAAATAATTATGCAATTTGTAGAGAAAAATCCAAATGAAAATATCATTCAAACTTATGTATTTCACGTTCATGAACACACAATTATATAGTGTTTACAAAGCTAATCCTCAACCAAAAAATAGGGAGAAAACCCTAAAACAAAGAGATAATCACATCTCCATAAATCAAGGAGTGGAGGCAACAACTCAAACAACTCCAATAAGTTACGGGAAGCAACAGTATCCCATAAACTAATTAAAAAATAATTATAGCTTGTGCTCTCAAATGAGCTTATTTAAGGTGAAAAATATCTAGTTCACAAAGACAATTATGAACATGTTTACACCAACACCCTCCCATAAGTAAATGCAAGGGAGCAAGAAAAATAAGAAAGGGTCTTGGATACTATGCCAAATAAAGTACCCACTATAAACAAGAGAAAAGAAGAAGGAAATAAGGGACTTCATTTTGAATTCCCCCTAAGTATAACTTCCTTGACTCCAATATTTTCTCATAGAATAAGATATCGAGGATAAGCAAGTGGTTTAGTGAAGATATCCATTATCTGATCTAGCTGTAGGTACAAACTTCAAGTCAACGAAATCATCTTGAATCAATTTCCTGATGAATTGCATATTAATTTTGATGTGTTTTATATGTTGATGTTTAATAGGATTATGTATAATTTGAATAGCACTCTGATTATCACACCATATGATAGAAAAGGTGATATTCTTGTGGAAATCTAAACTCATCAAATATCTGGCGGAGCAAAAGAATTTCCTGACCTATTTTTACTACACCTCTGTACTCGATCTTCAATGGATGAAAAAGTCAACTACATTTTCTTTTTGACATGCCCATGCTATTGGATTGGAGCCAAGGTGAAAAAAGATATACCAGAAGTATATTTTCGTGTGTCTCAACAACCTCCCCAATCTGAGTCTGTATAGCCTTCAATTTCATACAGATTCCTATGGTGAATAATGTATGCCAAAATTCAATGTCCCTTTTATATATCTCAAAATTCTCTTTGCAGATTTCCAGTGACTCTCATGAGGCTCATGTGAAAAATGAGACATGAATTCTATACAAAGAGACATCAACAAGGTTAGACTTGCAATTAACATCTACAATCAGCCACCGAAATTTTTGTAGAAAAATCATAAGCGTAATAGAGATGCCTTTAGAAGGATGAGAAATATGAAGACCAAGGCTTTTCCAGTGTTTCAAAACAGTATGATCAATTTCACACCGATCTAGTAGACATGAAGCTCATGCAAGCTTGAATTGTTTAAATGAGAAATAAGGAATGGCTTAACAGTAAATTTCCTCATGGATATCACCATGATAAGGCACTACTTCATCCATCTGGAGATGCCTTCAGCAAGGGAAAGTATGTGTCATATAGAAAAATTCGCACTCCCAGAATGTCCCTGCAATCAAGATGAATAGTTGTCTTAGATCCATCTTAAAGACCCATTTACATTTTACCACTTTCCTTCCCTTAGAAAGAGGAACCAATTCCCATGTAATGTTTTTCATCAAAGAGTGAGTATTATTCTTTCATAGCTTCATCCATTCAAATTTTCCACCAAGCTTTAGAAAAATTAATAGGATCATAGAGGAGATAGCTTCACTTATAAGATTCATTCCCAAAGGCATAGACTAAGTGTAATGATAAAAAATCCATCATCTAAAGTCTTAGATATTATGCGTCGAGGATCACTCAGATCTCCTACCAAGTTACCAGCTGCCTGCAGAGTAGATTGAATCAATTTTGGATGTCATTGTCCTTGAGAAGGAAGGGAAGGAGGAGCTCAGAGGAGTCCACCTCTTCTTCAAGCAACAAGAATCATTAATAATCATGTCAGATATGTCAAGTGAAGGAGGTATTGGAGACAGATGTTGATCTTCATTAGAATTCTCAACAGAATTTGTCTCACCAACATGAACATCCCTTTGAAAATGAACTTCCAGAGTAGAAGTATCCAGAAGGTGGTATACCTTCACGTATTCACAATGGCCAACAAAAATGATTTCCTTACTCTTTGGTTCCATAGACTTCATTATTTCATCAGGAACATGAGCCCAAGATGGACTTCCAAAGACTGAAAATAAGATCAAGCTTCTCTCCAAACCATGCTTCCTCAGTGTGATCCCTTAAACAACTTTGTGGGGAATCTGATTCTGTATATAGTTGGCACACTTCAGTGGATTCAGCCCGAAAATTAGGTGTAAGGTTCTTTAACTGAATCATGCAATTTTCCATCTCCTTGAGTGTCTTGTTTTTCTGTTCCACAAAACCATTCTATTGAGGAGTGTAAAGCATTGTATATTGATGTAGAATTCCATGTCAGTACAAAAATCTCTTAAATTTATTACTAATATACTCCCCCTCATTATCAGTGTAAATATTTTTGATGGAATGAGATGATTTTTTTTCAAAAAATCCTTAAATTCTTTAAAACCATTGAAAACATCACTCTTATACTGAATAAAATACACCCATGTTCTCCTCGTGAAATCATCAATATATATATATATATATTTACAACCAGAAAAAGAATGAGAAGGAAGAGTCATCAAATCACTGTGTACTAACTTGAGAGGAGCCTTAGCTCTCTTATCCAATCATTTGGGAAATGGATCCTGATGTTGTTTACTTAACATAAAACCTAGACAAACACCATCAGTAGAAGAAATTTTAGGAAGTCTGGTTACCATGTTCTGAGAAGATAGCTTTTGTAGATATCTATAATTTAGATGGTTGAATCTCTCATGCCATAACTTTCTAACATAATCCTGAGTGAGAAATAAGAGAAGATCCTGCAGAAGTCTCAAACTTGTCAAAGAGATACAATCTAGAATCTGTATCCACAACACTTGTAGCTACAATATCATTAGGATCATTCAATTCTCTTATTACAACTATATCAGGTGAGAATTCAATAGTCTTTCCTTTCCCTTAATTACAAATTTGATAAACAATACAACAAATTGTTAGAAATGTGGGGAACATGTAGAACATCATGTACTGAACCATTTGGCATGTTAACAATCCCTGCACCCATTACTTTTAATGAAGTAGAATTGCCCACCATAATCTGAGAAACATTGCAAGGAGAAACTGAACTTAACAAATTCTCTGAATGTGTGATGTGATGTGTGGCACCTGAATCAAAAACACATCTATCATCCAATGGAGTGAACTCTGAGCTGAAAGGGCTTTCCCTTTACCAGGCTTGGAAGAGGTTGAAGGTGCAGGAACAAAAAGCTTATGTTGTTTAAGCATCTTCTCAAGTGCTTCAATTCTCACAAAACACTGTGATTCTGGATGGTTTGTTTTACTATAGAAAGGACAAGGATCATACACCTTTCTTTTGATAGTATTTTTCCTTTCCCAAGACTAGAAGGTTTAGGGACTTCAGAACTTTTATCAGTGGAAGTAGAAGAGGATTTAGGAGATTCTGAAATCTTAGGTCTTAGCTTCGACTTAGGTTTCCCTTTACCCTTAGGAGAATTTGCTAAAAGTGTCTAATTTGAGGTTAGAAAGGAATCAAGTGACATTAACTTATTTTTTTCACAAGATAACCTCTCACAAAACACCTCAAATTTTAGAAATTTAAACGTATACCCTAGAGCATCCAAAGTTGAAAAGAAAGTAGAAGTGAACACAAAAAATGGACCTTTCAATTTTGACAGAATCAACAAAATGCATTCAGGATCCTTTTTTTCTTTACCACCATCATTTAATTTACTTCTCAGTTCTTTGAATTTAGTCATGAAATATTCTATGAGAGGAAAATTAGAAGGTGACAGAGTTGTAAACTCCATTTCAAGTTGTAGTAACTTGAATTCATTAATTTTACCAAACAATTTTAAAAAAAAAATATCCCATACCTCTTTAGGAGATTTGGCAGCTGAAATATGAAATTGAATGTTATCTGCTACATTTAGTGAAATACGTCCTAGAGCCTCATCTTGTTTGCATGTGTATTTGTACTTGTCCTTCTCATTGGTAAAGGCAGGCACTGAATCTTGAAAAACATGCCACAGAAAATGGGATTTGAGAAACTGTTCCATTTTTGGCTTCTAAACATGATAGTTGGATGAATTTAATGGTTCAAATAGGAGTAGATCCATGATGTTTGCGGGCACAAACGAAGAAGGCAAACTTCTTGACATGGCAGAAAATGACCAATTGTCCCCTGAAAATGGTACTTCTTTGGATGGTACTAATAATTGAACCAATAGAATGGAGTCAAAAAAACACGAACTTTTTCAAAAAATGGCACTCAATTTTGAGTTACCAGGAAAACATTATTAAGATTTCAAATTCCCATAAAATAGGCCAATTTTAATTAAAAAGGACCCAGTGATTAAAAACTCAGACAAAACAAAGGAAAAGGTGGTTCGTGTGACCACTCGTTGGAATTGGGAGAAGATGTAGATTCTAAATATGCCTTTCCGTTTATAAACATCCCTAAAAGTAAATATTAATTTGACCCAAAACAGGATTATTAACCCCAAAAAATTAATTAAGCAAAACTAAAGAAAAAATATTTTTTTCAAAAACTATAGTTTTACACAAAATAATTTAATTGGCCAATTAGAATTGGCTGTGTATGCAGAAAATTAATTAAATAAATAAAATCATGGCTCATATAAAATAAACATGGAGCTAATCCAAAACTGTGTGAAGTCCAACAAAGAGATAGAGAGGTTGAGCATCATAGTTCAATGCGCAGCAAAAAAGATGGAGCTGTGAGAAATCTGCTCCTAAAAATGTCTAAATGCCAAGCAAAAACCTTCAATCTCCAGCAAAAAAATTTCACAGACAATGTTGAGACTAGGTAACATGCAATAACCATCAAGCTCTGAAACCATAAAGGAGAGCACAACCAGATCTTAGCATGAAAACAAAGTACACAGCTTTAAAATAATTATGCAATTTGCAGAGAAAATCCAAATGAAAATATCATTCAAACTTATGTATTTCACGTTTGTGAACACACAATTATATAGTGTTTACTAAGTTAATTCTCAACCAAAAAATAGGGAGGAAACACTAAAACAAGGAGATAATCACATCTCCATAAATCAAGGAGTGGATGCAACAACTCAAACAACTCCAAGAAGTTACGGGAAGAAACAATATCCCATAAACTAATTAAAAATAATTATAACCTATGCTCTCAAATGAGCTTATTTAAGGTGCAAAATATCTATTCCACAAAGACAAGTGTGAACGTGTTTACACCAACATTAAGGAGTAATCATTATAAGGAGAAATACCCACAGAAGGAAAGTATTATCCTATAAAATCGATATGATTTTGTTCTAATAGTTTCTTATAACTAGCACAATTTCAAACAAAAGGGGAAACACCCATATTCGTAGACATTGGAACTTAGAGCTTATCCGAACATTACAACATTGCCATAAAACACAACTGTTAAAGAGTCCCCTAATAACCCAACATGTCATAATGTTTATGACAAGGTCTAGATCGGATACCATGGACTGGGTATTTAAATATTCAAGACTTCAATTTCCGAACCATTATATAGCCGTAGGATTTACAAGAAGATCTAGGTATGGCTCAACAACCTTCTAACTAAATTTCACAGCTAAAGAAATAGAAGATATACCTAAATACATTAGATATCAAACCATGATAACAGTGAGGAGTAATAAGCTTTAACCACTGTATCGAATACCTAAATGAAGTTCATAGAGTTTTAATACAACTTGGAATATTAAAAAACCATATCAACTATACATACATATATCCCTCAAAGAAGAAGGGATTCGATATAACCACATAGACATAAGCCCCAATAAAACAAACCTCGAGTTTAAGTTCATACCAACATAGACTGTTTATGTTTAACTTAACAGCTTCAAGTATAATGCCATGGAAGCACATTTCAAGAAAAACCTTTAAATAAATACCATATTGAATTAATGAAATAGTATTTATTTTACCCAAATAGTTCATATACGAAGATAAAAGGATATAATTTCCAAATTTATACAAACTAACTAACAGCCAAAACCACTTAGCATTAACAAGCTTAATGCAAACTTTTGCACTTGAAAATAACATATGGAGAAACATATCAAGGAAGAGATAGAGCCTATCATGCCTGGAGGAAAGAAGCTAGTCGAAATTCTGGGATTTGGTTAAACATCTCATAGAGGCATTTCGTCAAGTGGTTTGCATGCATTCACAATTCCACCATTTTACGTTTTCTTGAAAGTTTATGAAGATTTTCCAACGAACCCATTTGCGCATATGCACATTCATGGAACTCCAAGTGATAAAATCTAGTTGGGAAATTTACTAAACAACCTTTAAGTCTCATCATGACCACCATTATGAGCACTTCCAGTAATCAGCACACTCCAAGAACTAACCCCTTTCTAAGGCATTTTATCAAACTTTCCATGTTCCCTTTTGCAGACATCCATATTTTGTATATGTCTGTCAGATATCTAAAACTAAAACATCAAACAAGATAAATTTGCATGCTCTACCTTGCTAAACACTTCCTTTTTTTAAGCTCTTTATTTAGCACAGGTTGGAAAGTGGTAAATAGATTTAACACATGTTGGTTGTATTTGATGGGGAGGTTTTATAACCTTTCGAACAAATATCTTTTTTGCTTCCTTATATCTTCTTATATGATACTCTAGGATCCCATTGAAATTGGATGAGAGTGGACAAACAAAGGATTCCACGCAAAGGAAGGGTGAAAAATACAAGGCTTTCTGATACACAAGTGGGATAGTAGGAAAGGGACTTTCAATGTCTTAGACAATACCAAAACTACTAAAAATAAAAGATAACGAGCAAGAAATGAGTAGTGTTAGCTGCAAGGTCACAAATCATGTAACGCGGGGTACTCAGAAGTAGAAAACATAATACCATACAGATATGTGCTACACCCGAATCCAGCACCTCCTATACCTCATCTTTTGTTTTCTTCTTCATAAATAAAACAAAACAGCCACATCAACACTTTCTTTTCCTCTCAATGACCATTGAACGTACTTCAGTACAGATACAGACCCAAATAAAGCAATTTGTATAAAGGAGAATGAGGATCCATTAGGGGATACAGATTTATCTCCCCGTGCAGGGCTATTTTAGATCATATTGGTCTAATTTTGGATGGCTATGGGTGAGAGCTCTATTCAGCATCGCCCCCCTTTTTCCCTGCCATATTCTTCCCCTGGATGTAACCATCCAATTTCTGCTAAATTACTACATTAACATGGGGTTTCATGCTTGGTTAATGCCTCGGGTTCTCAAATAAATTTTTTGCATTATTATGCTAGGAACATGACAGGTTTGCAACCTTTTGGTATGCACATGCTCTAACCACTTTCCTACCCCCACATCCCCACCAAATGTGATTCATATTTTTTATTATTATTTTGTTTTTGTTTGTTTGTCAGGCATTACATTATCAGAGTTGGATTAAAAAGCATGTTGTCAAAGAGATGTCATTCGTTATTACCTTTACATTGAAAATTACATGACCAAATTGACATAGTTTTAAAGGTTAGTGCTCTCACATGACATAGTTTATTGCATTTGAGTCTTACAAAAAAAATATGGGTTTGTATTTCATTTTATGATTTACATTAGATATTGTATACATAGAAAACATCATGTATTATTTAAGCACAAGCAAAATTATGAGTTTTCAAATTAGTAAATATGTGTTATTTGCATCTTCATATCTTTGTTCTCTTCCTTTGACTCAAAATGTAATGAAATAGATTTTGTCAAATTTGAAAGAGGTGTCAATCCTAAAAATAGATTTTGTCAAATTTGAAATATAATGAAATGTAAGCATTTGAAGTCAATTTTAAGAGTCATGAATTATTCATATTTCTCATATTTGTTTTCATAGTTACTTATAATATTCTCATTTTTTGGCAAATTGGCTACATTGTGCTCATTATGTGGATCAACCAATGCAAGTTGGGCCCTTTTGCTCATGTTGTAGACGGTGTTGCTTCCACCAAGCTTGGTAATAAATTTTCCATATTGCTCTACTTATCAATGAAAGGCCTTGCTTTAGGTGTTCTAAAGTTTGTATTGTGTGTTTGTGACATTTTATTGATGCTTAGTAGCTATTGGTATTCGCTGGAAACAAGGAACCTTTGCTGAAATAATATATTATCTTGTCAAACTACATGTTTCATAACTGATAAAGCATGATTCCTCATTTCAAACGAGGGAATATAACCCTCCTGTTACCAAATGCTTCTTTCATCGCAAACAGACCTTTGACATTTTCAAGCATTCTCCCCTCTACATGCATTCCATTTAATTTCATATTGCTCTAATTGTGTATCTCCATCAAAAATTGATGCAGCAATGTATGTCACTCTCCGAAGTTGCATTGAAAATATATATATGTCATTTCAATATATAAACATTGTTACGGGTGAATTGTTAGTTTTAACTCAATAAACTATGTGTACCATTGTATGTCAAGGGTTAACGACATTTAGGCACCCTTTTGTATTTTATCTTATTTGATATTAATAAAATTTTTGTGAACCCATTTTTGGGCACAAGATTCAAATCAATTTGTTTTTAATTTATAATATTAATTACCAACCCACTCTAACATCATAGACAATATGTAGCTGTTGATTGCATTAGATGATATTTGGTTATTATTTATTCTTGAAATTTAGTTTTTTCATTCCTTAAATGTGTATCATCTCTAGAGAGAAAAAAATTGAAATTAGTATTGTCTCTAGAGAGAAAAAATTAGTATTCTATATTGTCTCTAGGGAAAAAAAATGATAGTCTCTAGAGAGACGAAAATGATATTGTCTCTAGAGAGACAAAATATGTATCAATCTATATTGCCTCTGGAGAGACAATAATTAGAGACAATAGTAGAGACACCCTCTTTGAGACAATGTACAAGATTTTATTGTCTCTATTTGAGATTATTTGGTTAAGTATTGTTTATATTATTGTCTCAAAACACCCCCCTTTATTGTAGTGCAAATACCTTACTTGCTTCTTGTAGCACTTTATAACCTTGCTTTTTAGTTATAGGCTCCAATTATTACAAGAAAATAGGTGATACGGGACCAATCATCAAGAATTGAGCCCTTATAGCAGATGGTCGGAAAAATTTGGGAATTAAAGCCTTGTTATCCACTTTATTGGTTGGATCTAACTCACATCAGTCACGAGACCACAATTTGAGCTTAATGGGACCAAACTAAAAAATGGTGAAAATCCATAGGTCCCCATGCGTTTTGATGTCAATGGAAGGACCTCAAATTGTTCTCTTCTATCTTTGCATTTGTTGTTGGTTCATTATATTATTGGCCTAAACTTACAGTACATTTAAGATCGATTTTTCTATTCCAAAGTAGTGCAACAAAAAATAGTAAAATATTATAGTTTTGTAGCAAATACTCGTAGTTGGTAATTTTGCATAATTCCTCTTTCTTTGTAGAAATCCACATATAGAGTTTGAAGTCTTTGTTTTGACTATATTGGTGCTTAAATAATGGTAGATCCAAACTTCATCTCGGATGAATGTAAACAACACACATAAACATGTGGGCCCTACATTCTACACCAATAGGAAAATCCAATTTGCAAAGGCATTTTGTTTATTAATTATATGATTGGTCCATTCTATAGGCCCACCACGTTTGTGCATGTTGGATAAGGATTGCTCTTCATCTCTATAGTGATTGGTTATACCATTCAGAGGGTAGGAAACCAAGGGCTTACTTACATCAATCTTGTGATTAGGTGCACAAAAGAGTTGGACACCCTCAAACATTTGGCGACTAGAATTCATTCCATCAACATAGAAATGTAGAAATATAAAAAGGCTTTGAACTTGGAATAATCCATACATCCTCTCACCAACATTTTCCCTGCATGGTGAATGGTTGGATGCACAAATTGAATGATATTTTCCATAAAGAAATATATTTGGCTCATTGTTGCACTTTACCATCATCTCATTTCTTGATATCGCATTCCCAAAATAAAGATCACTCGTCTTATTTCAATAGTTAGAGTAGAGAACATCTAGACCTTACTCCTGTCATTGCTTTTTCCGACCAACAGCCAAAAAAACATGTGGCTAACTAATAAGGTCTTGAGAAGATTAGAGAGATGGTTGATTCTCTCAACCTAACATTCAGGTGCTAGATATATAGAAGTCCCTGCAAAAAGTGTAGTGTGGGAGGAAGATTCAATGTCATTCTCTCCAATAAAACCATCAAAGTGCACCTTATAATATTCACATCTGAAATGATTGATGAATACATAGTCATAAACAAGGGAAAATGGCCATATATAATATGATATGTAGTTGATACCACAAACAAAGGCTGGTGTGAGAATCAACAAGCTGCATCTAACATATTTAACACCGTTGACGTAAATATTTTGTCAGATCACCTATTAACCACGTTGATTCTGTTGGTATCCAAATTTGTTCTCCTTTTGAAGCCAAGCAGCCACATAGATTCGGCAGGGAGCTTAGAGGTAGATAGATCATAAATATGTATCATTTTGTAGATGAGGATGAAATCAAACTGACCCTTTGTTACTTGGGTTTGTGGAGAGATGGATAGCACCATAAAAGGATTTCATCTAATCCTAACTATTTTAGGTTGTGCCTTTCAACCAAGGTAAGAGGACCTATTTTGTAACCTTTGTTATTGAAGGAGACGCATATACCTTTCTTTTGCACAAATTTTATAAAGAAAACCTTAGGAAAATATGATCAACACACCAAATTTGACTCTCACAAGTTGTCACTTCCAGAAGATGGAGATATTTTCAACACAAGGCTAAGGTTACTAAAGACATTTGGAAACCTGATATGTTCTGCATACTTTAGCAAGTAGATTTTTGTTCTTTTGTGGATATACAGAGCAAAACAGGGGTAGTTCAGGGTAGGATTGGTTATTTGAATAATTTTTTGGTGGGAGATCAACAAGATAGATTGGTATTTGCTAGATCCTCGAGAAAATTTCATAACAAATGGAGAACTCAATAACAAAAAGCTTCAAAATAGTTAAAACATTCCTTCAACCAGAAACTGTGCGTCAATGGAGGCCCAGATTTACACTTTTCACACAATCTTTGAGATCCTAGCATGAAGGCTCGAGTTAGAATACCCAATAAAACATTAAAATCTAAAATCAATCATACCTGAGGTACACCCAGAGGCTTAAAAACAATCTTTGTCAACAGATGAAAGAAAAATGGTTCTAAATCATTTATTTCATTCCCAGATAAAATCTCTTCTGAAAAATAAAATTATAGATGCCACTAAACTATCACAGGGATTGAGATCTGTGTGACTCAAAGAGATTTTGATACAAGATTTCAATAGGAACAAGAAAAACTACTTGCAGACATTCTGAAAGTGAAATAAACACAAAATTTGCCAGATATTTAACACAAATTAACTCAAAGTTTATTAGATTCATCAGCAGGGGAGAGTTAGTTTAAACAATCTCAGAGCTTGTTGATGGCTATACACTCATAACCAACTCAACATGAATGAAAATATAACACAGAGGAAGTTAACCTGGTTTCTCATAAAGTTTTCTTAGAAGATGAGTTTTTCTCAAAATTTTCTTCTGAAAATGAACTCCCAACCTTTTGCAAGAGTATTCTCATTGCATTTATACATTTCATTCGCTCAATTTTCCCCCAAAAAAGAAGAATATTCGAGGGACCCTTGTTTGTTACTCATTTGCCTCAAAAAGCGAAAGTTTCCAGGTGCACCAGTTGTAAACTGATCATGTTTCTTGGGCCTCTCCACTGATGACTTGGATGCCATGCCACAACCCTCTAGCAATCCTTCCAAAGAGGTGAAATGCACAGAAACCGTTGATTTTGTCACCTTTCTACTTTATATCAGAACCGTCCATGTGTTTCCCTGGCACAACTGCAAAGGTGAGGCACAGAGGCAAGTCTATAAACAAGTGTGGTCCCTCCATGTGTCCCAGGCCTTGGAAAATTTCTTGAAAATCTTAATCATAGAACGGAGCCAGTGGAAGCCTCCACGTGTACCCCTATCGCAATTGTTAAGGTGGGACCCTGAGGTGAATTTTCAAATGAGCGTCGGCCCTCCACGTGGACAAGCTTTGGGTTGAGGTGAGCCATATAGTTTTTAGAGTGCCCCGCTGAGCCACATCCAACCAAAACGGGCCATGTTTTCACTAATGCAGAGAAGTAAATTTGACCGAGACAAATACACTTGTCAAACCATAAAATGCAAGAAAATCACCATTTGAGCCCGGAGATGAATTTTCCTTCAAGGATAGAGAATTTAGAAGTGAGATAGAACCCAAATGTGATCCTCCCAACCGCATGTAATCACATTTTCATAGATATTTGGGACATAAATGACAAGGACAACAAAACGTGACTGTGAAAAATGGAAATAAAGGAAAAACCCGAGTTTTACGCCCAAGTTGTAGACTCTTTCACACGGGGACTCAGATTTGGGCGGGAGAAAACCCCTTTGGAAATATCCTAACACCCTCCATGCTATATAATATCATTCTTAGCATGATTTTAGTGGGTGAAAACCTGGAAAGCATCGTTTCCCCTTTAATACATTCTCTGATGGCTTCCACTACCGAGATATTGGGATTTTGGTCTGTCATCTTCTCTTATACAACAAACAAGCGTGGGGCACCAAACTCGACAAATGGAGGACAAAGTTTTTATGCCCCAATTCAGGGAGATAGAAAACGTGACAGAGGCTGCAAACTGAGGAATTTCATGGACAAATGGTGTGAGATCAGAATGAGCACCAACAGATTCCTTTTTGCTTGTAAGTACCAATCAAAGGCAAGTAAAACTCAAATTTTATGTGAAACAAAAATTTACCCCAGGGTAAAACAAAATAAAAAAAACTATGTTTTTGGTCGTCAACTCCTTTACGCTGGTCGATCGAGGCTTTCGATTTTATTTTTCTTGCAATGAAGATGGATGACCCTCCCCGCAAATGAGCATGTGAAAAAGGTGATAATTCATTCATGTCTTATTCCTCTCATAACAGAAACCACTAGAAGATCCAATCTATTTTTCCTGCATCTTGCACATTAATTTCACAATTTTGTTTCTAAGAACTGGTAGAAAATAGCAAACAGGAAGAGAAAAAAGATGTCCTTATAGAAGAAGTAAAGGGCCCGTGCCATATGAAAAGTGTTAGAAGCCTCATACTAGAAGCACAAGTTCTCAATTTTATCTTGGCGAATCCAGGGAAAAGATCACCGAGTCGACTGTGACTTCTCTCGAATAAAAGCTCGCCATTGGACTTGCAGAAGTTCCTTCAAGGTAAGGCATATATTTAACACAGTTTTGGTGTGTGATTCGTGGATATATTGTGATTGTATCTGAATTTTATTTCATTTTTATGTTTTCAAATTGCACACGCGTTCCAGACAACAGGACTTCTACTTTCCATTAGTTCTTGTCTCTCCCTGATGAGAAAGATGAGGACGACAAAGTTGCAGGGGAAGGAAAATAAGTGTTGTTTGTTTTCTCAAGATCACTGTTTTATCAAATACGTGACAACTGACAGTGACCATATAATATGACACATGGACGGTGAAGGTTTAAAAAGAATTGAGTTGCAGAATCGGACATTGATAGGGTTGTGTTAGAGCCAACTCTTTCCATTTCATATGTGATATAACTAGCAATTGCACATGAGTTGTAATCAATTTTGGTAAGCATAACAATGTAACTTGGTTAATATGGAGAGATTTGATTTTGATATTGGATTTTGATTAAGTAATTGACAAGTGTATGGAATATTTGTTTTAGTAGTTTCTTATAAGGAAGCATTTTTTAATAAAAAAAATGTGTTCTCTTTCTTGTATAAGCATCAATATGTACAACATGAAAGACAAATGACAACTTTGTTGTTAAAAATTATTTATAAATTAGATTTTGGTTTTTACATTTCAAATGTTGTCATAAAAGTGCATATACTCTGTATTATTTGATACTTTATTATTATTTTATGGATGTAAAATATTTTGTTATCGCCTTATATTTCCTTCTTTAGACATCAATTATACAACATGAAAGACAAAGTATAACATTATTTCTAAGAACTATTCATAAATAAGTTTTTTTTTTGTAATGCCATGAACATAAAGATGATGCCTATTTAGAAGATGGTGTAAGTGGGGGAGAATTTCTTTATAGTTGAGTCGATATTCCTCCTTTGTGCATGCTTTTATATTTTTTTTGTGCATCATTCTTACGTAACACTCATATGTAAAATCATGGGAGATATGTAGGTCCAAGCTAGTGAGCAGACTCATGAGATTGTAGTAAATCTCAACCCTTGGGGATCAACATTGTCGATGTCTATTGTTACCTTTTCTAGTGTGATCTGGATGAATTTTCGAAGCACATATGTTCCCTAAATCTCCCATTATTGGCATAGTTCGGAAGATCAATCTGAGATATTTTCGGTGAATATTTGAACGCTGCAAATAGAGTCCGTACACACATCTGGTGGCTGGTCAAAGTTTGGTCAACAACATTGGTCAACAAAAATGAATGATTTTGAAATCATCAAAATTCATCACTATTGCATAGATCTCTTCAATACCTTTCTAGAACATGTTGAACAGACCAAATTTGAGTCCGTATGCGAAAGTTATGACCGGTCAAAGTTCGGTTAACTAGTGGTCAACAACTGAAGGATGCGCCAAATGGACAAATAACATGGTGACATGGCACAGCTGCACAGCTGCATTTGACATGTGAAAAATTTGCATGTGATCACATGGATTTATTATTTATATGTGTGGCATTAAATGTGGGTTTATTGGTTTTACCCGCATAAAAGGTTTATAATCTTTTTATTAAAAAAAAAATTCACGTGAAAACAAATTTTGGTGGATAAAGCCTATTAAAAATGCTTGCATATAATGTGGGATTTTACCCCACATAAATCTGCTCCATCCACGTGAAGAGTGGATGTTATTATGAGGTTGAGTTTTAAAAAAATATGGCTTAAGCTTATTTAAAAGCTTAAAAAAAGGAGTTTATCCCTATTAACCCACTCAAAGCCTATTAAGGCCTTGATATTGTTTGAAGCAGTTTAAAAATTTGGTGGCCAAATTATTATTATGCCATGGGGAATTTGGCTAATCCCAATCCATTGAGGATTATTACGGGCTCTTTAAAAATAAGTCACGGATATTATTAAATATCTTTATATTCCAGGCTCCTAATCAATATAAATAAGGGACCTGGATACATTGTAAAACACACAATCCTTAAGTTTGTCAAGTTTTGTAAAGGCATTCGAGATGTTATTAAATATAGCTTCTAAGCTATACTAAAGGCCTTAATTATTTTTTTAAGGCATTATTTTTATTGGCCTATTATTTATTAGACAAACTTTGAAGACGAAGCTCTGAGTTCTCTCCAAGAAGCAGTGATCCATGTCTGAGTCTTGGCGAACAACTGGTGAAGTTTGAAGATGATCATGGTGATGTAATGGAGACATTATGGAGAGATATAAATGCTTCTATCTTATTAGTATAAGCATAATGGCCTATATTATTTGTTATAAGCAATATGAAAATTGAAGAAGCCCTATATTATTCATTATATGCACATGACCGAAGTCCGATATTATTGTTATCGGCATGTTGATAAAGTAAGACCTATTTATTTTATAGGCATATTGAGGACTGATATTATTTGTTATCAGAAATACCTATTATTAAATAGGCACATTATGGTTCAGGAGTTATTATTTTTTTAACTCACAGATAAAGAGACTTCTCAAGTTGGAGCCCGAAGACGCTATGGAGTTGAGGGACGTGACAGAACATTAGAGAAGCAGTAGAGCTCATAACCTCAGTACATTGGATGTATCATCATATCGTTATCTTCGGAGGAGGGTCAATATTCAGTATCAACTCATTGGCGACAATCAATGTCTATTGACATATGGATACTTAGCACCACACAACGGAAGTGTGGAGGTTTCTAGAAGAATAATTAGCACCGTACAACAGAGGCATAGAGTTATTCATGGATAGAATCTACCAGGGTAGCCACTTGGTGTTCAGGTTCTTGTTCTATTTGTATTCAGTATTATCATGCTTATATTGTGTTATTTGTTACAGTCCTGGAAGTGGATCATATATCGGTTCTATTGATGAACCCAGAGATGTAGGCTCCCTGTTGAACTCCGTTATCAATATTTGTGCATTTTGCTTTTAATTCTTGCATTGTTTAAGGTTGATTTTAATGGGGTAAATTCATAAAAGAAATTAAATCCTATAGGGTTCTGTGGTCGAGTAAAAAAACATTCGGTCAATTATTTGATCAATGTCATTTTTTTATCCTTGTGAATGATCAGATCCCATGACATTTGATCGCAATCTATTGTAAATTTTCACAGTTGATGGGTGGAATTGAAAAATGAGTTGGGTGGAGGATTTCCCAGGGGGTCCACGTTTTTTTTTAAATTTGACAACCACAAAGGATGGTAAGTCAGGGGGTTGTGATTCTCGAATGTAGATAAGCTCCTTGACCTATCTAAGTGCCCCATTTACCAAATCAGATTTGACCCATAAGTTTGATGTCAACACAACCTCTTACTCTTTGAACAAGAGTACTATATGTTGCAGCTGATTTTCGTTTATCTATGATAGCGATGCATGTTTCTTTGGTCAAATTTTTTTTATTACAATAGGAAGGTGCAATAACTTTTACATTCTTTTATTGTGCATTGTTGCTAATTCCTTTGTTGCATATAGATGTTTTACTCCTATAAAGGATTCTTGTTCTATTTGTTCCATGGAATAGCCTAATTATGACATGAGGAGATTCATGTTTTCTATTGTTGGGTGTGCATTTATTTATGATGTTATACAATAAATTTTGAAATTCCTATCATTGTGGGTTGTTTCCTTGTTGACATAAATTTTTATCCAAGCTAATGACTGTGTTAAATTTACACCAAAGTGTGTGACCAAATGAGTGACCTTCGTATATTGGTATGTCACTAACATGGGTGAACTGACCTAGGTCTCCGAACAATATAATTGAGAATTCACCGAAATCTTCATTTCTTTGTTGAGGGAATGCCTCACGCATCTTACAGTTTATATTGTTCAACATTTTGTCCCTACAAAGCTCACTTCATCTATGAGAACATATTGTATGCCTTATATATGTTCTTTGAAAACTGCTAGTCTCTATCCTTCGATATCCTTCATCTCGTTGCTTGGTATTTGAATATTATAATTTATAGTAGATGCATCTATGTTGAATGCAACAATGCATGTTGGAGCTAGTAGAAGAAAGGTTGACTTTCTTCTGTTATCGGGTGAGTGTAGTGCGTATTTTATGCATCATATCAGGTAGGACTTTCCTGTACTAGTCATAACTTGAATAATCATCTTTAAAGGGGGAGTTTTCTTTTCTCGTTGGCATGTTCAACAAAAATTGTGTAGGTGATCTTTCATTTTATAGAGAGAAGTAAGGGTATTGTCTGATTTGATGGGGCATTTGTTGAAAGGTGGTTATCTATATGTGCATGACCTATGAATGTAGGTTTTGTGGTATGTAAGTCAATGGGGACACCATGCCTTGACCAATCATGGATAATGTCAAAGCCTCTGAGGCCTAACATGTCTAGGTCATAAATTGTTGTGTTATCACATGAGTGCATTTGAGATATGTGTTTCCATTCTTGTATTTCCATTTGGATAGTGAAATCTACTTATGATTCATCGTCACTACTTTCTGTATGAACATAGTTGTTACTTCCAATGGAGGGGACAACATCATTAATGTAGCTTTCAGTATTTGTAAGTGGGTAGTCACTAGAACATGGAAGATCCTTTGAAATGTTGGATGTCGGATTTGAAACTCTATCTGATATAATGATCACCCAATATTTGGTTCCATTTTATAGCTATGAAATAAATTAATACATTCACTGCAATGTGTTTCACATGTACTAAATATGTGTACGGTTTTGTACCAAAATCAAAGAAAATAACTTCATAGCTAAAGTCAATGAAAATAGCCTCGAAGATGAGTTTAAAAATCATTGACATAATGAAGGGAGATATAGACATGTTCATCCTCAAGATGAAGGGTTAAATTTTAAAATCACCAATAACCATAACATCATCATCTGTTTGTAGAAGCTTGGTTTCCAGTACTCTATTTTTTTAGAAAACAAGATAACAAAATTTCCTTTACTAGTTGCAAGACGTAGTTGTTTAATATAAACAATCTTGGTCCATTCATAAACAAAATGTATCTTTAATAAGATAGGTAGGCATGGTAAATTGTACCATATGGAAATATGAGTATATGTTTTAAAAAATCTAAAGGCTCAATGGGTTGTATAATATGTTATCCAGACAACTTATTAACAACAACATGTTAGTGGACCTATGTTTATGTCAACCTCTACTATTTTTTCATTAAGTTATTGCAGTGTACTATTTACTAATTTTCTATATATTGGTTACTATTTGATGAGGCCAAGTAAACAGCGTTAGTTAGAGGGAAAGAAAAGAGTTTTAGAATATAATCAAAAAGTGATTGATGTGGGACTAGTAAACATAACCTCCCTTAATTAGGAAAATATGTGTTTGAGTGTATTTTATTTTTATTTTAAATAATTAAAATCAATTACCAAGAATTGATCGACAAATTTGGCTAGGTCTGGAGAAAATAACAGTTATTTTCGTTAAAGAAAGACCTAAACTAACAAAATCAATTGTTCCAGACACAAACCTGAAATCAAATAGATTCAAAGTTAAATTTATGCAATTTAAAATAAATCTTAGAAAAATACCACATATCATGTTAAAATGAATAAAATAACAAGATCCTAAATTGGTATTGTTAAGCCCATAATGTAGAAATTAGGCACATAAAATATCAAACAGTAGAAATAAAAATAATAATCTTGTAAATAAACAAAGTATTCCAAACTCAAATCAGCACTTCTGTGTATATATTTTTTCTTCTCTATCAGAGCTTCAGCTCAATAAATTTTGTGTGTGAAAAACACTTACAATTGCCTCCAATATAAAGAGGTCTTTCATCTAACAATAGATCACTCAACTCTTAAAAATAGACCATCAACTAAAAATAGTGCATGGTTGTGCATGGATACAAAGCTTTTTGATTTATTTGTGTTTCCTAAAATTAGGAATCTATAACTAAACTAATTAAAAACAAAATCATGCAATAAGTAAATCATTGTTTGCTTTTCCTAATAATAGACTAGGGGAAAAATTAAACATTTTTTTCTTACACTCCCCCTTACTTTTTACATTCAAACTTTTTCCTTTTATGGATCTAAGTGTACGTTTCCAGATCTGACACATTCTTGATCACAAACTTCCAAACAACTTCTCAAATACTCAAAAACTTCATTTCCAAAATTCTTCATAAAAAAATCAACAAACTGATCTTTGGATCTACAAAATTCAAGACAAAATTCCTTTTTGTTAACCAACTCCCTGATGAAGTGATACCTTGTGTCTATATGCTTACTCCTCTTGTGAAAAACATGATTTCTGGACAATATTATTGTTGAGTTGTTGTCACAAAAGATCTGTGTAGCATCCTCCTGATTATGCCTCAAATCTTTAAACACTCTTCTCATCCAAGCAACTTGACATGCTACTTATGTTGCTGCTACATACTCTACTTTTGTTGAAGATAGTGTGACTATGGACTGCTTCTTCGATGCCCACAAAACCACTCATGTTTCAAAGTGAAAAGCATAGCTGGATGTACTTTTTGTTTCATCTATACTTTTGGCACTGTCACTATTTGTATAACCTATGAGTTTGAACTCATTTGATGTTGAATATAAAATTCCATGATTCTTAGTTCCACATACATACCTCAAAATCCTTTTTCCATCTTGCCAATGTGAATCTTTTGGAGATTCATTGAATCTTGAGATGAGGCTCACACCATACTTAATACCATTCCCTGTAGCCATCAAATACATGAAACTTTCAACTAGTCTTTTGAACAATGTTGGATCCACAAATGATCCACTGTCATCTTTTCTTAACTTCAAACCTAATGCAATTGGTGTTTCCATTGGCTTACAATGAAAAATGTTAAGACTATTCAAAACATCATTAACATACTTCACTTGTGAAATAAAAAATCCAACTTCTGAATTTTAAGCTTCAATGCCCAAAAAATAGTGCATGAGGCTTAGATATGTCATCTCAAATTATTTCTTGATAGCTGATTTGAATGAATATGTAGATAGATTTCTAGGTAATTGTACCAGGTTGGGGGACCAAAAAGTGGACATCAAACCTTGAATTATACATCAAAAATAGTAAAACATCAAATTTTCTCTTCCGCAGACTTCAACCATGCCAAAAAATCAAAAACATGTCACAAAAATGGTACCAACACATAGAGGAGATTGTTAGCTTTGTAGTAATATTGATTTTAAAGTGAATAGAATATGATAAATATCATTTTATAAATTTTTAGTAATAGTAGGTCTTTAAGAAACTTTTTCTCGTGAATGTTCATATCTACGTTTAAGACAAAAACTTTTGTTTCACTTATTTTCGATATTTTTTGATGAAGTTATGGTAGGGAAAATGGAAAGTGCTCCATTTTCTTTATGTTTTCAGACCACTTTCATGGAAAAAATCATTAAAAAAAACATATTGGTCAAACAAAATGTATCCCAAGATAAACAGTGTCATCTAACTTTTCACCAAAGGAAAAATATATATATCAAGTTCTGGTTATCCAAATTATGGGCAAACGGACTACAATATTATAGGATTTTTCAAAAAAATACCAAGTCATTAAATTTTGAGTGTTTGCTATAACTAAACTTGTCCGTTTTTTTTAAATTTTTAGTAGTTTAGAAACTAGATTCTGGATTCTACGATTCATTTTTGTATAGTTTTTTCTAATTTTGAGTGCACACATTTCTAATAATCCCTACAAGTTGAGATTTTGCTCTTATTTACAATATGATGTCCACTTATGACCCATTTTTGCCCCCCCAACTTGTTGTACATATGAACTAGTAATGATTAAATAATCCACATATAAAAAACAATCAAAATTTTACCTTGCTCATTTATCTTGATGTATAAGGTGGGCACATTTCTTCTCCTACTAAAACCGTTCTAAATCAAATAAGAATTAATTCTATTTTGCCAAGCTTTAGGTGCTTACTTGAGACCAAAAAACACTTTTCTCAACCTATATACCTTTCTCTCATGACCTTCATTCTCATAACCTTCTGGTTGATTCACATAAATTTATTCTTCAAGAAAACCATTCAAGAATGTTGATTTTACATCCATATGATAAATAAGCCATTTGTTTTGAGCTACAATTTCCAAAACCATTCTTACCATGTCCAAACGTGCTATAGGTGCAAATGTCTCATTGTAATATACTCCATATTTTTGTGTAAAACCTCTTGCAACCAACCTTTCTTTATGTTTATGTACTTTACCATCAACATTGTACTTGGTCTTGTAGACCCACTTCACTCCTATCACGTCCTTTTCTTCTGGAAGATATACCAATTCCCATGTATGATTATTCTCTATGGAATCTATCTCATCATCCATGGCTTGAACCCAAACTTCATTATTTATAGCCTCTATATACTGGATATACAGCTTGAGAAAACAATGCAAAAACTAAAAAAGCATTAATTGTATCAACATCATAAATCTCAGTAAGAATCCTTGTTTTCTGCTGCAAAGAGCTATCTAATGATGGACTATTTTGTACTGAAGGAGTTATTTCTAGTGTTCTTTCTTAGAGACCTCCTAGATGTAGATCGAGGTGTAGTTTGTGCTAGGGTTCACTTTAATACCCCCCCCCCCCCTCCCAAAAATTATTATAGAACTGGTTGTAAATCTCCAAAACAACCTTTTAAATAATGGCAAAAAATTCAAGAAAATGAATTCGTAGCAAAAGCAGGGAAAAGCAGAAAAAAAAAAATGTATAGACACACGACTGGGAGCATAGGCGGGTGGATGCATATGTACATGCCTGCTTGTATGTCCAGTTTTTTTTTCTACATACGCATCTGAGCGTCTGGACTCTGGACAGAATATGATGGTGTGTAACTGGTTTGTGATTCTAGTCTATGAAGTTATCGAAAGAACATATCTCTATGCTCAAGATATATACTATATGCTTATGTAACTAGTGTATTGTGGCGAATATATGCATTTATATGAAATTTATTATAAACACTAGGTGAGTTGACCACCCAAACTAACTTGCTAATGGAAATTTTAGGAAAAACGTTGCTCCAGAAGACTCCTAAAAATCACCAAATCCAAATATCAAAATCCTAAATATTCGTTGATTAGCGAAGAATCACCAATAAAATTTTCCCTTGCTTGTGCTACAACTTGTGGTGCATGTCAAATATTTGAAGAAGATACAATATAATTATGCTCTATAATTTCATCTACCATATCATCATGAGGAATAGTTGCTTTGACACTAACTGTACTCTCAATACTTCCATCCCATGTTTCATTTTCAAAAAATTGTGCATCTCTATTAACTATGACTTTTCAGCTAACTAGACTAAACAACTTGTAAGCTTTTTTATTCTCTGAATATCCAACAATTATGCACTTTTATCCTTTGTTGTCTAACTTCTTCCTTAGCTCATCAAGCACATGTGCATATGCCACACAACCAAAGATTCTAAAATGAGAAACATTGTGTTTCCTATTTGTTCAAGCTTGTTGAGGAATCATGTTTCAAAAAAAAATTGTTAGACAAATGTTTAAGATGTAAAAAATAGTTGCTACTACTTCTACCCAATACTCATTTGAAAGATGTTTTTCCTTCATCATACTTCTTGCCATCTCCATTATGGTTATATTTTTTCTCTTTCCTACACCATTCTATTGTGGTGTATACCTGGTAGTAAACTACTTTTGTATACCATGATATTTGCAAAAATTCATAAAAGCATTGGAAACATACTCACCTCCTCTATCTATCCTCGGAACTTTGATGTAGTACCCACTTTACATTTCCACTAAGGCCTTGAACTACTGAAATATATCAAAATCATTAAAAATTACACCCATGTCTTCCTTGTATAGTCATAAATGAATGTCATAAAATATGAACAACCTCCAATAGATTTTTTTTGTATAGGTCCACATAAATTTGAGTGAACAATTTCAAGTGGTACACTTGCTCTTATTGTTTCTCCAACTGGGAAGGACTCTCTGTGTTGCTTCCTCAAAATACAACCTTCACAAACTCTCTCTAGTTTCTTAATCAAAGGAAAACCTTTTGCCATATTTTTCATGTGTAATAAATCCAAACCACCAAAATTTAAATGACCAAACCTAAGATGTCATAGCCACAATTCATATTTTTCAACTGACTGAAAATTTGATTCAATTTCTATAGTTCTGGATTGTCCTATAGTATGAGCTCCAGATGTGGCTAGTCTAATCTTCAAAGGAAATTTTTTTTGCTTGTCATCTTCACTTTAGCAATCAGTTGAGTACTTGGAGCTTTATCCACGATCACACATTCATTGTCTTCAATGTAAACTATGTATCTTTTTTGTACCAATTGATTAATGCTCATAAGATTGTGCTTCAAACCATCAACATAATAAACATCTTGCATAATCTTTTTCCCCCTCTTTTTAGATAGAATGTTGATTGTTCCTTTTCCTTTTACAGACACTGTATTATTATTCCCAAGGGTAACATATGTCTTTACTGACTCATCCAAATTAGAAAATAAATATAATTTACCTGACATGTGATTACTACAACTAAAACCCAAATACCATACATCACTAGGACTCTCTTGTGATAGTGTAGACACAAAAATTGGGTCACACTCCCCTTAGTCCCCAGTCAAATAACCAACTCAAACATATTCACCTAACCATGGCCCCTTCTGTTAACGGTTTTTTCTACCTTGAAAAGTAGATGTCAAAAATGGCCAAATTTTTATGGAAATTTCCCCAAGGCCCAAAATCTGAATTTTCAACTTCATATTTCAGAGATTTTCTCTTTTGAAGTTTAATGGCGTGAGTCTTTGAAATTTTGTTTCAAATTTTTGAAGTCTAAAACCCCAAAATCCCAAATTTTGGACTTTCAGGCTTTCGGGGTTCAGAGTTTTTATTATGTAATTGGTAATTTTTTAACCCAAAGTTCCAAAGTCTAAAACCCCGAAAGTCCAAAATTTCATACTTTCGGGCTTTCGGGTTTCGGAAATTTTGGCCACATTTTGGTTAAATCCCTTTTGGACTTCTGAAGTTTGAAAGTCTGAAATTTTGGACTTTCGAAATTTTGGGTTTCAGAATTCTCTGAGTCTTTTTTTTAGGATTTTCACTTTCAAACTTCTGAAGTCCAAAAGTATGAAAGTCTCAAATTTTTAGACTTTTGGGATTTCAGGTTTCAGAAATTTTCATTTCTAGTTCACATTTTTCATCTCCCAATCTCTGAATTCCGAAACCCTGAAATTTTGAATTTTAGAATTTCAGGTTTTTGACTTTTGGAGTCCTTCGTGCATTTAATTTTTCACCAACCCCGTACGGATCAGATTTTTTCCATTAATATCAGGTTTTCTATTTAAACTCAATTTTTACTCATCATTTTTACCTGACACATTTGCTCTGACATTTCATTTTGTTGTACCTTTCAACATCATTTTCGAGGTATTTTAACTTTGTTATTTTCCTTTTGGTTTAAGATCTTTTATTTTCATTTTGTTTGTTTTCTTTGATTCCTCTTCTATGTACCTCTCAGAATGACAAACTCATTACCCACGATGTTTCTATGTTTGGAGGTATTTCAAAATTTTCAATGGAGCTCATCAAGTTCTCCATTTTTCCCTCTGGAATACTTTTTAGGATTTGGAGATCTTAACATTGTTTGGTAATTTTCTTCTCAAATTTCAAGGACTTGGCAGAGAAATTTTTTGGAACTTTCACTTCAGAGAAAATTTTTGGAACTTTCATTTCAGAGAAATTTTTTAGAACTTTCACTTTGGAGAAATTTTTTAGAACTTTCACTCCGAATTTTTTTTCAGAAAATTTCGTTTTCAGAAAATTTTCAAAACTTCAGAGTTTTTCTCTTCGGGACTCTTCAGTTTAGGTTTTTGGAAGCTGATATTTTTCATGAGTTCGGGATTTGTCTTTCATAGTATTGCACTTCAAGTTATGGACTTCTCTTTTTTAAGGGTTTTTCAACTTCAGCTTTTGTTCTGGCATATAGAGCTTAATGTCTACTTCTACATCAAAGGGAAAAGAAAAGATGAAGTATTCATTTCTTGGAGTTTCTCCTCACTCCTTCCTGTATTCCGACTTAGGGAATATAGGGGACACCGACCTAGGGAAAATTTATTTTCCATATTTCTGGGAAAAAGTAAAGGCTCCGAACAAGAAATCATGGATGCAGGCCATCTACGATAGTGGACTTTCCCTTGCTACTGGTATTCCCACATCCATGCATTTCCCAAAGTTCATTTTAGCCATGGCAGCCCACTTTGACAAATAATCCATGTCAGTCAAAGATGATGATGATAAGGTGGTAATCCATTTGGACCCAGACTTCTTTGAAGATCTGCTCAAACTTCCCAACATTGAAGATTACGCCACAATTTTTCCAGAGTCAGCAGTGGAACATTGGGACAAGGAAGAGAAAGTATGCACAAAAATCATGATGAAAACTTATCTGGCCAAGAGCTTCACCAAATTACCCAAAACCATGCATCGGTCAAATTTTATTCAGGAGGTCAGTGACCTTATTGTGCTACTAAGCAGAGTTTTAGGTCTCCCTTCTATAAAGGAATTCCAAGGAATGGATGTTCTTGTACATCACTACCATCAATAAGAATAACAAGTTTATCCGATGGTGGGAGCATATCAGTAGCTCCATTTGCTATATCAATTGAGCAAGGTGCTTTCTACAAATAATTTCTATATAACATCCTTCTTGGTTTATGCGACCACTGTTATGGGAGATTTCTCTAGGTTGAATACTAAGGGTATTCACAGCACCTCCCAAATCTATGATTTCTATCCCCAGCTCACACTAAGTAAAGGGAGCAGGCATTTTCGTAGGGTCAATGATGCCTTCTTTACAGTTATCCTCTACCATTTTGATAAGGAGTTATACAACTGAAGGATTTTTGATGAAGCCTTCAAAGAGAGTACGTGAGTGGGGAGCCATCTATTTACAGTTCCCTACATTCACTTACATTTGGGTTCCAGGATTCATAGGTGCCCCCAAAAAATTTCCAAGGTGCCCCACTGATAAATGGGTTCTACTAGAATTGGTCCGACAATTATTGGATTATCATCGAATTCAAAACAAGCGCCACAAATCATGAATGCATTTCCCTATTTCAAATGGAAGATACACCTACCTAAATATTCATAAGGCCAAAAATGTGGATGTAGAATTGGCCAAAGTGACCTTGCGAACCTTCCATCCACAAACTAATTTTGATTATTGGGGTAAATTTGGTGAAACAGGTCAGTCCAGTGCCCATGTGCCTCAATTGGAGGATATCTGGATTCATTTTTGGGATGAATCCAGATATCAAAGGGATTATGAGAGGTTGACCTTGGATGAGGTTTGGCAGTTCAGCATGGCTGATGTCCCAAAGGAGGTGCAAGATAATGATGAGGTTTTAGATGTGGCATACAAAAATGATAATATTTCCAATCAACCTTTGTCATGGATTGATTGGTATGTAGAGGAATGTTGAAATATAAAGGAGAGGGCGGGGCCCATTCTATAGAGAACTTATAATTGGTTGGTTACCTTGGGAATTTCACTCAAGGGAGTAGAACAACCTATAAATACAGATTCCCCACCAACCATGAGCTAATCAACACTCACAAATGGGAAAAGGTCAACCCAAAAAACCCATATGACTCAAAAAAATATTTCATTTGTTGTTGGTGGCTCATCTCTCTCCAAGGCTTCCATTTCTAAGGCCATGTCTCCTACAACACCTGTGACAGAAGTGGGTTGAAGTCAGTGACTCCCCTATTATCTCACAAGATCCATCACATCTTCTTCCTCCTCCATTGTCACTTCCAATATCAATTCCTTCCACTTCCACAATCATTTCTTCCTTCCCAACTCCTTCCATGGCCCAGGTTTTCTCATCCCTTCCAGTTCTCTCAGCTGGAGAAACTATCAGGTTACCCATTTCTTCTTCACTTCCCTTAACACTTCCATTTCCCTCCACCTCATTCCCAAACATCATTTTATCAACTCCTATGGTTGTCCTTACATCCACCCCATCCATCATGGCCACTTCTACCCAAATGTCAACTAATGTTTCTAGTACTCTTGTCATAACTAATGTTTCAGGTGTCGGATCCACTGTCCCATCTTCATCAGCATTAGATATTCCTAAATGGTTATTTAGATAGCCTCCAAAGTAGAAGAAGAAGGTGCCTCTGGGAGATTTCATAGATCTCAGTATATTAGAATAGATGCCCAAAAGATAGGCCAAGAGGCCAAGAACTGTTTCAAGTTTGACAGTGAATCCATCTAGAGAGTGAATTGTAGAGGTTGTTACTCCCATTGAGGGAAAAAACTAAGGAGATAGTTACTGCGGCAGATTATTGGATCTCTCAATTTTCATTGGGAAAAGCTACTCATGAAGGAGCCAAAAAATATGTGCACACTACTCTTGGGGCTATGCTAGAAATATATGACAAAGATAAGGCTACAAAAGATGAGCTCAAACTCAAGGTCGAACAACTCACTTCATTGTTATGCAAAGTAACCCAACCAACTCCATCTACTAAAGTCTTAACTACTACGGCCATGATAGTTTCTTCTACCATCGATGACATTTCTTATCATGAGCTCGAGAAGCTAGGCCAAAAAGGGAGATCGGTAAATGGATGGATTGAACGCATATTACAGGAAGCTAATTCCTTAATCAAGGAGGCTATCAAAATATATAATGATCTGTAGGTTGGGAAGGCTATTATTTGCAAAATGGATGAGGATTTTTCTGAAGATAATAATAATCTGAATTTAAATTTGGAAACATGGAGTGAGATTAGAGAAGAAGACCTCAACTTTCTCCTTCAGGAAGAGGTGATCGATGATGCCTCGAATTTATTGGAATACCAAAAGGCCATGGAATTCTGGTGCCAAGTATTGTAGGATTTATTTAAGAAATTGGAAGATAAACCAATAGAAATCACGGATGCCATGAATGACATCTCAGAAGAGTTTGATATTTCTAATTGCAAATTCTTCAACAAAAACATCGATGCTCTTACTAAAGATCAAATTAAGGAAAATTTCAAGGATTTGGTGAAGCGTGACGATGAGGTCACCAAAACTTTCAATAGTGACTCCATCAACTGATTGGTCTTGTGCCAAAATTTTATAGGGGGGCTGAAGAAAGTTATGAACAAACTTTGAAGAGTTCTAGCCAAGATAACTAAGGAGATCGAGATAGAAGATGTAGGGAATCACTACGCATGTGGGCCTAGAGATGAAGAAATTTAGGGAATCATCAAGTGCTTCATTGAGTATAAGCATGGAATGGCTGTGTGGGAAGGAGAACAATAGAAACTTGCAAGAGAGCAAGGTTTAGCTGAACAAAGCCAAAGCTGAGCGGCCATGAAAGGTCAGATCCAAGCTCTGGATCGAGTCAAAGTTACAAGGTTGACTGATTCAAACCCTTGCAACAATATTTTCTATTTTCATGGGAGCATGTTCCATTAATTTAATGACATTTCTATTTTTAGAAAGCATGTTATTTAATGGCCCAACTTGTAATGGCTTAGCCTAAGAACTTATAAATAATCAAATGCTTCAAGCTAGGAAGATATAGATTATTTATTTGAGTGAGGTTACTCTTCAAGCTTAGAAGAGAGCTTCAGAGTATTCTAAAAAATCTTTTAATTACATTTAGAGTTACACCTTGCAATTGGGGATCCGATTTATTGTGTTGGATTGGTTGATCAATTGCTTTACTTTGTGAATGTATGATTCCTTAGTGTGAGTTGTTAGCTTACTTTTATTTTAGGTTATATATTTCATGTTATGAATGAGTAATGTGATTATATTTTATATCATTTGTGAAAATCTTATTTTCCTTCTATTGTTGAGGTTGCGTTATCATTATTTGTAGCTTGCTAAAATAGATATTTAACCAGTGCATGTGTTCATTTCCCCTAATAAATTAACTATGTGTTAAATAAAATTGGATCTATCCTTTACATATGCTCAAAGTTAAACAAAGTGACACATGTGTTTCTTAGTTTGTAGTATTATATACCCTCTCTAAGCTGTAATAGATGAAGGTTTATCTACCGGTGCGATTAACCCTACTTCAAATTAACCCCTTCCCAAGCCTATTAAATATCCCTTTATTTGGTACATCACCATCCCTAGTATAGTTTCATTTATGTAATATATCTTCCCTCAAAACCCCATGAAGATGTTAGCATAGGACTAAATAGTCCTTTTATTATCACACTAAGCAGTAGTACAAGCACTCATTTTATGAAGAGGAAGTCCAGCCTTCTCTAGAGGTTCACCTCGGGCCCAAGTCCCATAGCTTGAGAGGTGATCCCATGTGTCCCAATTACACCAAATGTTGTGTTCATTTTCAAGCCATTTGAGGGTGCAGTGATTTGGTGACAACACCTTCCACCCCACATTAATATTAATTTAATTAACTTAATTAAATTAATACACATCCTCACAAAATTCATTACTTAATTATTTTAATTAAGCTAATTTCCACCTCACCTAGTCACCTCGCCCTAGACCTATTCTTGACATGTTTCCATAACTAACTAAGACTTGATCCCACTTACCTTAATGAGCTAAGACTTAGTTCAACCCTAAAAATCAATGCCTATTATTCCTCTAACTTCCACTTTGATTCTGGAGAATAGACAGATCTGGAGGAAATGATTACCAAGATCTATTATTTTTAGTAAACCTAGGGAATCCTACCTTAACTGACCCCGATCACCCCTAAACTGATGCTAGTCAGCCCAGAACTATCATAGTTACCATTTATTCACATTAGCCACTTTATTTTTTGGGTTGGTACACTCTGAGATCAGAGGGACGAGAAGAGAGCTGCATGCAAGTAGAACCAGAGCCTTTTTGCACCTACAAACATACATAGACAACACCAGGATAGACTCAGAAGCATAGCACTCATGGAAGCATTCCAAGAATCACTATTGTGGCACCAAACACCATTCTTTTGATCAACTGCCATCACCCTTCAGCCATCAAAAGCTACATCACAGTAAGTGTATTTTCTACTAGTATAGTCCATTTTAGTATAATAGCCTTTGTTACTTCTGTTATCAGTTTATACTGTGCATGTTCATTTCCCATCCTCTACCTAGTTGTAGACTCATCCATTCCTCTACTTACACCACCAAATCACCCATTCTCACATAATACACACCTCTGAGTATACCTAAGACCTTTACAGACCTCCCTATTTAGTCTTCCATCTCTGTTTAACTTTAGTTAAGTCCCCACAATCAAATCTCATTGAATTCCTCTCACCCCGACCCTACCGACGCCAATTACCCATGACCGTCGTTGGTCCCTTCTAATATGTTTCCGGTTCCACCCGACCAACATCGGTCTCTGTGTTTTAACATGTGCCAGTAACAGAGCTAACCTACCTTCTACTAAGTGACCCAAACAACCCAGAACCTAACCCTAACCAGTTCGAACACCTTGACACCTACCTACCCTTCAGATCTGACTATAGCCTATCCTGTTATGTTAGATTTGCTTATTTTTCTTGAATGAAATACCTAAATCATATCAGCTACAATAGGAATTTGTTTATTTCTTGCATTAAGTTGTTTTAAACAGTGGATTGACAGTCATCTAGGGAGTGTCACACTTCCTGGATCTAGCACATGCTAGGCAGTCCACTATCATATATTATTTAACTCTTTTTTTTTTGTCTTGTTTTTTATTTCAGGTAATTCTTCCCAGGAAAAAGGAATATCTCACAATCAGCATTGGATCGAGAAGTCAAAACACTCGCAAACAACCATCAATGAACCAGCATAAATAGGTATTCCTTCTCATCCCATTAACCCCTATATGTTTCATCTCAATAACATAAAGAAAACGGTGAAACATTTTGGCACTCTCATTGGGACCCATCTGGGGTTCCTTTCATTTTTCTTCATTCCTAGGTAAAGATTGTGTTTTTTTTATTTTCTGAACTTATTCACACTAAATTTATTTCCCTAGTAATCCTCTCTTCTTCTAATTGTTTAAAATAACATCTATTTTCCAGTGCTTAAAACGAACCATTTCCTCTTTCTTGCATTCGCATAAGTACTGAAAGAGCACGTTCCTACATGTTCATCATTTTCTTCATTGAATGTAATTTGTCGATTTGGGTTTAAAATCAGTTACATTTCATCCTTGTATGTTACATCTAGCTCACAGTAAAATGAGGGCAACCTATATGATGGAATTCATGCCCAACTGATGGTTGACACAAAGAATCATAGAAAAGCACTCTCTTTCTTCTTCTTCTACCAAACTGCACAAAATTGAAAAAATACACATCTTCTTAAACAACATTTCACCCGAAAGAATATGTCAACAATCACATGATCAGTGGATTGATAGTGGGCACCCAGCTAGTTACTTTTGTCAATTCATTACCTTAGAGGACGGCCCGCCCCCGCCATAACATAACCTGAAACCTCACATTTTAGATATCCTTCTTTTTAGGAAGCCTTCCTCACCAAAAACTCTACTCTAAATTCACAAGTCAATATTTTAAATAGCATAAGCTCAACAAATTAAAAATCACTTGTTGGACATGTGTTTTTAGCATTTGATTGATGTGTGTTTTGAGGTGTGAGGATATGTTTCTCCATTTTCCATTCTTTTTCCTTACACACTCCACAATCTCAGTTGGAGTATTCTGACTTCTTCTAAGTGTGTCAGGACCTCATTATATCTTCTCCAGGATTATGGGTTAATCATTCATCTGATCTCAATTCATAACAATTCTATTTTCTTGCATTATTCAAATTTTCACAGGTAACTGACATTGGTTTATTCACCGGCATTGATTTTACACCTCCCCCATCATCGGTTCTACCTAACCACCATTGGTTCCCTGTCCTTTTGATTAAACTTGTGCAAAGGAAACCTATTCTAATCTTCTTCACTGTTTTGAGTTTTTCTGAGTCTTGTCCTCTTTTTACTCTCATAAACTATCATCATACAACTTATCTACTTGACATTCATCATTTTCTGCCCCCTTTGGCCCAAACTATTCTTTCCTCATCGTAACTGACCTCTGTTACCCTCCCCTGATCATCACGATCCCATCCTTAACTGGCGCTGGTTACTATGTTGATTCTCAACTAATACTTACCAATCCACTACAAAACCCTTTTTTTCTTCATTCTTCCTACTGCCTATGTGGTCATTTCAGGATATATCATCACTTGATTCCATTCATTCACATGGTGGTGACTCTTAACCAGCGAATGCTTTATATGTCTGCCGTAGTTGTCAACCACTCCTACCATCGTCCTTCACCATCCGCTTTCCTGTCACCCATGGATCCAACCCTCCCTACAACCATTTCTATACAAATGCAACCGATGAATTTTCATACTCCTCAATTAGAATCTTGTGGGCCTTCGGTTCTATTCTAACCTTTCCCACTCTTCACCTGGGACTCTTCATGTCAGTTGATATATTGAATGTCCAGTATCCATCTCTCCTCCCTTATTCCCACTTTTTTGCATCACAGCCCTTACTAATGTGTGTTACCCATTCAACCCTGTTTTATAAACCCCGGTTGGTTTCTTAGCTAGGCCGCCCCATACCTATTAGACCATGCATCTGTAAGTCCACACCCTATATCTTGTGTCCCCTCATTGACCACCCAGACCATAACCCATCCCCAGCCATCGTCTACACTCAGCCAAGTGCACACAACCTACCCTTGGTTTTGGTGACCCCTACTCCACTCTCCAAAATATTATTCCTCTCCATCCCATATTCTCTATACACCCCAATCACTACTAAGTCACTATGACCGTCCACCTACATAAGCACATACGATCAACAACCCCCTATCTCCGTCCTGTCACCATTCTGGATATGTCCCTCCATGTGGTCCCATGATTCTCAACCATCTCGAATATTTCGGCTATCACGCATACCTAAATTTCTTTGTTCTCCCACATCACATTTTTACCATCCCCCTTATGCCACAAGAGGTTTCCCTTCCATCACAACCTTTATTGACCCTCCTCAATTGATTATGGAAGGATGCAAACAAACAACTGGAACAGAGTTTTCTGTCTCACACATTCTCTCACCCTATGATTAAATCTGTAATGAGCCCAGTCACCATCCATTCCTATTCACCCATACCCTATACTTTGGGAAAATGCCAAAATTCTAAACCGTTTTCAATAGTAAAGGGAAGACCCCAGTGACATTTGTGGTCTTTCAAACATGGGTGTTACCCCATGATCTCACCATGATGACACTTTACTCTTACAAACTTCCCATGTCTTTGACAAGACCGCATAGAATGGTAGCAATGGGCTACCCATACACCCCATCTACTCATTTAATCAAGTAGCCCAAGCCTTCTTAGACCACTCTCAATCAACATTGTTAATAAAGTCACCATACTTATCGTTAATTCTCACATGGACAGCTAACGACGATTATTATATCTCTGACTTTTTCATTCACTCGCTATCCGCAACCTCATAACCAACTCACATTTTAATTACTTCAACGAAACTCATAGATTTGTTTTACTCAAGCTTTATGCGAAACACAACTCAACTAACCTGTATGTGGCAGACTTCCACACTTTTTTGATGAGGAAATTCACATGGCATGGAACTTGGAAATTTGTGGTATTGAGAAAGAAATTTTTTCCAAAAGCTGCTCAAAACATCACTTCAAATCAAATGATGCTTCTCATATTTAACCCCAACACAACTATTCCAAACCAAAGATCTGCTGAATCATAGTTTCTTTCTCAAGGTTGATCCTCTCACCCATCAACCAAGCCAACCTCTTCTAATCTCTCTCTCGTCCAAGCTTTCCGTTCAACAAAACAACGAAATACACTCAAATAAGAGAACCTTATTCTTTTGTTTTGGAAAAGTTATTAAAGGATGTGTCATTAACCCTTCTACTTATAAAACCACCAGTGGTTTTGGACCCCGAGCGCCCCATGCCCACATGGTATAGAGGCTTCTTTTGCAACTACCATATGTCAGCCATAGCAATGGTACTGCCATCACATTAAGAATATGTCCAAGAATGTAACAAAGAGATCTATGTCTTGGATACCCAAATACCCTCCGCAAACACAACCTACGACTTTAAGAAGCATTCCCTAATCAGCACCATCTTCCACCAAAATTGTTGACACTTAAACCAATGATATCAATATTTGTGAGGTCTATGCCATGTTCGAGGACTACCAGTTGCGTCCTATGCCCCATGTTTCCTTCCATAGATGAGTCTTAGCCTAAGCTAACCCGACCTATCGAGACGCTCTTTCATTGACTAATTTACGCTCTAACCCAAAGAGAACCTCCTTCTATTTCTCCTTCACTCATGGACGAATCTATAATTAGCACTTTGCCTTGCCCCTCAAATACCGAGCATTCATCAGTGCAACCTCCTCCTCCTCATAAATATATATGGCCAGAACCTCCCATCACAAGAGATTCCAACCATCGTCTGGCCCATCCTCTCCTCTACCCATGGAGGATCCTATAGACATTCCTTTCCTTTAGATACCATTCTCCATCGGACTTTAAATCCGACTGCTCTACTTTCGCTCGCTTACCCATAATTCTATGTCTATCCAATTTCCCTGTGGTCCCTCAAACACCATTTTACATGGATTTTCTATTTTCTACCCATCCATGTTTAGCTTATTCAAAAATAACTTATTTTCCTGCCGGTTGATCCCCTCGACATGTTGAAGAGCCTTACTTTGGGACATCTTCTACTGCCCTTTTCCTTCCTACTTCCTTCCTCTGTCAACCCAAATACAGTTGTCACCACAACACCTCCACTATCTATCCAAACATTGTTTCAAGGACCAACCTAAAAACCCAACCATGACTATTAAACACCCGTTCCATGTCTCAGCACACCCCATAGCCCGAACACACAAGAAAAAAAAAAAAAAAAACCTCTGCCCACAACCCAACAAACCCTTACCACCCCCACACCTTCCACTCCTATTTCATCTTCATTACTTTAAACCCGCATCACTACTTAGGTCATGCCACATCGACTTACTCACCCCCCATCAAATAGATTCTTCCGACATCTTCCCAACCAACACTACACTTTTCTGGCCCTAAAAATAAGACCCAACTTCCTGGCCTTATACCAACACCAACCTCGCCTACCAAACCCAGTGTCACCTTCACATTCTCCCTTCCGTCCAGTCTAGACGCACCCTCGACCCTAGCAAAGCGACTGCTCCATCGAAACCAATAACATAGCAACCCACCTCCTCATCATGACCCTCTTAATATACCCAAGAAATCCACACACCATCCGCCATCACTTGTAAATCTAGTACCACCAGACCACCCCTACCATCCATAACTTCTTCACTACCCATGACCCTTTCTTCTTTCCACTCAACAACCTTCTACCCAACCTCTAACCAACCCCCCATACCTCCATAGAAACTCAATTACCCCCGTGGTAAACCCGTCCCTCCACATCTAGTTTTCCCTCTAAATCTTGTACACTCGTGTCACCTTTTCCCA
>CM034154.1:742507622-742548651 GCA_019776745.2 Taxus chinensis
TCCTCTAACTTCCACTGTGAGTCTGGAGAATAGACGATCTGGAGGCCAATATTACCAAGATCTATTATTTTAGTAACCCTAGGGAATCCTACCTTAACTGACCCCGATCACCCCAAAAACTGCGACAGCCGGTCGCCCATAAACTATCATAGTTTAACCATTTATTCACAGGAGCAAATCTTAATTTTTGGGTTGGTACCCTCTGAGATCAGAAGGGACGAGAAAGAGGAGCTGCATGCAAGTAGAACCATAGCCCTTTTTTTGCACCCTACAGACAGACATAGAAACAAACCAGGGATAGACTTCAGAACATAGCACTCGAGGGAAGCATTCCAGTATCACTATTGTCACCAAACACCATTCTTCTGATCAACTGCCATCACCCTTCAGCCATCAAGCTACAATCCCAGTAGTGTATTTCTACTAGTATAGTCCTGTTAGTATAATGCCTTTGTTACTCTGTTATCAGTTTATACTGTGCTGTTCATTCCCATCCTCTACCCCTATTTTGTAGACTCATCCTTCCATCTACTTACACCACCAAATCACCCATTCTCACATTACACACCTCTGAGTATACCTAAGACCTTTACAGAAACTCCCTATTTAGTCTTTCCCTCTCTGTTTAACTTTAGTTTAATCCCCACAATCAATCTCATTGAATTCCTCTCACCCCGACCCTACTCTGACTCAATGACCCATAGCCGTCGTTGGTCCCTACTATGTTCCGGTTCCACCCGACCAAGACATTCTCTGGTTGTTACACATGTGCCATTAATATCCACCTACCTCTACAAGTACCAAACAACCCAGAACCAACCCTAACCAGTTCTTCCAAACACCTGACACCTACCTACCCTTCAGATCTGACTATAACCCGATCCTTTATGTTCGATTTTCTTATTTTTGTCTTAATGAAAATACCTAAATCATAGTAGCTACAATAGGATTTTGTTTATTCTGCTTAAGGTTGTTTGACACAATGGATTGATATCATCGAGGGAGTATCCACACGTCCCTTCCTGGATCTAGCACATGCTAGGCAGTCCACTCTCAATTATATTATTTAACTCAACTCTTCTTCTTTTTTCGTCTGTTTTTTATTGCATGTACTTCGTCCCAGGAAAAAGGAGGTCTCACAATCAGCCTTGGGCTCTAGAAGTCAAAACACGGCAACAACCATCCATTCCACCAGCATAAATAGGTTTTCATTCTCATCCATTAACCCCTTATCTGTTTTCATCTCAATAACATAAAGAAAACGGTGAACACTTTTGGCAACTCTCAGTGGGACCCATCTGGGGTTGCCTTTCAGTTTTCTTCATCATTCCTATGTAAATATTTGTGGTGGTTGTTTATTTCGAAACTTGATTCAACACTAAATTTTTTTCCCTAGTAATCCTCTCTTCTTCTAATTGTTTAAATACCATCTAATTTTGCAGTGCTTAAAAAACGAAGCATTTCTACTTTCTTTCTTCTTGCATTCGCTAAGTACTGAAAGAGCACGTTCCGACATGTTCATCATTTTCGTCATGAACGTAATTGTCGATTTGGGGTTTAAAATCAGTTACATTTCATCCTGTGTATTTACATCTAGCTCACATTAACAAGGAGGGCAACCTAATGAATGGAAGTCGTGCCCAACGGATGGGTTGACACAAAGAATCATAGAAAAGCACTCTCTTCTTCTTCTTCTTCTTACCAAACTGCACAAAAATTGAAAAAATACACATCCTATATAAACACATTCACCCGAAAAGAAGTATGTCAACAATCACATGATTAGTGGATTGATAGTGGGCACCCAGCTAGTTACTTTTGTCAATTCAGTACCTTAGAGGATGGCCGCCCCCCGCCATAACATAGACCTGAAACCTCAGCCTTTAGATATCCTTCTTTTAGGAAGCCTTCCTCACCCAAAAAATCTACTCTAAATTCACAAGTTAATCTTTTAAATAGCTAAGCTCAACAAATTAAAAATCACTTGTTGGACACGTGTTTTAGCATTTGATTAACGTGTGTTTTGAGGTGTGAGGATATGTTTCTCCATTTTCCATTATTTTGTCCGTACCACTCCACAATCTCAGTTGGGGATTCGACTTCTTCTAAGTGTGTCAGGACCTCATTATATCTTCTCCAGGATTATGGGGTTAATCATTCATCTGATCTCAATTCATAACAATCTATTTCTTGCATTATTCAAAATTTTCACAGTAACTGACATTGGTTTATTCACCGGCATTGAGGTTACACCTCACCATCATCGGTTCTACCTAACCACCATTGGTTCCCTGTCCTTTTGATTAACTTGTGCAAAGGAAACCTATTCTCATCTTCTTCACTGTTTTGAGTTTTTCTGAGTCTTTTACTCTTTTTACTCTCATAAACTATCATCATACAACTTATCTACTTGACATTCATCATTTTCTGCCCCCTTTGGCCAAACTATTCTTTCCTCATAGTAACTGACCTCGGTTACCCCTGAGCAAGTCATCGATCATCCCGTAACTGCGCGCTGGTTACCCTATGTTGATTCTTCAACTACTAAGCCATTGACCACAAATCCAGGATACAATTCCCTTTTCTTTCTCTTCCATCTACAAACCCTTTTTTTTCTCACTTCTTCGCTCTATTGTGTCATTTGCAGGATATATCATCTCCTTGATATACATTCATTAACATGGGTTGACTCTTAACAAAGCTAATGCTCTTATATGTCATGCTAGTTGTCAACCACTCCTACCTAGTCCTTCACCATCCTCTGTCCTGTCACCCATGGATCCAACCCTACCTACCACCATTTCTACAGGCAACGAGGAATTTTCATGACTCCTCAATTAGAATCTTGTGGCCTTAGAGTTCTACCTTTCCCACTCTTCCACCTGGGACTCTTCAGGTCAGTTGATATATGGAATGTCAGTATCCATCTCTCCTGCCCTTATTCCCACTTTTGCATCAGCCCTTACTAATGTGGTGTTACCTTCACCTGTTTTACCCCAGTGGTTTCTTAGCTAGGCCCCATACCTATTATGACCATTGCATCTGTAGTCACACCCATAGTATCTTTTGTCCCCTCATTGACCACCCAGACCATAACCCCATCCCCAGCCATTGTCTCACATAAGCCAATTGCAACACAACCACCCTTGGTTTTGGTGACCCCTACTCCACTCCAAAATATTTTCCTCTCCATCCCATAATCTCTACCCCCAATCACTACTAGAGTCACTATGACCGTACCACCTACATACACATACTATCAACAACCCCCTATCTCGTCTGTCACCCATTCTGGATATGTGCCCTCAATGTCGGTCCCATATTCTCAACCTCTCTATTCGGCTTCACCATAAACTATAATTTCTCCCACATCACATGTTTAGTACCATCCCCCTTATGCCACAAGAGGTTCCCTTCCATCACAACCTATTAATGACCTCATCAAATTGATGATGGAAAGGATGCAAACACTGGAAGCATCAGTTTCTGTCTCACACAATTCTCTCACCTACGATTAAATCTGTAATGAGCCCAGTCATCCATCCATTCCTATTCACCCATACCCTATACATTGGGAAATGCCAAAATTCAACCGTTTCAATAGTAAAGAAGACCCACAATAACATTTGTGGTCTTTCAAACATGGGTGTTACCTGATCGCCCATGATGACACTTTACTCTTACAAACCTTCCCAATGTCTTTGACAAGACCGGCATTAGAATGGTACAATGGGCTACCCATACACCCCATCTACTCATTTAATCAAGTAGCCCAAGCCTTCTTAGACCACTTCTCAATCAACATTGTTAATAAAGTCACCATGACTTATCTTTATTCCACATGACAGTACGACGATGATTATATCGCTGACTTTTTCACTCGCTAGCGCAACCTCATTAACCAACTCACATTTTAATTACTTCAAACTAAACTCATAGATTTGTTTACTCAAGCTTATGCTAAACACAACTCACTAACTCTGTAGGTGCAGACCTTCCACACTTTTGATGAGGAATTCACTATGGCATGGAAATTGGAAATTTGTGTTATTGAAGAGAAGAAAATTCAGCTGCATAACAAGAACATCACGTTCAAATCAAATGATGCTTCTTCATATTTGAAACCCCAACACAACTATTCAAAACCCAAAGGATCTGCTGACAGCATAGTTCTCAAGGTTGGATCCTCTCACCCATCAAACCAAGCCAAACCTTCTTCTAATCTCTCTCTCGTCCAAGCTTTCCAGTTCAAACAAGAACAACGAAAGTACACTACAATAAGAGAACCTTATTCTTTTGTTTTGGAAAAGGTTATTAAGGATGGTGTCATTACCCTTCTACTTATAAAACCACACATTGGTTTTGACCCCGAGCGCCCCATGCCCACATGGTATAAAGAGCATTACTTTTGCAACTACCATCATGTCAAAGGCCATAGCAATGGTAACTGCATCACATTTAAGAATATTGTCCAAGAAATGGTAAACAATAGAGATCTAGTCTTGGATAGCCCAAATACACCCGCTAACAAAAACCTACATATCTTTAAGAAGCCATTCCCTAATCATGCCCCATCTTCCAACCAAATTGGTGACACTTAAACCAATGATAGCAATATTTGTGAGGTCTATGCCATTTTCGAGGACATACCAGTTGCTTCCTAATTGCCCCATGTTCCTTCCATAGATGAAATCTTAGCCTAAGCTACCCTACCTATGCTAGAACCTCTTTCATTTACTCCTCTACCCAAAGAGGAACCTCCTTCATTTTCTCCTTCACTCATGGAAGAATCTATAATTAGCACTTTGCCTTTGGCCCCTCAAATTACCGAGCAGTCATCAGTGGCACCTCTCCTACTCATAAGAGATATATGGCCATAACCTACACCATCACAAGGAGATTCCACCTCGTCTGGCCCATCCTCTCCTCTACCCATGGAGGATCCTATAGAAATATCATTTCCTTTAGATGACCATTCTCCATCGGACCTTTAAGATCCGACTGATCTACTTTCGGCTCTCTTACCCATATATTCTATGGCTATCCATTTCCCTGTGTCTCAAACACATTTTACAGGGATTTCTACTCAATCCATGTTAGCCTTACTTACAAAAATACTATTTTCACTCCTGGTTGATCACCTCGACTATGTTGATAGAGCCTTACTTTGGGGACATCTTCTACTTCCTGCTTCAACCCAAATACAGTTGTCACTCACTAACACCTCCACTATCTATCCAAAAGTGTTTCAAGTGACCAACCTAAACACAACCATGACTATTGAAACACCTTCCATGTCATCACCCATAGCCCAACACACACCTCTGCCCACAACCCAACAAACACCTACACCCAAACACCTTCCCACTCCTATTTCATCTTCATTACTTAAACCCATCACTACCTTAGGGGTCATGCCGACATCGAACCTTACTCACCCACCCATCAAATTAGATTCAGCCACATCTTCCCAAACCAACACTAAACTTATTCTGGCCCCTAAAAAATAAGACCCAACTTCCTAGGCCTTATACACCAACCTCGCCTACCACACCATTGTCACCTTCACCCCTTCCATCCATTCTAGGACCTCACCCTTGGACCCTAGCAAAGCGACTTGCTTCCATCGGTAAACCAAGAACATAGCAACCCACCTCCTCATCATGAACCTCTAATATACCCAAGAAATCCACACAACCTCCGCCATCACTTGTAACCTTCTTACCACCCATACCACCCCTACCATCCATAACTTCTTCACTACCCATGACACTTTCTTCTCTTCCACTCACACCTTCTACCCAACCTCTACCAACCACCTCCATAGAAACTCAATTACCCCCGTGGGTAACCCGTCCTCTTCCACCATCTAGTTTTCCCTCTAAATCTTGTACACTCGTGTCACCTTTTCCCAAAAAGGTACAACCTAAAGCTAAAAATCTGCTACCCTCCAATAAGGTCGTTAAACCAACCAAACCTTCCGTCACCAGATCTTCTACCATGCCCGTACCTAAACAGATGCCCGCAAGACCTAAGACCACACCACATACCATACTAGTGGACCAGCCCACTCCCCCTCCTGTAAATCCTCCTCCTCCACAATCAGCCATACATGTGCCCAAACCCACACTCACCTCCCATTGTGATCCACTAGCAATGTCCTACACCAAAATCTTAACCAATCTCCTCAAAACCTCTGTCATCACATTACCACCTCTTAGACCTTACAACCCACTCAAACCCAAACCAAAAGGGTTTGATGAAACTAAAATTTGCGCCTACCATCGTGTGCTAAGACATGATGTAGAGAACTATAAAGCCTTAGAAACCAGCCTTGTCCAATTATGTCCTCCCGAATAAACATTTTACAAAAATGATCTTCTTGATGAGGACCCCATTTTTCCTTCACCAATTTCCCTAGATCCTCTTCCATTACCTACTCAGCGACCAATATCTCCACCCCTACAACTCTTTGATCCACCCCTGAGATTCGAGATCAACATGATCAACATTTCCACCCACGCCCAGAAAGATAAAGGTAAGGAAAAGGTAACTAGCCCATCAACCAACCCTATACCCAACATACCATTTGTACCCATACCCTAAGTCACCATTCGAGGTCCTGCATATCCTATTTCCAATGGGGTAATGCATTCCTCAATGCTAAAACAACTGCACCAATCACCCCTAAAAATTTCTTTATATGACCTCATCCAAACCTCTAAGTCACATCGTCAAGCCCTCATGGAGGTCCTTCAATCTATTGAGGTTTTACCAAATTATCCCACACCCATATCCTCCATTATTACCCTTTACCACGTAGCCTCTCTCACTAGGTCATCACCTTCCTCTATGCCTCCACCTACTCACCAAGTATCCTCCCTTAACTTTTCAGATGAAGAGATCACTCCCTTCCAGTCTAACAACCATGACCCTACTTTTTTAATCTTCGTCTTTATCGATAATATACACATATGATGCATTATGATCAATTATGGTGCTAGTATTAACATCATCTCCTCCCATGCATATGACCAAATGTGAATACCTTCCAATTACATGCATGGTAACCCAGTTATGAAGCGCTCCTTTAATGACACCATGACTTCTACCTTGGGTACAGTCATCCTCCATGTTTGTGTGGGTCCCCACACTGTCCCGAAACTTTTAAATTCCCTAGAAGGTGAGTTCCATTGTAACTTGTTGCTTGGCCAACCTTGGATCTGCACCATGGGTTGTTTCCCTTCGAATTTACACTGCTACCTCAAATTTGAACATGAGGAACATAACTACATCATCTCTACTAACCCATCACCTTTCAAGACCTGTAACATGTTATACTGGCCCAATGATGTGCTTGTACCAGTCAAGGCATCTACCACTATTCTTATTTCAGCTTCACCTACAAGCCCATCCACCAAGACTGCCACCACTTCTCCCACATCTAACCTTGTTATCCCTACTGTTGTTGTAGCCTCTACCGCTGACTCACTTATTTCCCCATCATCTAGTGAGTCATTTATCCTCGCTACCCACATACCGACTACTGATCCCTTAGAAGGTATTTTTCAACACCTCACTCTAGGGGAATACCACCTATACAATATTGAAACATTCCTCACCCCGAAAGAGTATGGGAACCTGCGTCAACACCCCAATTATCACATCTACATCGGTGACATTTTTCCTTATGGCCCTCCCCACCTTCATAGTAATCTAACATATTGGGGACATGATATTTCCACCTATAGACCTAAACCTCCATCCCAAACCCAACCATTTTCATCTAACCTACACTCCTTCACTAACCACCGCTTCACTCACACTTGCCTCCACCGGTGCGCACAGAAAGGATTTGGCTTCAGATTTTATGAACAGGGCCGCCATACTATCATTTCTTGTACCTCTCATAAACACAATGACCATAGTGGCATTGATTTTGACACACAACCTTCCAAGAAGGTTCACGTCGACCTCATTCAAGATGGAAAACCTTCCCCAACTCATTCACCCACATTAACCTCTTCACCCACGGAGTCCATAGATCCCAAATCTATTCCTCCTAACTTTTTTTTTGTAAACACCATTTCCCTGGTACCTTTGACCTATCAATGCAATGGCAAGGCTCCCTCTTCTCTCCCATTCATGTATCCTGACATGATTGATAATGATACACCTTCTATTAATGTCGTTCAATGTTAGGGTGATGAATCCATCCTCACTTACCTTGGTACAGAAGATTATTATATTCATCAGTCAGTACCTTCTGAGACACAAATCATGTTGAATGAATCGACCATCGCTATCAACATTAACACTCACGAAAACCCGCACATTCTAAAGATCGGCCAATCCTTAGATGCTACTCAATAGGAAGCCTTCACCTCTTTCTGTCGGGACCATAGCAATGCATTTGCCTAGTCCTATGCCGATATGCCCGGTATTAACCCAAAAATCATAGTCTAAAATATCGTAACCATTCCTGATGCCAAACCCATCAAACAAAAGCTATGGAAAATGCACCCTTGCATTACTCTTCTGGTCAAAGAATAGCTTTAGAGCCTTCTCTCAGTTTCCTTTATCCTACCCATTGACTATCCCCAATGGATTTCTAACAACATTCCTATCACAAAGGTGATAGGGGGACTCCACATTTGAAAGGACTTTCGTGACCCCAACCTAGTTTTTGCAGCAAGTTGGTGGACAATTAAGTGGACATAAAAACCTAAAATTTAGGTACCACAACCATCGTGGTTTCTAAACCGCGCTTGAGTAATTTTTTTTATAGGTTTGGTGATTTCTGAACCTAAAACCACGATCGCGGTCCTCTGAGACAAAAAAATAGACCCATGACTCCTCATTTTCCCCCATTTTTCCTTTCCAACCGTGATTTCTCCTAGACCTTTGGCACTCGCACTTTGAATACCCCCTAAAAATTGCTCTTCGGACTTCTGGATCGCAATAGTTTCAACCATGCCGCCAAGACAAAGAGGTAAGCCCTCGATTTTGATCAATTTTTTTGCATTTTAGGTTTTTTTTGTGATTTTCATGGGTTTTTCAATTTTTTGTTTATGTATATAATTTTTTTTTTTGTCAGTTGCTCAACAAGCTCGTAATCCTACAAACCATCAAAATATTCCTCAAAACCCTCCAAACAATCCTCAAAACCCTCCAAACATTCCTCAAAACCCTCCTCCAAACATAGATCCGCCTCCTGTGGCTCCTTCTATCCCCACAGAACCAACAGGAACACAAGCTGATATCGTTGGAAGAATCTCGACAAAATAAAATTGTCATTGAGAACCTTATTCAGACTATAAGACAAAATCATGCCACAAATCCGTCCCGCATGACTTTAGCCAACACATTGCAAACATTGATTGGCGAAGTTGACTCTGCAACCAACCAAATAGATAGATGGAATACCTTTAGAGGTGATTGTAGGTGGTGGTATGCAGATAAATTATCCCATGCGGCCGTAAAAGACAATTTTTTTGGAAAAGACCACATTTGTGCATTATTTACTGACCCAAGAACCAATGCCCCCCACAGCTACTTGCAAATGGTTCCCAATCCATTGGTGCCATGATGACCGAATCAAGAACAATTTTTGGGACCGATGGTGGATGGTTTTTTATTATCCACCATGCAACAACAATGAGGTTCCTCTCTATTTTTTGAAGAAATTATATTGCGAGTTCGTGCTTAATGAGGTCCCAAATTATTTTGACTTTTCTGAGTTTTATGGGCAAGGAGGTGGCTCTGCATAGAGTAGACCTGGTGCACGCGTAGGTCAACCAAGGATCCCCCATGCCCCAAAACCCCCACTGCCTTCAGTTATCCCTCCTACAGTGAAGGAGGTTGTGGAGATTGACACACTACATGCATTGAGGGAGCTCACTGACACTCTGACCCAGCATAGTGACCAAATTGCATCTGGTGATGTTGGTGGAGGTGCTAGTTCTAGCGCACCACACCACTGTGGATCATGTGGTGCCATATGCATTGTGGGCGAGACATCATTTGTTGGATCACATGATTTCTTTTCTCTAGATGAGATGATGGTGGATGTTTTTGGAACTGGTGCAAAGGATCTTGGTCTTTCATGGTAAAGTAAATGTCAAATAATATATATATAATATATATATATATATATACAATAGTTTAATTCATGTTTGAGATTTTAATATATATGTATTTGATTGTACGTCATGTACATACATGTAAAAACTAATTTTTTATTTTATTTTAAATAGCAAGAGCCGGTGAAGGAAACATCTGGCATCGACATGCTAGCTACTGCAGCTGGGCGTGTTACAAACGTAAGTTTCAAGTTGTACTTAAATTTTAAATTTCATTTGATTGTGCACTTTTATTATTATAATGTTTCACCTGTACATGTACATATTAATATATGTTTGTCTTTTATACGCAGGAGCCTGGCGGGTCATCATCTACTCTGGGAATTGAGGCTACTGGCATGCCTCACATGACTTTTACGCAGGTTAGTTTCTCTTTACACTTTGTTTCTAATTGTGGAAGTTCACGTGGATTATGCTTTGGGTCTGTTATGTGGCAGTCATGTAGATTAATATTGATTTGTACATGTTTTTTGTATAGCTTATGACTGCCAAAGAGACTCCTCCATATATGCAGACTATGGAGGCTGCTGTAGATACTGCCATAGCATCTACAGATCCACTAACTGAGGTACAATTTTTCAAATTTGTTAAATTTTGGAGGAATTATTTCTTATTACTTAAATCTACAATATCAAATTTTGTACATGAAATATTTAATTTGAAATTTAATTATTTATATGTAGCTTACCCCTCGTGAGTCTATTGTTGTCCCTGTGATGTGTCAATGAAAAATTGATAGGGATCATGACATTGCGGTAAGATTTCACATGCATTTTAACTAAATTCTAAGTTTCTAAATTTTGAATGTATTTTAAAAATCTGGGTGTTAAAAACTTGTTGTTTATGAATGTGCAGGTTAGGTTGCAGGCCTGCTTAGAGATGCCTAGGACCACATGGATGAAATCCATAGTGGCATCTCCCTCCACTACATCCCCAGGTCATGGACATGCTACTTCTAGCAGGGTGAAGAGAGGGAAGATGTTTCATGATTAGATTCATAGGACCTGGATGTACATAGATATATATATGGGCCATCTGGTCCTAGTTCATGATTCTTCATATAGTCCATTGTATATATAGCCTTATGTGACCGCATGTGGTCCTATATGTATGACACACTTAGTTTGAGATGTACACATGTTATGAACTTATATTTTCATAGATGTACACATGTTATGAACATCCAACACACTTAGTTTGATACATTATATATCCATGTGTTGGTTTTCATAACGATATTACTTCTATGTTTGATTCGATTTCATTGCACATGATATCCTTCTATGTATGTATGTTCTATGTATATTAGTTCTATATGTATGTTTGATTTAAAATTAAAAAACCATGTCCCGGAGCACTACATGGTACAATTGTTAAGAAAACCTATTCCATTAAGCAAAACCTATGATAACCATGCTAGGTGAACTACAAAAGGGCAATACGTAATTACTTTTTTCACAGTAATTACGTAGGGTGTATGTGCAACTCTAATTATTTTCCCGCCTCCTAATAATGTGCACATCTTTGAAAGAATGGTTGTGAGGGAATTTCTATAACTAACATTTTTTCTTTTAAAGCTAACACTCATCTGTTGCATATCAACTAATACGAACATTGTTAGAAATAAGCGAGGTAGAGTTCATCTTGAACTATATGAATATAATGTTACTATGGTGCAACATTGCATGGTACAATTGTTAAGAAATTAAGGGAAGCATTTATGTATTGTTTTAGAGATTATCCCATTAATAGGGCTTATCCCATTGATCAATAGATACACCTTAATATCTCTTTATAATTTGGTGCTATGCCAATCAACTAAGAAGTTACACATGATTTGATTATCGTAAGTAGATTCACTTCCCTATTAAGTCCTATATGTTTTTGTATTTAAGCACACACTTTAAAAACCCCATTTTTTGTATACCCTACAATCCTTCTAGTCCAAAATACACATTTTTGTGAGGGGGTTTGTCAAATAATTCACATCCTTACCATTCCAAGGTATTTGAAAAAATTTCAAGGTTCTTCAATGAATTTTAAAACGATATATCACTTGGAATTTGTGAACATTCTTTACATATTTATTTAGGATGTTTGTACATATGTTACGACATATCAATCTAGATAAGAACACATAAATATGTATGTAATGTATATTGTCAAATAATTCACATCATGGTGGGCTCTAGGGAGGCCCGGATTGGTGTCAGACCACCCGATCCGGAGCCTTCCTGGCATTCCTTGAGCCTTCGTGGCATAAATGTTTACAAACTACCTTTTCTAGGCAGTCCTAGGAAATGAACGGAGGTGAGTAGTGAGAAGTCATGCCTCGGGACATCATGGCACCAAACTGACTACACCGAACATCTGGGTGGCTAGGTGAATGCTAAAGGAGGTGTCATTTTGGTGCGCAGATAACGTCGTTGCTTCTGGGCTACTTCGTTCGGGCATAGTCCCTTAAGAGCCCTGAGACCAAAAAATTGTTCAACTTTGATGGGTAACTACAGTATACTCTGTGGCACCTAAGGATGTATCGTCTATGATCCTATACTTGGCATAGGGACCCTCTACAATAGGTCTCAGTTTTTTCCTTCTCCAATCGGTGCTCTCGCTACCCTATTGTTTGCAAACGCGAAATAGTGCAAGTTTGAGACAGTGTAAGGCTGTCAAATGCTATATTTTGCAAATGGTGGGTTATGGCACCAAAACTGAATATGCCAACATGTTCTGGGTGGCTAGGTGAATGCTAGAGGAGGTGTCAGTTTTGGGTGCAACAATCGTTTCTTCCGGGCTACTTCGTTTGGGCGTAGTCCCTTAAGAGCCCTGAGACCAAAAAATCATTTCAACTTTCAATGGGTGACTACGCGCACTCCGTGGCACCTAGAGACATATCATCTGATCCTACAGGGCATAGGGACCCTCTACAATAGCCATGTCTCGGTTTTTTCCTTCTCCAATCGGTGCTCTCATTTGCCCTATTATTTGTAACATGTGAAATAGTGCAGTTTGAGACAGTGTAAGGCTGTCAAACGCTATATTTTGCAAATGGTGGGTCATGGCACCAAACCAACTGTGCCGAAACATCTGGGTGGCTAGGTGAATGCTAGAGGAGGCATGTTTTGGTGTGTGACAATGTTGTTGCTTCTGGGCTACTTCGTTCGGGTGTAGTCCCTTAAGAGCCCTGAGACCAAAAAATCATTCAACTTCAACGCAGGTGACTACGCGACTCCGTGGCACCTAGAGATGTCTATCCAATCCTACACCTTGGTATAGGGACCCTCTACAATATCCTGTCTCAGTTTTTTCCTTCTCCAATCGGTGCTCTCGCTGCCCTATTGTTTGCAAACACGTGAAATAGTGTAGTTTGAGACAGTGTAAGGCTGTCAAATGCTATATTTTACAAATGGTGACATCATGGACACAAACTGACTATGCTGACACATCTAGGTGGCTAGGTGAACTAGAGGAGGCATAGTTTCGTTTGGTGTGTGACAACATCGTTGCTTCCGGGCTACTTCATTCAGGCATAGTCCCTTAAGAGCCCTGAGACCAAAAAATCGTTCAACTTTGACGGGTGACTATGCACACTCCATGGCACCTAGAGATGTCTCATCAAATCCTACACCTCAGGTAGGGACCCTCTACAATATCCTGTCTTGGTTTTTTCCTTCTCCAATCGGTGCTCTCACTGCCCTATTGTTTGCAAACGCATGAAATAGTGCAGTTTGAGACAGTGTAAGGATGTCAAACGCTATATTTTGCAAACGGTGGGTCATGGCACCAAACCAATTACGCCAAAACATCTGGGTGGCTAGGTAGAACACTAGAGGAGGCATGTTTTTTGATGCGTGACAACGTCGTTGCTTCCGGGCTACCTCGTTCAGGCGTAGTCCCTTAAGAGCCCTAAGACCAAAAAATCATTCAACTTCGACGGGTGACTACGCGCACTCTGTGGCACCTAGAGATGTCTCGTCCAATCCTACACCTTGATGTAGGGACCCTCTACAATATCTGTCTCAGTTTTTTCCTTCTCCAATCGGTGCTCTCGCTGCCCTATTGTTTGCAAACGCGTGAAATAGTGCAGTTTGAGACAGTGTAAGGCTGTCAAATGACTATATTTTGCAAACGGTGGATCGTGGCACCAAACCAACTATGCCGACACATCTAGGTGGCCAGGTGAACACTAGAGGAGGCATCATTTTGGTGTGTGACAACGTTGTTGCTTCCGGGCTACCTCGTTCGGGCGTAGTCCCTTAAGAGCCCTGAGACCAAAAAATCATTCAACTTCGACGGGTGACTACGCGCACTTTGTGGCACCTAGAGATGTCTCTTATAATCCTACACCTTGGCGTAGGGACCCTCTACAATATACCTATCTCAGTTTTTTCCTTCTCCAATCGGTGCTCTCACTGCCCTATTGTTTGCAAATGCGTGAAATAGTGCAGTTTGAGACAGTGTAAGGCTGTGTCAAATGCTATATTTTGCAAATGGTGGGTCATGGCACCAAACCGACTATGCTGAAATGTCTGGGTGGCTAGGTGAACACTAGAGGAGGTTTCATTTTGGTGTGCGACAATGTCATTGCTTCCGGGCTACCTCGTTCGGGCGTAGTCCCTTAAGAGCCCTGAGACCAAAAAATTGTTCAACTTCGACAGGTGACTACGCGCACTCCGTGGCACCTAGAGATGTCTCGTCTGATCCTACACCTTGGTGTAGGGACCCTCTACAATAGCATGTCTCAGTTTTTTTCCTTCTCCAATCGGTGCTCTCGTTGCCCTATTGTTTGTAAATGTGTGAAATAGTGCAGTTTGAGCCAGTGTAAGGCTATGTCAAATGCTATATTTTGCAAACGGTGGGTCATGGCACCAAACCGACTATGCACAAAACATCTGGGTGGCCAGGTGAACACTAGAGGAGGCATCGTTTTGGTGTGTGACAACAATTCGTTTCTTCCGGGCTACTTCGTTCGGGCGTAGTCCCTTAAGAGCCCTGAGACCAAAAAATTGTTCAACTTTGACGGGTGACTACGCACAGACTCCGTGGCACCTAGAGATGTCTCGTCTAATCCTACACCTCGGCGTAGGGACCCTCTATAATAGCTATGTCTCAGTTTTTTCCTTCTCCAATCGGTGCTCTCGCTGCCCTATTGTTTGTAAATGTGTGAAATAGTGCAGTTTGAGACAGTGTAAGGCTGTCAAACGGTATATTTTGCAAACGGTGGGTCGTGGCACCGAACCAACTACGCCGACACATCTGGTGGCCAGGTGAATGCTATAGGAGGCATCATTTTGGTGCACAACACTTTCATTGCTTGGGCTACCTCGTTTCAGGCGTAGTCCCTTAAGAGCCCTGAGACCAAAACATCGTTCAACTTCGACGGGTGACTACGGACTCCGTGGCACCTAGAGATGTCTCATCTGATCCTACACCTTGGCATAGGGACCCTCTACAATAGCCTTGTCTTGGTATTTTTTCCTTCTCCAATCGGTGCTCTCGCTGCCCTATTGTTTGCAAACGTGTGAAATAGTGCAGTTTGAGACAGTGTAAGGTTGTCAAATGCTATATTTTGCAAACGGTGGATCGTGGCACCAAACCAACTATGCTCCAAAATGTCTGGGTGGCTAGGTGAATACTAGAGGAGGTGTTCATTTTGGTGTGCGTGACAACGTCGTTGCTTCCAGGCTACCTTGTTCAGGCGTAGTCCCTTAAGAGCCCTGAGACCAAAAAATCATTCAACTTCGACGGGTGACTACGTGCACTCCGTGGCACCTAGAGATGTCTCATCTAATCCTACACCTTTGCATAGGGACCCTCTACAATATCCTGTCTGGTTTTTTCCTTCTCCAATCGGTGCTCTCGTTGACCCTATTGTTTGCAAACGCATGAAATAGTGCAGTTTGAGACAGTGTAAGGCTGTCAAACTAGTTATATTTTACAAATGGTGGGTCATGGCACCAAACTGACTGTATTGACATGTCCAGGTGGCCAGGTGAATGCTAGAGGAGTCATATTTTTGGTGCGTGACAACGTCGTTGCTTCCAGGCTACTTCGTTCGGGCGTAGTCCCTTAAGATCCCTGAGACCAAAAAAATTGTTCAACTTCGACGGGTGACTACGTGGACATCCATGGCACCTAGAGATGTCTCATCTAATCCTACACCTTGGTGTAGGGACCCTCTACAATATCTTGTCTCAATTTTTTTCCTTCTCCAATCGGTGCTCTCGTTGCCCTATTGTTTGCAAATGCGTGAAATAGTGCAGTTTGAGACAGTGTAAGGTTTTCAAACACTATATTTTACAAATGGTGGGTCATGGCACCAAATTGACTTCACCAAAACATCTGGGTGGCCAGGTGAACACTAGAAGGAGGCTTCATTTTGGTGCGCGACAATGTCGTTGCTTCTGGGCTACCTCATTCAGGCATAGTCCCTTAAGAGCCCTTGAGACCAAAAAATCATTCAACTTCGACGGGTGACTACGTGCACTCTGTGGCACCTAGAGATGTCTCATCTAATCCTACACCTCAGCGTAGGGACCCTCTACAATAGCCTGTCTCAGTTTTTTCCTTCTCCAATCAGTGCTCTCGTTGCCCTATTGTTTGCAAACACACGAAATAGTGCAGTTTGAGACAGTGTAAGGTTGTCAAACGCTATATTTTGCAAACGGTGGGTCATGGTACCAAACTGACTATGTCAACATGTCTAGGTGGCTAGGTGAATGCTAGAGGAGGCATCATTTTTGGTGCACAACAACGTCATTGCTTCCAGGCTACCTCATTTGGGCGTAGTCCCTTAAGAGCCCTGAGACCAAAAAATCATTCAACTTCGATGGGTGACTATGTGTACTCCGTGGCACCTAGAGATGTCTCGTCTGATCCTACACCTCGGCGTAGGGACCCTCTATAATATCCTGTCTCAATTTTTTCCTTCTCCAATTGGTGCTCTCGCTTGCCCTATTGTTTGCAAACACACGAAATAGTGCAGTTTGAGCCAGTGTAAGGCTGTCAAATGCTATATTTTGCAAACGGTGGGTCATGGCACCGAACCGACTGTGCACACGTGTAGGGATGGTCTTGTAAACACTTGGGGAGGTGTTGTTTCAGTTCTCTAAGCTCCAGGTGCTTCTAGGTTACCTCCTCCGGAGCCAAGAACCCCCTCCACAGGTACATAAATCATTGTTAATTGCTTCTCTTTTCTTGTAAAACAATGAAATCTTCTCTTAGCTTCGAGAATTTACAATTCTCTACTAACAGTGCCAACCACGTGAAGGTGGAAGCTTTTCTGGCACCACTAACCTGCACATAAAAGTGTTAGTCAAAGAAATTTAAGTTTCAAATCAAAACCATACTAGATATATACAAAATACACAAATTTAATAAAATATATGAACTTAAATTTATCTAACTAACAAATTTATATATACCAAAGAAATTATATATACCAGACATGAGCATTGTAAATTCATTCCAATGAACCATCAGGATCGGATCTACTCTGAATAGTGGACATGATTGCTTCATGATCTGACTCTCGAACCTTCCAAAGAATCTTGTTATTAGGCCTTCCTCGATATCTATACAGCTGAATATTTGTCACTAGAACTAGATGTGAATATAAGAGTATTTTCCTGTGTGTCTCAAAGTCTTCAAACACCCAAACAGAGGATTTTTTTAATGGATACCGTCGAAGCCAAGTTCCAGTAACTACCACTGACCCTGTAGGGTACTCAATATCTTTGCCATCTATAACAGGAGAAGTCAACTTCTTTCTTTCCTCGATGCAATGACATAAGAAATAGTCTGTTCCTTCTTCATTATCTTCTGTTGCAATAACTACAAACACATGTCCTACAAAAAAACAAAGGTTTCAACTCAAATTTAAATTGTACATATTAAAATTTCAATGGACATAACTCAATACAAAAATTGTAAATAACCATAAATACCTTGTCACACCAAAATTGAAATTTCATCAAAGTCCTTGGATGTTGCAACTTCATTTGCATAGAAACAAGTCCTAATGCTTGTGGAGGTTGATAACTAGGAAGCGGAGTTAGAGGCCTACAAATCCATCCATCAACCCATTCTTGTGAATCACACTCAGAAGTGAAAAATTCGATACAAGATGCACAAAAACATGTCAAATTTCTTGTCCATATGGCCCAGGAAGTAGCATCTGAGCTACAAAATGAGTGCATATCACTGGACCTAGTGAGTGTCATACAATCCTCGTAGTTAGCAATTTTTTGTTCCTCTATCAACCAAAAATATATGAACTGTGGAATTTTTTTGAGAACCTCGGGCCATGTTGTCAATACACCATTCCACTATGCTCTTTGCATCTTTCAATTTAGCACCATCTTTGTACTTCAACTCTTTTCTTTGCAAGATCTCTTTTCACACATGCCCCTACACCGTCATGATCTCCTTTTCCATGTCCAACCTTAGTGAAACTCCAAATATGTTGCACACCCATCTTGACGTGCATCCTTCTCATCCAATAAAACATTCGTGCATTCTTAAACTGAGACAGTGTAATTATCTAACCATATATAATGTTGTTTGAAGTGGATGTCCCTATCAAACAAGTTTCCATAAAATAACTGGAAACACCCTTGCACAAATTCAGTAGAATGAGTACGATCATCACTGATATAAAAGTGGTACTCTCTTAAAAAAATTGATCATTCTCTGTACTATTAGGAGAATGTATAAATGTTATATGCACAAAAATAGAAACTTGTACTGAGTTGTGATATTGTGATTGAACCTCCATTTGTGGTTGCAATGTGTAATTCTCTACAAAATCGACCACTGAAACAATAGTACCAATAGGAAATGTGTCCTTGCATATCTTGAACTATTCATTCAACCATCGAGCTCTGTGTGTATGCCTAGCATACTCATAAACAATTTCATCCTTAAATTTTCTTATAAATTGAAAAACAGCATATGTTCTATAACTAGCTCACACCGTTTAGACTCTTTTCCATCTTTCAACTGGTATGCAACTGATTTATATTTATCAAACTCAACTAAATTATGTCCTATTGCACCTTCAATTTTCTCATGGATGCAACTTTCTAATTTAGGTAATCCTCGGCCGCATGTACCACAACTTCCATCTAAATAATCCTGACTATAAAAAAATTGTCCAACTTCTTTTTCACAAAATATCGTAGGAATGAAATCCCTGGAAGATATTGGTGGAACTTGAACACCACATTCCGATAACATAGTTTCAGAATGAAAATTAGAATGAATACATAAAAATTTAGCATAATGCATCACAAATTCAACATGTTGCCTACAACAACAAGTGGTGCAAGCGTGGTTTATTTTCACATAGAATGGTTTCAACATTTCAAAAAAATGTTGACTAATTTTAATTTCTAGATTCTCTTGTTCAAACTTACGAAAAAATTGAGTTTGAGTCATATCTAAGAAATGCTTTGGATGTGGTTCACGATTAGTAGAACTAACTCTCTATTTTACAACATCTCTTGTATTAGGTGAAACTCTAGTGTTATCATGCCAAAATTGAATAACAACTTCTCTTATAACATCAAAATTATCTTTGTCCTTACGCGGTGCTCTAGCAGAAAATGCCCAAAAATTAGTGTTATTGAGTGATTGAAGGATATTACGTCTTTCAATTGCTTTCATTAGAGTTTTTCAATTAACTTGCAACATTCGACTTGTTTGTGTAATCAAACGTTGTTTTTTATTGATTCACTTACAACACTAGTAGCAAGTACACGATGCACAATATTACTATCCCTAGTGCGTCTCTTGACACCAACAGTGTGATATGCATCATGAAGGTTTTCAACAATTGTAGAGGTTTGACCACGTATATTAGATGTTGTCAATCCTAAGGTGTTTAATGTAGGTCTCATTTTAATCAATTTCATCAAACTAACCAACAACTGACATCTTTGGGAATCATTTAAAATTTCAAAATGATTATCCCAAATTTTAGTGGCTTTTCTTCTGATTTTCCGTTCAGAAAGTTTTTCAGACATTGGTTTCAAAACATTTTCATCAATTTCAATAAAATAATTAGGTTTCTTACGGAAAATCCTAGGAGGTGTTTTTGTCAAATTTTGCTTGTCTACAGTTTCAACCTGAATTTCCTTATTCACATTTTCATTGTCTCCTTCAATTTCAACATTTGCTACATCACGAGTATTTAATTCTTCTTCAACATTGACAGTAAAAACATCTTCATCATGAGTATTTAATTCAACTTCAACATTGACAGTAGAAACATTACCTAGTTCCTCATTGCTTACAATAGTAGGGGTTGAAGATGAACCTCTTCTTGATTCACAAAGATTCCGCATTCACTCAGCATTTTGAAATATGTTTGCCTCTAATTCGTTTGGTTTTTTTTACTTAATGACTTCCTTTTTTGACTTCGTTTCTTGTCTCCCATGATGTTTTGCTTCCGGTGATAAGAAAAACGTGTAGAAAATGACATAATTTCACAGTAATTCGTATGGTAAAGTCAAACAGTAAAAATCACATGGTAATTAGAACATTGGGATGTGTGTAAATATGATTTAAGAACCGTGATTGCACTTTACAAACCGTGCTCACAGTTTATAAAGCGTGATCGTGGTTCTTGTTATCTGTTTATCATCACGGTTCTATCTGTATCCAAACCCTAAGGCTCGGGAAATCTTTGTTTTTCCCCAACCAAAGCTATGGAAGGTCATTATGAAGTGTAAAAGGTCAAAAAACTTCAAATTTTCTCTTCCACAGACTTGAACCATGCTGAAAAACTGAAAACATTTCACAAAAATGGTGCCATCGCGTAGGGGAGACTGTTAGCTTCATAGAAATATTGATTTTAAAGTGAATAGAATAAGATAAATATCATTTTATAATTTTTTACTAACAATAGGTCTTAAGACATTTTTTCCCGCGAATGTTCATGTCTACGTTTAAGACTGCAACTTTTGTTTCGCTTATCAAAATGTGATAAAACTTATACCATCCCAAGCGTGGAAAAATTCTATACACGTTAAAATATATATATATATGATTTCAATATTTTTTGATATAGTTATGGCGGGCAAACTGGAAAGCGCTCCATTTTCTAAATCTTTTCAGACCACTTTCACGGAAAAAATCATTAAAAAAAAATATTGCTCGAAAAAATACAAAATAAAATCCATCCCAAGATAGACAACTACATCTAACTTTTCACCAAATGAAAAAAAAAAAAATAACAAGATTTGGTCATCCAAATCGCGGGCAAACGGACTACAATCTTATAGGTTTTTTCAAAAAAAAACCAAGTCATATAATTTTAAGTGTTTAATATAGCTAAACTTGTCCATTTTTAAAAAAAAAATAGTAGTTTAGAAACTAGATTCCAGATGCTACGATTCATATTTATATAATTTTTTCTAATTTTGAGTGCGTGTATTGCTAATAATCCCTACAAGTTGAGATTTCATTATTTTTTACAATATGACGTCCACTTATAACCCCTTTTTTGTCCACCAACTTGTTGCACTTACCCCAACCAAAGAAGTGCATCTTTGCGGTACTTTTTGGAAAAATCCCGGGTTTCATTATTTCTTTGCATGGCATAGAAGTCGATCCTGCTAAAGTCAAGTCTATTCTGGAAATGCCTCCACCCACTAATCTTCATCAACTTCGAAGCCTACAAGGTAAGTTACAATCTATTCATCATTTTATCTATTCATCAAGAAATACGTGTCATTCAAATGGGATGATAAATGTCATAAAGACTTTGACGCCTTAAAACAATACCTCCTTCAACCACTAGTGCTCATTCCTCCTAAGTATGAGCACCCCTTTTACCTATATGTTTCCACCACTAACCATTCTTTAGGTGCCATTATTTTTCATCGCGATGACCAACACCGAGAGAAATCAGTTTATTACATAAGTCGTACCCTTATGGACTACAAAACTAAGTATACCCATGCCGAAAAACTTTTCTTAGCCTTAGTTTTAATCACCACCAAAATCCACCATTACTTACTCAACCACAAAACCTTCGTCGTTACTAATACTGACCCATTACACTATATGTACACCAAACCCTATCAACATCAGCATGTCGCGCGTTGGCTTATGCTTCTTGCTGACCTCAACCTTGAATTCATTCATCAAAAGTCCATCAAGGGCTAGACTATTTATGATCAACTAGTTGATGCACCTATTACCAGGAATCAACTATCTAACTTCTATTTCCCAGACGATTCTATAGCTACCCTTTCCCTGGATGAACCCGCTTACCAAATGAAACTCTTCTTTGATGGCTCCAAGTGTCAATGTGGGGGTGGGACTGGTGTTATCATCATTTCTCTTGATGGTGAACCTATGCCTTTATCTTTAAAACTCAATTTTGATTGTACAAAAAATATTGTTGAATACGAAGCACTCGTATTGGGTCTCTAAGCTACTTATGCCTTAGATGTTAAGTCCATTAATATATTTGGTGATTCTCAACTGGTTGTAAACCAAGTCAACGGTATATACCAATGTCATAATGAGATACTTAAAAAGTATAAAAACCATGTAGATATACTCTTGACCACCTTTGATCGTTACGAACTTCAAACCACCCCATGATCTACCAATAAATTGGTGGATACCATGGTCTTCTTGGCTTCTCGATACCTGCTTCACCCTCTGACTCTAAAATCTTTGTCACAATACAAAGACTACAATCACCCTCTTATTTACCTCATGTGATCTACTCCATTAGAACCATTGCCCCTGACCCACATGACCTTTGGTATAAGTAATATGCATACTATCTTTCCCTTTCCATTCTACCCATCGATATCACTCATAATGGACAACGTGCCTTTCTTTAAAATGTCTCACGTTATGTCATCATGGGTGGTATTCTTTACAAGCGCGGCTTTGATGACATTCTCTTACGATGCCTTACAAGTTCTAAAATTCCCTACACCATTAAGGAAGTCCACGATGGAATTTGTGGAGGTCACTTTAGTGGGTTAGTTATGGAAAAATGCATTCTTCTCCTAGGCTATTATTGGTCAACCCTAAACCGCAACTGTTGTGATTATGTCAAACGTTGTGTGAAATGCCAACAATATGCTAATCTCCATCACAAACCTAGTCATGCCTTACAGATCAAATGAGACCTTTGGCCTTTCTCTCAATGGGGTTTGGATCTTGTCGGTGAGATCAACCCCCATTCTTCACAATGCCACCAGTGGATCATAACCGCTACTGAATATTATACTAAATGGGTAGAATCCATCCCCCTCATTTCTACGAAAACTGAGAAAATATGTGAATTCATCAACCATCACATCATTTTTCACTTTTGTGCTCCTCACCACCTCATCATTAATAATGGAAAGCAATTCAAAAACAAAACCCTACATAAACTATGCGACACTTTTGGCATCCAACTCAGTTTCTCATCACCTTATTACCCACAAACCAATGGCCAAGCTGAATCGACCAATAAAATCTTGAACAAAATTCTTATGAAGGTAGTCAACGATACTGGGAAGGATTGGCATACACACATTCCTTTCACCTTGTAGGCCTACCACTACTAGTATTCGCACTTCGACTTCTGCCACATCTTTTTCACTGGTCTACAGTATCAAGGTTTTCTTACCTCTCAAAGTCCGGATTCCATCTCTTTGCATCTCACTATAAGACATGCTCAATGATGATGACTTTCACCAAGATCCTTTGGTGCAACTTGAGTTATTAGATGAATATCATCTCAATGCTCTTGACCATCTCCAAATCTACCAAAAATGTATAAAACATGCCTATGACAAACGTGTTCACAAATGAACCTTTCAGGTCAGTGACCTCGTCTTGAAGGAAAATCAACATGTAACCAAAGAGGAGAAAAGTAAGTGGGGTGAATTTTCTCCTAATTGGCTCGGAACCTATATCATTACCCATGCCTATGGATCAGGTGCTTATCATTTATCTTCACTTGAAGGTAAACCCGAACATAAGCCCCTTAATGCCTTGCATCTTCGACCATTTTATTGTTGACGTCAAGTTCTATACCACTTTTTATCAGTTGATCGCTCATCCCTTGAGTGTTGTTCACCTTCCATATTACTCGCTTTGAGGATCTACAACTCAACAAGAATCATGTGATTACCCATCACAGCCTTATCTTCAATATGAGTACCATGGATCTACTCATAGCATGATTCCCATGTATACTTTTTATTTTCTTCAAGATGGAATCCCATGGTTATTCATCACTCGAAGCCACCTCTTTCATAGTTAATCTCTGTGTGCTACAGTCTTGTCTTCTAAACAAGAACCTAATCTTCCTCTATAGTCTTTTCCATGACTTAAACGTCCAAAAACAAAAACGAATGCAACTCCTTGAGTCAAACTTCCAACAAAAGATGACTCCCTCAAAAGGTACATCTCTTCACTCTAATTCCACTGCTATAAATAGACTTCTCCCTTGAAGGACAGCTATATCAAGTTATTTCACAAATCCAATAACAATATCCAGAAGCTTCCGCATCGATCAGCTTCACGAAGACCTCAAGGAGATAATACACTCATCCCATATATACTTCCCACATCGATCAGTCTATTAAAAACAAACAAATGAAGAAAAAGATGAAATTTTTGTCATTAAATTGCCTATTTTTTATCTTAGATTTCTTGTTCTGAAAAACACGTTGTCGTACACTAAGTTACGCTAAACCACCCATTCTCATCTCCTTGTCTTTTTAGCCTAATTTCCTCTTTACTCAAGGGACTTGCTGCAAATGTGACATTTTGTGATTATGTGACTTTCTTCACCTTTAGCATAGTCCATTATGTAACTCCTTTAGGGTCTTACATTCATAAGTCCATCTTAGGTATCGTAGACTCATTAGGGTTCTTATCAATTAAATGGCTCTTTTACCACCTCTTACTATTCACCTTCCTCATTACTATTTGATTATCCTATACAGGACCAGATCATCGACACCTATATTTAAAAACCACTCAATCATGCCTAATACCTAAAATCAATCATGCCTATGACCTACATTCAACCATGCCTAACAACTATCAACCCATTCCTCTAATTCATCATAATCTTCCCTAGCTTATGGGAGAACTACATCGGCTTAAGGTCCCTTTCCACCGGGACTATGTAGGAAACACTTTGAGGGCATGGGGCCCTTGGAGGTTAGCTCGGCCACTCTTTACCCTAACCAATGCCCCCTTTTACTTTCCTATTCACATTTTACCCTAGTTAGTTTTCATTGTATATCAATAACTGTAAATTAAACCAAATAAGCATCAATTAATACACATCTTTATTACATAATCAAATAATTCATTTATCATTTTCACATTTCCACTATAGCACATATTTGGAAATTAAAATCATAACCTATATATACATCACCATTTTTCCCCCATGTTACTTACAACTTGGACATTACCTCATGCCTAAACCAACTTGACTCAATCATACCTAACCCAAATTGACTCCACAATGCCTATGACTTGACTCAACCATGCCTACCACTTGACTCAACCATGCCTAAACATAACCTCACTCCATCATGCTTATGACCTGATTCCACCATGCCTAAACACACCTATTTTACATCCATCTATACATAACAACCAAATTCTGCCCACACAAGTACATCATGAGCCAATCATCCATCTCATCATAAAAATTTTTGTATCCATACAATATACACTGATGCCAAATAATAATCACAATCTGTCAAAAAAATCTCATATACAGCCTCACCATCTTTGGCACGCATGACAGTATATGATAAAAAAAACCAAAAACTCTCATATACATCCTCACTCTCTTCAAAACGCAGGCCGATATATATCAAATATACACAACTACACCAAAATGGAGGTACGTACGGCTATCAGGTATCCCCCATTGGATATCCTCCATATCTATCTCACCTGTCTCCTCCTCCTCCTCTACCTCCATACGACATCCAACTAACATCTCACCGCCCACCATGGGTCATGGCCGGATCTCTGTTGGTACCTCACTTGGGGTTGGACTCTGTGAATTGGTGGCCTCGACCTAACCCTGTCTCAGGGCTCGATGGCCCTTTGTGCTCTCCACACTGTGGGTGTGTGACCTGGTCCTCTCACTTGAGGCCTATTGTGCTCTATACTCTCCATAGGATAGGATATCTATCCCTGTGGCCATCAGCTGATCCTGATAATACCTCACCTCTCCTAAGGCATCTCTCAACATGGCTATAGGTATTGTCTGTGGTGGTTTCATCGGCCTCTGACCCTACACCTATCCTATGGGACCCTATCCTGCCCCTTCTTGTAAAGTGGGACCCTGCCCCTATGCCTGTGGTGGGGCCATCGGCCTCTGACCCTGTGCCTGTATCTAGGCCTGAAGGGCCACAACCTGCACCTATGTAGTGGCCAACTGGCCCTGTAAACCTGTAACCTATGCCTGTAAGGTAGCCATATGTACCCCATCCCCACCTCTACCCTGTATGGGTTCTTGTCCTTGTGCTACCTGGGCCTAAAGAGTGGCCACATGTGCCTACAAAGTGGCAACCTGTGCCTCTGACCCTGTCAATTTTCCCTACATGATCCCCAACTGTGTCACTAGGGTAGCCACCTACCCCTGTAGGGCATCCCTTTGAAAAGTTATGGTGGCTAAATCCGGTTACCCTAGCCTCAGTGATACTGCTCATAATTATGCATCCCACCACTATCTAGTATCTATCAGTAACCCTTACATCATCAATCCGTCAATCTACCACCTACTCCTCCTAACCTGTAGGCACCATCGGCTGCGGTAGAGGTAGAGGCCTCTCCACGTCATCCCTCCTATACTGTAGGAATGATGGGGGTATATCCAGAGGTAGTCTGAACTATCATCTGACCCTATCTACAGGTATCATCTCAAGCTCTCCTACCCATCACCCCTTTATCCATCAAAGTAGTTGTAGCTCCTATAGCTTCTCGGTCATCTGCCCATATGACTGGAAACCCACATATGGCCTCCAAATGATGTCCACACAGGATAACCCCTCTAGAAAATTCCTGTAATAGGCTACATCGTGTGTAGCTCTAGCAGCTCAGTGCTCCCCAATCATAGGCACCCATCTCCTGAAGCCCACCCAAAAAAAACCCAGCTTGAATGCATCCACTCGGGGCATACAAACTAGACGCACACACACAATGTGCTCGTACACCTAATAGTGTAGTAAGAAAGTGTAACACATGATGAACCTCCATAGCCACCCATAAGCTTATAGCTCTCTGTATAATTGTACCAAGAATGTGAGCACCCATACAAAATGGGTCTTGTCCTCAACCATATCATGTAGAACCCCCATCAATCATCGTGGGAATCTCCCACCCTCTGTATCTGACAGTGCAAAATAGTAGACTAGCTCCATCATCGACACCACTAGCCTCATCTCCTTCGAGATGGGGCTAGTACATATCTCTGTAGCTCATACTTGCACTATGGAACCTCAACTCCGCCAGCCCCTCGCCAAACACGTTCAACATCAAATCCTCAGATGCCTATGAGGAAATTGAATACACCTACGTCCCCACTATCGGTAACCATAGGATCCTGTACACATCCTCCAGGGTGACTGTGACCTCACCTATCGGCAGATGGAATGTATTGGTCACCGAATTCCATCTATCAATGAGGGAGACCATCAAACTCAGCTCCCGTACTACATGTCGGTAGCGTCTGACCCTAATCAGGCTAACCTCTGTAACATGACACCGATCATCAACTGTCACGCTCCCTTGTACCTCCACGAGAAGGGGCACTACACTATCTCACATCCGCAGTTAATCTCTTGCCTACATCTAACAAACCATCAAATTATTAAAACCATACCTGCAATCACTCTTGACACCCCACTTATACCTATTACCCTACCTATTTTCCTTCGTAAATTACCCTCTTATCACACGACCTGTCTACCCACCCTAACCCTAACCATGTACCTTTCCCCCACCTCAATTTCACACCCCTCAACCATACCTATTTAAACCTCTTACCCAAGCTTCTTTTTTTCCCATCAACAACATCTTCTTCTACCATTACCTACCTCACCCACCCACCCTATCTCATTTTTGGCCCATTTTTCTCCAAATGATGACTGGCATTGGTTATCCTTGACCCACCGTGGTCTCCCACAACTGACATTGGTCTCCTCATCGGTGACCGATGTCGGTTGACTCCCACCGACATCGGCCAACCATTGATCGATGTCGGTCACTGTCGTGGCACCCAAATCCGCAACACCCTACCCCATTTCCTCCATAATTCAACATTTTCCCCTCCCAACATATCCTTCCCTACCCAAATCCCACCTAAATTCATACTCACCTCTCTTTCACCTACATCCACCCTTCTCCCTTCCTATTTTACCCATTTTTCATCCCAAATTCAAATTTACCTTTTCCCCCCAAAATCTATTTACCCCTAACCCAATTTCTCTACACAAATCTACCTACCAACACGAGGAATACAATCGAATCTTACCTCGTTGTGATGTCATCTTCGTGGTGGCATGTTGGGCCGCTACACAGATGGTCCCCCCGATCCCTCTCCTACCTATTCCATCACTAATCGACCTCCTCACCTCCAACCAACCGAATCAATCAAATAGATCTTGTGGATCCACCTATTGCCTGTTGATCACTCACTACAAAGCTTGCCAACTTAGCTCTATGTCTTGCTTAGTTGCTTTCCATCTTTTCCTCTCTCCTCTATCATTTTCTTCTATTTGGAAAACTACAAATGATTCCACAAAAATTGGAAATTTCATTTTTTAACATCTCCCCGAGTTGATCGACATCAGTTTTACATAGACCGACATCATTCATGTGCCCTAGCATACCAAGGTTGGTTTCCCTAGACCGGCATTAGTTAAACCTGAACAGTATCGGTTACTCGTGTCGACCCCATGGTAACCCATTGCACCTTATCTACTTTCCTGCAACCTTTTTCACCTAACCCGATGCTGACCATAACCCTCCACCTCATTCTCCTGACCTCATCATTTATAATCCACCTGACCATCAGTTGGGGCATATTTCTGCCCCTCATGTGGCCATACCTATGCAACACCTTATTTTTACCCACACCTGACCCCCTGTGATGTGACCATCAATCTTGCATACTCGCTTTACCTTGCGATGTTGTTACCACATTGTTAGCCTACCAACCATACCTTTCCTTTGGACGTGACCCTTGTCCAAACAAACCTTGACCTTTTGACCTCTTAAATGTACTAGAACTACACCTACAAGTTCATGCATCTTACCCCATAATTGGTTTGGACCATATCCTTTACCCTAGATACCGATCCTCAACAAACCTTGTTTGGATAACCCAATTGACCTTGGATGATGTAGATTTTAAAATCTCTTCGACCCGATACTGTGTTGCGATCTCTACATGTGTGTACGTTTGATTGACACTACTCATTACCCATTGTTACCTCCACCTACCCTACCCACACCTACCTACCTAACCGTTGATTATGTGGATATTCCCATGTCCTCACTCGTTGCATCTTGCGATGATGGTACCTATTTTTCTTAGCCTAATAGCGTTACCTTTCCTATGGCCGTGACCCTTATCCAAATAAACCTTGACCTTTTGACCTTTTAGATGTACCGGAACCACGCCTACACGTTCATGCATCTTACCTCATTAAGTGCCCAGACCATATCCTTTACCCTGGATACCAGAACTCAATAACCCTTTTTTGGATGACCTTTACGACCCTAGCTAATATACATTTTTTATGTTGAGAAACCCTTGTATCTCATGGCATTTCACAACTTGTGCATATGTCTAAATGCTCTACCTAATCACCCACCCAACCTCTTACAATCACCATACCCTCGACCATCACCTTCTTCACACCTAACCCTATTTTCTCAAACCACCCACCTCCTCATTTTATCAAACCACTCACTGCTTCCTTCTCTCACCTCATCATTTCCTAGTTTGAGGGGGGTTACCTTCACCCACGCTTGTGGCAATACCACCTTCACTTAAACTCAACACAACCACATCTTATTTTTTTCATCGTTGCTTACCAATACAATCTACACAACAAAAAGGGGAAAAATGTAGACACCAAAATTAGTTCACACTCCCCTTGGTCCCCCATCGAATAACCAACCCAAACATATTCACCTAACCATGGCCCCTTCCACCCCACATTAATATTAATTTAATTTAATTAATTAAATTAATACCCATCCTCACAATATTCATTACTTAATTATTTTAATTAAGCTAATTTCCACCTCACCCTAGACCTATTCTTGACATATTTCCATAACTAACTAAGACTTGGTCCCACTTACCTTAATGAGCTAAGACTTAGTTCAACCCTAAAAATCAATGCATATTATCCCTCTAACCACATTCCCACTCATGAAAAAGGCAACTTCCACTTTTATCTGGGAGAATAAACATATCTGGTGGAAATGATTGCTAAGATCTATTATTTTTAGTAAACCTAGAGAATCCCACCTAAACTGATGCCAGTCACCCCTAAACCAATGTCGGTCAACCCAGAACTATCATCAATTACCATTTATTCACCTTAGTAACCTTGTTTTTTGGGTTGGCACATTTTGAGATCAAAGAGACGAGAAGAGAGCTACATGTAAGCAGAACCAAAGACTTTTCACACCTACAGACATCCATAGCCAGCACCAGGATAGATCTCAAAGCATAACACTCACAGAAGCATTCCAAGAAGCACTATCATGGCACCAAACACCATTCTTTTGATCAACTTCCATCACCCTTCAGCCATCAAACCTACATCACAGTAAGTTTATCTTCTACTAGCATAGTCTATTTCAGTATAATAGCCTTTGTTACTTCTGTTATCAGTTTATACTTTGCATGTTCATTTCCCATCATCTACCTACTTGTAGACTTCAGCCATTCCTCTACCCACACCACCAAATCACCCATTCTTGCCTACTACACACCTCTGAGTATACCTAAGACCTTTACAGACCTCCATATTCACTCTTCCATCTCTGTTTAACTTCAGTTCAATCCCCACAATCAGATCTCATTGAATTCCTTTCACCCCAACCCTACCGACACCGATTACCCATGACCATTTCCAGTCCCATCTAAACCATCATCAGTTCCACCCGATCGACATCGGTCTTTGTGTTCTACACCTGTGCCAATAATAGAGCCAACATACCTTCTACCAAGTGACCCAAACAACCCAGAACCTGACCTTGACCAGTTCCAACGCCTTGACACCTACCTACCCTTCAGATCTGACTATAGCCTAGCCTGTTATGTTATATTTTCTTATTTTTCTTGAATGAAATACCTAAATCATATCAACTACAGTAGGAATTTCTTTATTTCTCACATTAAGTTGTTTTAAACAACGGATTATTAGCCATCAAGGGAGTATCACACTTCCTAGATATAGCACATGCTAGGCATTCCACTGTCATATATTATTTAACTCTTCTTTTGTGGTCTTGTTTTCTATTTCAGGTAGTTCCTCCCAGCCAAAAGGAATCTCTCATAGTTAGCATTGGATTGAGAATTCAGAACACGCACAAACAACCATCAACTGACCAGCATAAGCAGGTATTCCTCCTCATCCCATTAACCCCTATCTTTTTCGTCTCAATAACATAAAGAAAATGGTGAAATAGATAGATTACACACAATAGGCGATAAAGAAGGTGTTTTTTTGGAAATATTTGTGCATGCAATAAACATGGAGCTTGAAGTAGGAGCTTCTAAACCTAATTTTGTTTCTATTTGTCCTGATCATATTGCTTTTTCCTACAATCATAATCATAGTGCTCATATCTCTTGCAATAGTGGCACTGTACATGCGACTCATCCTATCTTTGACCAGAAAAATGATTATGATTTTTCTCTTGACTATGTTCTCTTCCACTTGATTTTGATGCATTGTTGTTGCGTCCTCTAGATGAACTTCTTCCTCTTCCTCTAGGGTTGAACCTTCATCTTCCTCTTTTATGATTTCCTGATACCTGTGATGAAAAATATTGATCTACAATTACATGTGATCTATTCAACCTATTTTCATGATTAATTAGTTATGTGTGTAACTTATTAATTGAAAATTGACTTAGATCCATAGTTTCTTCAATAGCAACTACCAAAGGATCAAATCTTACAAGAAAACTTCTAAGTAACTTTTCACTAATCCTTATGTCTTCAATATTTTCACCATGAGATTTAATTTGATTGACTATACCAAATACAAAAGTAAAGAATGATTCTATAAAATCTGGATCTTTCACTGACATATTTTCAAAATATCTTTGAAGTAATTGTAGCTTTGCAGTGTATACTTTCTCTTTACCTTGATACACAACTTGGAGAGTTTTCCATTTAATTTGTTCTGTACTGGTTGCTTCCACTCTAGGTAGGATTCTTTCATGCATGGCTTGATGAATAAATAAAAGAGCTTTTCTATCTTTCTATCTTAATTCCTTCAAGGTTACTTTCTTTTCCTGTGAAAGTGTGTTATATGTTGTTGCATCTGTGGGCTCTATATACCCATTCTCTATGATTTCCCACACATCTTGGGATTTGGATAGTGTCTTTATGGTTAATGACCAATACTCGTAATTTTTTCTTGTAAATTGCGGTGTCTACAGACCGGATATAGAATCCATAACCTTTTGTTAATTAGAAACATGCTTAAAAAACCAAGCTCTAATACCAATTTGTAGAAATTAAGCACATAAAATATCAAACATTAGAAATAAAACAAATAATATTAAGAATAAACAAAGTATTCCAAACTCAAATCAACACTTTTGTGCATATATATTTTCTTCTATGTCAGAGCTTTGGCTCAATACATTCTATGTGTGTAAAAAATATTTACAATTGCCTCCAGTATAGAGAGGTCTTTCATCTAACAATAGAACACTCAACTCTTAAAAATAGAACATCAACTAAAAATTACACATGTTTGTGCATGAATAAAAATATTTTTGATTTATTTGCTTTTCCTAAAATTAGGAATCTAAAACTAAATTGATTACAAATAAAAAACATGTAAAAAGTAAACTGATGTTTGCTTTTCCTAATGATATAATTATACTAGAGGAAAAATTAAACACTTTTTTCTAACACATAAAACAACGTAAAGTTAACATTGGTGCAAAATTGTAGCATGAATGCTTTCATTAAAAGAAAGAATTGAAGATTTGCAATCCATCTCACAATTTTGCATATTCGAAGTCAAGAATATTGTATCTTTATAAAGAGAGGTCCATCAACCTTCAATGAAAATTTCAAATCTAATAAAGATGATAGGAGTAAAGAAAATGGAATGAATATTAGTAACATTGTTTAGTCAAAATATTGCAGTTGATGTATCATGAATTTGTGGTAGGATTGTATAAGTAAATTATCCATGTGTTTCGAAGGTGAAAAGGATTACCATCTCCCAATCCCTATAATTTACTAAATTCATAAAGATTCTCACAAATTCCCAGCTATGTGTATCTATTAGAATTTTTCGGATTAAATGTGTGAATGATTATGTTATCCATATTTTCAGGTCAAAGTTCTTGACTGCATATGATTTCTTGCTAAGGATGAAATTTTAGCCTAGTTTTTCCATCTTTACCATTTAAATGCTTAAGCCTATAAATTATTATCACCAAACACATTGATATTGTCTAGGTTCCATATCAAATCTTACTAAAAACATGAATATTCTCATAATTGAAGAGCTATATAGATTTTTTTTCTTAATTTTACATTTATAGAATACTGTAGTAAATTCATGTGTTTACTGTTGTCACCAGATCACTGCACCCCCCGAATGGCCTGAAAATGAATCATGACATTCGGTGTGATTGGGACACATGGGATCACCTCTCAACTTGTGGGACTTGGGCTCGAGTTGAACCTTCGAAGAAGTCCGGTTTCCTCTTCCTAAACTAAACACAACACTACTTCTAATGCATGAAAAATGGCTAACTAGTCCTATGCTAACATTTCATGGGATTAGGGAAAGATATTTGCAAGGAAATAAAACCTATACTAGAAGTGGTGACGCACCAAGAAAGGGTGTTGCTAGACAAATTTCCGGCTGGCCAATGAAGAGATATGATCGTGAGGAAGAATTACATGCATTAAAAACCCACTTTTACATATAGTACTTCACTCTTTGATAAGCACAATGACCTCCAAAAATTGCAAGAGAAACCTTGGTTGCACAGTTTCACCTGAAAACATGATAAAAAGGCAAGTGGAAGCAATAAAAATCATGAAAGGACATACAAATGATCACAAAGCATAAGTCTCATTACTTTAAGCACTTTGCATAGTACACCAATACATCAGTGAAAAGGCATAGGCTGCCATTACAATTTAGAAGAAAGGCGTGAAAGCCTACAAATCACAACATCTCAGCTTGTGAAGAGAGGGGAAGCTTAGAAAGTGTCTAATTTGTCCAATTTGTATGACCTATCAGAACTTACTTGTTGGAACTCACTTGTTTTTTTGGACCCCCTTGGTATGAACTTCCCATTTACATTTATAGAAGAATTGAGAGAGAAGAGGAAAGGTCATAATTTTTCCTTTGTAAATGGAAGGCACATGATGTATCATTTATTACATTTTGTTGAACCATCTGAGAAAGTTCCATCATGCATCCTTGATTGCTTGTTGACATAGTCTTCTTAATTAATTAAAATAATATTTAAATAAAATAATAATAATAATAAATATTATTATTAAAATATTTAAATAATAATATTAAATTAAATTAAATATTGGTGGGCCCCATGTTGCCCAGTTTGTGATGATGGAAAAAAACCAAAAAAATGGCCCAACTCGGTGGTTGGCTCACCAGGCCAACTCACCGAGTTGGATCTGAGCGCCATTGTTCATCGCATCTGCCGAGCTCACTTTAAAACGAGTTCCTTCTATTTCTTCCATGTTGGACTGAAATTGAGCTCCCCTCCATTCTTTTTGAGTTGGGCTCAACTCAGCATAGAACACTACATAACATCCTGTCCTATGCTATCACTTGAGCTCGGTAATAGCTTTTTCGTCACCGCGACCAAAATCAGCTTTACACTGCCATGACCACCCCCGAGTTCCGAGCACCTTCATCAATCACTGAGTTGGTTGGCTCTTCTGATAAACCCGATGAGGTCTCCTTTTGGCTGAGCTTCCCTCACATCAAGCTTCAAATTGAATCACACCTTTCGAACTCGCCTCAAACTTCACACGAGATCAGGTGTGATTTCTACCATCCTCATCGAGCTCACTTCATAATGCCGAGCTCTAACCAATGCTTTGAAGACACAAGCTCTCCACAGACACTGATGAGCTCCTCCCTTTGTGCAACCGGGCTCACTGCATAGAGCTCCCTATCCACCGAGTTACTTCATGATGTCGAGCTCCAACCGATGCTCTGAAGACACAAGCTCTCCGCAAACCCCGACGAGCTCCTCCCTTTGTATAGAACTTTTGACTTGGCGAGCTCCTCCCTCTGTGTAACTAGGCTCACTACATCAAGCTCCCTATCTGCAAAGTTACTTCATCTCCCAAACGAGCTCACCTTGTCTTCCCATTGACACCACCGAGTCTCTCTGCGTCGAATCGCCCGTTGAGTATATCTCACTCGAGCTCACCCTACTAAAGTCACTGGGCTCCATTTATGTAATGAGCCTTATTTTCTATGAGTTGTTTTCTACCTTATACACTCTGCTCACCACAGGAGTGATGTATCTCGAACATATTGAGTGAGCTCCCACTACCCCAAACCGACGCTCCGAAGACATAACTCTTTGCCTAGATCTAAACCAAGTTTCCATCTTCTGAGCTACTCCTACCATGATGCCAAGTTTCATGCAACCTCCACCATGGAACCTAATGAGTTCTCCTTTGACTGAGCTTCACCGAGTTAAACAGAAACCACTCCACCACGTCACCACTTCCTACTTCAAGCTCCAACTGTCTCTGCAATCACCGAATGACTTACTGGGCTTTGTGCTCCATTGACTGACCTCCAAATACTGAACTTCCCACTCACCAAGCTCTGATCATCCCAAACCTCCAAACCCACACACTTCTAAATCCTGAAAACTTGAAACTCTAAATTTCAAATTTTTGGGGTTCAGAAATATTCGACTCATTCAATGTTTCTGCCCCCAAAATATCTGAAATTCCTAAACGAAATTATCTTAAAAGAGTTTCCAAAATAAAAATCTGAAATCTCAACTCAACTTGGCCTACCTCGCTCCCGGCCTCAACTCACTCCACTTCTGTATTATGACTCAATTCACCGAATTCCACACTCCATCTACCTGAACATTTCTCTTGATCTCCCATTTACATCGATGAATGGTTCCATACTTTGAGCTCATGTATCGAGCTAATCCAATGCCATGGTTGTTCATTGATCACCTCTGTACCATAGCAACCAAGTTGGAATTCAAAATGTTTCCTTCACATTCATGATGACGATCTCGTTTTGAGCACCTTGACTCTACATTGCATTGAACTCACTCTCTTCATGTTCATACAGTCTACATTCACTCACTATGGCGTTATTCTTACCTAGCTATGTTTACTCATAACCTAACCACTCTGTAATGAGTGTCTCGATCTACTTGGCCTCTTCCGGTGAGCTCCAACCTGGCTTGGATTAACCTCTGAACTCGAGCCTCCAAACAAGTCTCTACGAGCTCTTTCGCTATGTCTGTAATCCTTCCAGTGATCTCATCCGAAGTCTTAATCAACTTTCCCCCTACAACACTCCTTGATCTCTGATATGGACGATCTCCGATCTCACCTACAATGCATCCAAACTCAACTAGATACCTCCAGATCTTTTTGACTTACCAAGTTTGAATATGTTTCATGCTCAAGCCAATGTTAGCTCGACTTCCACTTCATGGTCTTTGATCACGCCCTTCTACAAGCTCGACCCGACTCATCCTGAGCCATTTGAAGAGCTCAGTCTATAACACATGCATCTTACCCAAGCTAATACAATAACTCGACCCTCCTATATGATATCGAGCTTACATGTCTAAGTGGCAACTGAGTTGAGCTCGAGTTGGCCTCTAAGTTGGGTTTGGATTTGAGCTCATTCTTTTGCATTGATCCTTGATGGACTCACTCGAGCTCGATTACAGTTATCTCACTGACATATCTAAGACCTTCCAAGCTCATTCCTATCTCAGCCGAGCTATTCCTAGAAGAGACTTATCATGAGGGCCCGAGCTAGATCCCTAACCCTGTCAAACATGATGTTCCAATTTCGAGATTGAGATCCTGTAATAATTTACCTGATTCAACATAAACCCAATGAAAAATTATTTTAATTTGCATTAATGCACTTATATGTGTGATTTCGGGCCCAATGAAGCTATGTTGGAAAATCCGTGTTACAATGTGTTTTGAAGACCTTATTGTAAGGCATCATGAAAGTATATAAGAACCTGGAAAAAATTTATACACAACTTGATAATTTTAGCTTGTAGACCCTCATTGTTCATTTTGTTACCCAGGGGGTAAAAAGGACAACCTTTACAAGGACTTGTTCATCAGGATTTGAGCGGAATTTCAAAAAACTATTTCCATTCAACATGTAATAACCTCACACAGAAGGGTAGTTTTTAAATTACCTACCAGTGAGAAATAAATCTATCATGTTGCAAGGGTTTGAACACAAATTACAAAAAGTTTAAAACTTAGGCTCCACAATCCATAATGCTTATAAAAGGCTTAGCGGAACAATGGGTTACACAATTATAAAAAACGAAAAGATCAACTTGTGTCAAGGAAACTCCAGACTATTGGACTCACCTCTAGGGTGTACAAAAACAAAAAGAACAACCCAAATGATAGTTTGGTATCATTTATTATGTGTAAGGAGATGAAAATTATCTCTACAGGTTAATTTTTCCACCCATGCAGTAAAAACTGTCATATTTAGGCTTATTATGTAAAATTATGATAGTTGGGGGGGGGATGGAAATTAAATGTGCTAAAGATGTTAGAATATCGGACTGAATAAAACAAAAATAATAATACGTGATGGATTGGGAATATGTGATCAACCAAACACAACACCTTATGAGCCAGATGTGAGTGTGTTTAAGGCAAGCAGTGTGACTGGATAAATGGGTACCATCTCTTCAATTTGTAGAACCTTGCTCTGATGTAGACACATAAAATATGGCTTACGCCTTTTTAATACTTAAGATTGCACTAATCGTGCCTCTTTTCTATCTTCTCACCGGAATTAGGATTTCTATTATAGTAACATTCCCATTTTCAATTCCTTAATTAAAGACATTTTGTGTTTGCTCTACTTGGGTTAATTAATTATTTTAATTAATATGCTCATAACTATTAATCAAATAAATCATCATTTATTGGATTTAAAGTCCTCTAACACAACATATCACACTAATTTTCCTCTAATTAGCTTCTAAAAAGCTAATCAGTATTATTCATCACAGTTTGATTAATTAAAAATCCCCCCTCCCCCCTTTAGACTCCAGTGATTGCTAATGGTAAAGGAATATCTTCAAATACACTTGACCTTTTATAAAGCAACCCCTTATCCATTCCTAATCGGCTTACCATTATATTCACATGCACTAGTTGCATATCTTCTCTCCAACATGCAAGCTATATTAAAGACCAAGTCCTTTACCTTTCTACACACACCTCCTTTACCTAAAGAAACTATAGGCATTTGCTTTGAGCTTCTCCATATTTTGGATTAGGCTCTTTCATCTTGCATCCCTTCACTCAAAATTGAAGAGCATGTGAATTATCCAAAAGGCCTTGAAGCCATTTATTGGAGAGATTCCATCCTCAATTATTGAGGGTCACCAACATCCATTTTGATTTCGTAGTGATCTTCATAGTTCATAGTTAAGTTAGCAATCTTAGAGAGTAGGGAAATGGCTTGGATTTAGTTTATGCATTGAAGAAAAGGTGATTTCCAATAAGTCTTATCTTGAATGTTTTTGTTAGGATTAACATGGCTTTCAATCTATTAGATGTTTAGTTTTAATTACACGGCTTAGTTAGTTTACATGAACACACTTGAGATGGGCCTCCAAGAGAAGGCTAGTTCCTCTTCCTAAAACTAAGGCATACAAATAACTTTAGTGGAAGGAAAAGGGTAACTACTCTTGATCTTTAACTTCCAACGGACCAAAGAGAGATAAAGGAATTAAAATGAAATAAATCTATACACTAAAAGAGGTGACGCACAAGGAAGGGGTTTCTAGAAAAAAAATACCAATTGCCTGAAATAGAGAGAGGTGAGGCATGGAATGAGGTGGAAAAGAATCATAGACCAAGGTTACACACAGTACACCATTTCATCCCCAGTAAAACACAATTGCCCTAAACCTGCAATAAACATAAATTAGCCACAATTATACCCAATCATGAAGAGGAGGAAACTTATGGAAAACAAATAAATCATGCAGAGGATAGAGAAAATATCAAAAACATAGATCATGACTCCTTTTTAGTTTTCATAGTTACATCATTGGTGGATAAAGAGGAAAGAATGACATTTACAAATACTAGGGAGGAGGCTTGAAACTCCCACATCAACCCAGAAGCGAAGGAAGAAACGGAGGGGGTGAGATAAAATGTCTAACGCATTTACAAATGTGTCCCCTTTATAATATATTGGAAGAATTAGAGAAAGAGAGAGAGGGAAATGTTGGATTGACCTTTAACCACCAAACCAACCACTTTCAATGCCCTAACAAAAGTGCTGGAGTATAATACAAAACCCATCCCTCACGATCCTTGGCACCTATAAAAATAAAATGTGGACTCCCTGTTATTTTAATGGCCATTTCATCACTAGAAGTGGTTTTTAGAACTGGGATCATTTCTACATTTTACACCACCCAAAAAGTCCACCAAATCTCGAATTTCTTGATTTGTGAGCATAGAGTTCAGATCTAAGATTCTTGACGAGTCAAATTGCGTGATTTGGTTGAGAAATTGAAGGGGGGGGGGTGGTGGGGTGGGTGTGGGTGGGGGGGGGGGGGGGGGGGTGGGGGGGGGGCACGCCGGGGGGAGAGGTTGCGTCGGTCCGGGCGTGCGCGGGGGCACGGAAAGCGTGGGGGGACGGGGTAAACGGGTCATGTTGTGCGGGGAACGGTCGCGCGAGAGAGGGCGTGGGGCTATGGTGTGTGGTGGGGTCGGCTGGCGGGCTGGGGCGCGGGGCGAGGTGGAGGGGTGGAGCCGCGGGGGGGGGGGGAGGCGGGTGGGGGGCGGGGCGGGTGGGGGGGGGTGGGGCGGGGCGGAGCGGGGTCGGGGGGGCGGCTGGGCGGGGGGGTGGGCGGCGGATGTGCGGGGGTCTGCGTGGTTGGTTGGTTGTTGGGGGCGGGGTCGGGGGGGGGTGGGAGGGGGGGTGTGGCGGGCTGCGTGGGGTCGGGGGTGGGGGGCCCGCTGGGGGGGGGGATGGTGGGGAGGGGTGGGGCGGCGGGTGTAGGGGTTAGGGGGGGGCTGTGGTGGAGGCGAGCGAGAGGGGGGCAGTGGGGTGGGGGGCGCCGGGGGAGCGGTGGGGGGTCCGCCGGGATGAGGGGGGAGGGGGAGGGTCTGGGGGTTGGGGGGGGGTGCGGGGGGGGGGGTGGTGGTGTGAGCGGGGAGGGGGGGGGGGGAGGGCGGGGGTGGGGGGGGGGGGGCGGGGGGGGGTGGGCTGGGTGGGGTGGGCGGGGGGTGTGTTTGTGGGGGGCGCGGCGCGCGGGAGGGAGTGTTTGGGGGGACTGGGGGTAGTGGGGGGGGGTGGGGGGGGTGGTGGGGGGGGGTGGTGGGGGAGAGGCGCGGCTGC
>CM034154.1:742549151-742623261 GCA_019776745.2 Taxus chinensis
TATTTGTATTTTTGACATCTTTTGCTGTTTGACATTCTCTCTTGTGGGGGAGCTCTTATGGGGAGCACATTGTTAGTTGGTCCGTGTTTGAGTAGTTTGTTTTTACGAACTCAGGCAGATTTGTATGCCACTTCCACCCATTCAGTCAGTATGGGAGGGTGTGGTTCTGATCCTTGCTTTCTGCTTCTTCGAGTTTTGTGTCCTTGCCTTGTTACACTTGACTTTTCTTAGATCTTGACACTGGATTTTTTGTCCCTTTCCTTGTTTCTTTGGTTATTTTTCTTGGAATCGTGGACACACCTATTTGGTAGCACTTGATCGAATTATGTTTTGGTATTTTTTACACTTTCGACATCACTCTGTTGATAGTCTCCTGTATGGAGCTATTCTGGTGAAACCCAGTGTCATTGTTTTTTGAGTTTTGTGATCAAGGAGTGGATTCAAATCCACAAGTGCACATCCAAACATTTTTATAATTGTACGAGTTTCTTTTGAGCCAAGATTCTTGGAATCCTTGGAGCAGGTTTTTTACTCTCTTTACTTTGCTGTTACTGGTTTTGGGTACCTTGCGGTGTCCCTTTTTTTCTAGTTATTGTACATGAGCACCTCATCAAGCCTAGATGTTGGGAACTCATACTATGGACATGTCACTTCTATTTTGGCCCCTAGATTCACTTGAGGGGGGTGTTAGAGTAGGTATTTACCTTATCTCATGTTCACCTAGGTACTTTATTTACCTTTATTGTATTTATCATCACCCACTTATGTGTGTGGATATTCTTTTATCTTATTTAGATATTAGAAGATATTATCTAGTTTCTAGGTATAGTTCTTTCCTTGATCTATGGTATTGACTAGATCCTTGATTTCTAGTTCTCTCCTAAATCTATGGTTTTGACTAGTTCTTTGATGACTAGTTATTTCCTTGATTTATGGCTTGATCTACGACCTTGACTGGTTCTTAGATTGTTATTCCTTGCCTATTTAAGCAAGGCCCATTCTCATTGTATTACATTGAGTTCCATAATAATATATGGTATTGCTGCTCATTTGTTTGCAAAGGTTTTATGTAAAGATATTATGGCCAATTGCTTTCATCTTATTGATCATGGTGTTTGATTAGCATCTGTGTTCTTGGCTTGGTACGATTTGGTTATCGTTCCTTTCAACCAAATAATTTCTTTGATTGCCTCTGTGATAACAACATACCCATCCTCCGTGGTTGACAAAGCCACCAACTTCTGTAGTGGTGAAATCTAGCTTACTGTTGTCCCATCTATAGTGTAAACATAACCTGTCGTGCTCCTCCTATTGTCTACATCTCCAGCCATATTTGAATCTACATAAGTTCCACACAAAGTGGTGTCTGATCTACTGTAGCACAAAAATGTCCCCATGGTCCCTCTCAAATATTTAAGGATCTAATTTACTATCTATCAATTATCTCTACATGGATCACTCATAAATCTACTCACTGCTCCCACTACATGGGCATTATCATGCCTGGTGCACACCATGTGGCATACATCAAACTGCCAGCCGCTGATGAGTAAGGTACCTTGCACATCTAGGTTCTCTCCTTCTCTATCTTGGGACACCGCTCCTTTGATAACTTGAAATGGTCTGCCAAAGGAGTCCCAACCGGTTTAGTATCCTGCATATTAAACCTCTCCAAGAATTTCTTAATGTACTCTTCCTGAGATAAAGTCAGCTTCTATTCCTTCCTATCCCACAATATCCTTATACTAAGGATTTGTTTGGCTGGCCCCAAATCCTTCATAACAAAGGATTCACTTAACTACTTCTTGAGTAATTTTATTTCCTGCATGTTTTTACCTACAATCAACATGTCATCCACATACAGACAAAAGATAATACAATTTCCATCCTCAAATTTAGTTGTATACACATAATGGTCAGAATGACATCTAATATAACCTTGCCTCCATCATGAAGCTATCAATTTCTTATACCATTGACGTGGAGCTTATTTCAATCCATACAAGATCTTCTTCAATTTGCACACCATCTCCTCTTTACCCTTGACCTCATAGCCCTCTTGTTTCTGACATATATAGTTCCTCCTATAAATCACCATGGAGAAATTAGTCTTTACATCAAGCTGTTCCTAAGTGCAAGTCTTTTCTGCAACTATTCCTAGAACATTCTAATAGAAGTCATTTTTACTATAGAAGAAAAAATCTCATCAAAATCTATACCTTTTTTCTGTGCAAACCCCTTGACCACCAACCGGGTGTTGTATCATTTATTTCCTCCTTCTTCCTCTTTGACTCTGAACACCCACTTGTTCTGCAATGATCTTTTACATTCGAGTAGCTTCACCAAATCCCATGTCTAGTTTTTAATGAGAGCCTGATGCTCCTCATCCATGGCTTTCTCCCACTTCTTCCTAGCATTTACCTACATTGCTTCATCAAAGCTCTCTCACTCTCCACTATTAGTGATTAATAAATAATAAAGAGAAGGAGAAAAATGTTCATGTTCTCTTCTTACCCTAGAAAACCTCTTCAATATAGGAGTTTTGGGTTGTTGTTGACGAGGTTCCTGAACAGATTCATGTGTAACTTTCCCATCTGGAAGATCCTCTACTACTGCATATTCTTTCTTGGATTCTTCCATGTTTTCCTACAATTGTTGCTTATACATGACTTTCTCATTAAAGACCACATCCCTAGATCGAATGATTTTCTTTTCCTTAATTCTCCAACATTTATATCCAAATTCATCACCACCATAACCAATGAAAGTACATTTTTTTTATTTAGCCTCTAGTTTGGTCCTATCATCCTTGTCTATATGGAAAAACACCTCACATCCAAAGACTCTAAGAAATAAATAATCAACTTTCTTACCATACCAAGCCTCCTCGGGTATGCCTCCATCCAAGGCACTTGAGGGTCCTCTGTTTATCAAGTACACAACTGTGCTCACCGCTTCTACCAAAAAAGAAAGAGGTAGTCCTGCATCTAACCTCATGCTCATATCACGTTCCATTATTGTTTTGTTCATCCTTTCTGACACCCCATTATGTTGTGGACTTACTGGAACCTTCTTTTGCCTATGGATTCCATTCTTAGAACAAGAATCATCAAATTCATTGCTACAATATTCCCCTCCATTATCTGACCTGAGACATTTTAGCTTAAGACCTATTTCATTCTCTACTAAGGCTTTCCATTTAAAAAAATTGTCAAATACATCATATTTGTTTCTAATACAATAAACCCAAACTTTTCTTGTTGCATCATCAATAAAAGTAATATAATAACTTGAACCCCCAAGAGATGATACCTGAGTCTGTCCCCTTACATCAGAATGCACCAGATCTAACTTACTCCCTTTCTTTGTAGGTCCAACCTTGAGAAACCTTACTCACTTATGTTTCCCATATATGCAATCCTCACAGAACTCCAAACATGTTTCTGTATATCTAGGAAAATCCTTCTTTATGATCTCCATGCCCTTATGGCTCATATGACTGAGCCTATAGTGCCACAATGTTGTATCTAATTATGAAGCCACAAGATTACAAACATTAGTGCTATAAGTGGTTAAACACAAGGTTCCAACCTTCTTACCTATTGCCACCACAAGAACACCCTTGGTAACCTTCCAAGAGTCCATTGTAATTATCACAGTATAACCATCACTTCCCAACTGCCTTGTCGATATCAAGTTTTGTCTTAATGTAGGCACATGTATGACATCCTTTAATAGCCAAGTATTCCCATTTTGCATCTTAACCCGCATAAAACCTTTTCCAACTATACTGCAAGGCTCATCATCACCAAGAAAAACATGCCCAAACTCTCCTTGAACATAATCAACAAAATAATTCCTATGTAGAGTAGCATGGAAAGAAGCCCCCGAATCTAAAACCCAAGATTTAGTAATATTGTGTAAAGAAAGAATCAAAACATCCTGACATACATTACCCGTTGCCACATTTACGTCCTTGTTTTATTCTTCTTGTTTCTTCTTGTCTTAAAGTTCCTAACATTCCTTCTTTACATGCCTAGAATTTCCACAGCGCTAGCATACTATGTTGCGTTTGGATTTTAACCTTGCCCTAATCCTTTACTTTTCCATGGCTTCCTCTATTCTTCTGTCTTCCTCTAGTTTCCACTGTCAAAGCATTCCATGAAGTAGAAGATTCTCAAGAGATATTTCTTCACATTTCCTCACTTAGAATCATCCCTACAATATCCTCAAAATTCAAGTTTGAGTTAGCTGGAATCGAGTTTCTTACTGCCATTACTAGGCTATTCCAAATCTTAGGTAAAGAGCACAAAACTAATAAATCCCTAACTCATTCATCAAATTCTAATTATAACTGAAGCTAGCATATTTACAACCAATTAAAATCATTTAAATGATCTGATACTAAACCATTTTAAGACATCTTCATATTCAAGAACTTTTTCATTAAAAATATCTTATTAGAGGTAGAGTGTTTTTCATAGAACTTCCCTAATGCATCCATCAGTTATTTTGTAGTCATTTCCTTAGAAACATTAAATAATACCAAAGATGCAAGACACATCTGGATTGTCCCAAGTGCTTTCCTATCCAGTAAATCCCATTCCACATCTGTCATGCTTGAGGGTTTGCTCACCTTCTCAAACAACGGAATATAAAGATCCTACTAATAAATGTAATCTTCCATATGCATCTTCTAAAGACTGAAATTCTGCCCATTGAATTTATCAACCCTAGATCTTCCATCATCGGCCATAGCTCCTACTCAAGATAAAACTTTCCCTGAGATTTAACACTTCAGCAAACCAAACCATGCTCTGATACCAATTGTTAGGTAATAAAGGATAAAATATGCGGAATAATCCCTCACAGAATCGTAACAATAGAAACTAATATGCATAAACTATTACAGATCTCAAATAAAAGTGCAGAATAAAATAACACAACACAAAGAGACATTATTTAATGTGGTTCACCCAATTTGGGCTACGTCGACCAAGTATCACTTGCTCAAATTTTATTACAAGCCACCGCTCTCCTCAATACAATACTCAGATTTGTTTGGAGCTGTGCTCAACAAACTCTACAGAATTCACACCTGAATTCAAAACACATATGCAATGTTACATTATATCTATAATATGCATAAAACCATATAAGTAGACAACTGCTTAAGTATTTTTACAAAACTGTGGGTATCAAAACCATGGGCCAAAACTGTCCCATAAACCTATGGGTCAAAATCCAGCCCATATGAGGAAAAGCACATTTCCCGATATATCCGACACGTTTTAAGGCCACAACGAGACAAATGTGGAAAGTGTACATTACTCTTAGTGTACAGTATTCAACATTTTCTCACATGAAAACAAGATCCACAACCTAACTAGTCTAAAAGTTCCAAATTAAATAAACATATGCATTTTATTAATACTTGCAGATTAGTAGTGGTAGACTTAATTGCCAAATCCAAAATTGCCATCAAATGATACCTATAATTGTATATGATATAGATTTATTATATATGGCTTAATTTTCAATAGACTTAGATATGATTCAATTGAGAGGTGGTACTAATGATTGCCAACTAGTGAGTCAAAAGAATCCCACACATGATCACAAACATGCATTTAGAGTGGACTTCAAGCCCATAAGTGTGCCTCTGATGATCATTTCAACAAGTAATTTTGTGGTGGCTCACCCAAGGTCCTTAATGCACTTTTTATATTGTAATAATTGTCACAATTTCAATTTTTATTATTACACCAAAGGTGGTCTTCAAGCCATAGTTCATCGGTAGGCGTCCACCTTTGAAGTTACCTTTGCTAGAAAGTGTCAAAATCCAGCCATGTTTTCCAAGTAGATTTTTTCCGACAATATTATTACCCCAGAAAAGCGTGAGCTTGCATGTTGGCGGCAAGTGTCATGTTCTCTAGTGGATTTTCCTAGAAACCAGTTTTTTGAACAATGTTTGTGGAGGAGTTGGCTCGAACACCTATTTACTGGAACAATGTTTCTTTTTAAGGATTTATTATTCCCATATAAGTTTCCTCTGTTGAAACAATGTTGTTCATTGTAAAATTGTTTGCATTTAAAACCATAGGTGAAACATGGTCACTACACTACTAAATATCTCCCTCATCCACCTCACACTATACAACTATGTGGCTTCTTCTATATATTCACCCCAAATACTCTGTTTTAAATATTGTTTTGCTGCTGCACACACGAAATCTTAGGTAAGTAATCAAATTTTATTTCTTTGGAAGCATATTTATAATTGAATGTGTATATATATATATATTTCATATTCCATATATAGCATGAAATCATATGTATCATAGTAATTTTTGGTTGGAATAGATCCCACACTTTCCGTAATGGATTCTATTATCCATTTTCACCCCTCAGGGTGAAAAGGACAACTAGGGGGTCTAAGCTTGAGCACTTGTCAGGCCACCAAGGAAATTCACCTAACTTGCAGGAAAATTTCCACATTTCAGGAGCATATGCAGTGTTTTTGGGGGTGTTGAGGACATAGGAGGATTTTTTCCTCTTTTGGGTTTTTAGGCTCAAGAGCTCAATTGGAAAGGAGTGAAGAAGGATTGATGAGCTACTCGGTGAGACAGGAAAAAATGAAAAAAATCCCCAAAGAGAAAAAGTCAGGAAAATTTTGGTTGTAGGGGTCAGAGTTTGGATTAGAAGCCCCAACCAGGTGGGCAAGCTAAAAATGAGCTCTGTCGAGCTAGGGAGCCATGCATTGGAGATGGTGCATCGAGTAGCTTGATGAACTGGGAAGGCCATAGGGGTATCAAGGTAGCATGGGCAGCTTAGGAAGTTAGTACCGAGATTTGAAGCAGGTTGCGTGGAGGTGTGCATGAGGGGGCCAAGCTCGAAGTAGATTGACTGAGCTAAGTAGGTGCCGCAGCAAAAAATGACCCACGAAAATTAGGAGCTAGGGCCGATCCCTTTAGGCTCAATGAGTTTATAGAGTTAAAGGCACCAAGAGTTTTTAGTGGCGAGTTATCACCAATATAGAGATAAATGGTTTTGGAGTGAGCTGAGGATACATCGCAACAAAACATGCAAATGAGTTAGGGCCGAGATAGGGGGAATTAGCTTGGGGTAGCGTAGAAGAGCTCAGTTTAGGCAAGCGTTGCAATGAAGTTTTGAGTGGGATGAAGGACTTAGCAAAAATGATGAAGAAGTTGAGATTTGGATCGCTAAGCCAACTTGGCAAGCCAAAAGAAGGTTCGCAGAAGGGCCACATCGATTGATACAATTTTTTTGGTACCTACGTATTCTAGAGGAACCTAAGCATTGTGTGCTCCAAAGATATGAAAATGCCACAATGCAAAGCAATGCGGAGGTGGACTAGTTTTTGGGAACTAGCACGGGCCCATATTTGGTTTAGAGAACATTTTGCGGAGCCACAAGGGGTAAGCGGGAAAGTCAATGTGCCGACATAACTCATAGCACTCGACAAGGAGGAATGACAATGAGAATTGATGGATTAGCATACCTGATGTGGCTGCATCAGCTGCAGAGGGTTGAGGTAGAATGAGTTGGGACGGAGGGGAGTTCCCCGCAGGGTCATCACACTCACAATACAAAGGAGAGGAAATTAGGGTCCTGCCGAGTTGGATGGAATGAATGGCCAAGGTGGTAGGTAAAATGATCATTGGTTGGCATGAAAATAATAGCTCGATGCAGAAAAGGAGCTCGACAAGGAAAAGAAAGGTGTCGGCTTGGTGAGCCAGATGGTGAGCTGGCTGAGCTAGCCCCAAATTCAAACATTCAAACATTTTTACCCCCCCTTTTTGAAATCGATGAAAAAGATGGGTCCCACCAAAAAATTTAAATGTCAGGACATTAAAATATGCAAGAAACATTAGGAGATAGGGAAAATAAAAATTATCACTTCCAGTCATGTTTCTAATGCACAGTCCCGTAAATATGAAGGCAAGCCTAGAAAATGATTAGAGCACTGCTTCCACTCAAACAACCATAAATTATTCATTTCTCAACCAAATTGCACAAAATTGGACTCGTCAGAATCATGGCTATAAGATCTACATTAAAAAAATTCAAGAAATGAGAGATTTGATGGAGTTTGTGTGGTGAAAATATAGTAAATGATCCCAGTTCTAAAACATCAATTCCATGTGGATGAAATGGGATTAAATGATAACATGAAGCCACATTTCTTCTTGTAGGTGCCAAAAGACAGTGAGGGATGGGTTTTGTAGGATACTCCATCACTTTTGTAGGGAATTAAAGGAATTTGGCTTTTGGTTGAATTTCAAATCTGTATTTCATCTCTCTTTTTCTCTAATTCTTTCAATATATTGTAAAGGGGGGCACATTTGTAAAGGAGTTAGAAATTTTCTCTTTGCCCCCCTCCATTCTTCTTCTCTTTTGGGTTGAATGTGGGAGTTTCAAGCCTCCTCCCTAAGCTTTCTAAATGGCATTCTTTTCTCTTTCCCACCAATGATTTACGTTGTAAAATTTAATGGAGCAATAGATCTATGTTCTATGATATTTTCTCTATCCTTTGCATGATTTAATTGTTCTAACTTGCATCTCTTCATGATTTTGGTATACTATGTATACTTTGTGTTTATTGCAGGTTTAGGTGCAGTTTTGTTTATTGGGGGATGAAATGGTGTACTAAGTGTAACCTTGGTCTGTGATGCTCATCAATCCTCTCCATGCTCACCTCTCTTTATTTCAGGCATTGAGATTTTTTTAGCAACCCCTTCTCTTGGTGCATCACCTCTTTTAGTGTATATTTCTTTCATTTTTATGCCCTTTATCTCTCCTTGATCACTTGGAAGTCATAGATCTAGGAGTAGTTAGTAGATTTCCTTCCACTAGAGTTAGTTGTTGGATTAGTTTAGGAAGAGGAACCGACATTTTCTAGAGGTCCATCTCAAGTAGCAAGTCCCAGAACCTGAGAGATGGTACCCATGTTATCTAGTCGGATTCCTTGCCTTAACAAACTCACATACTAAGCAATTAGAGGGTGTTATGATTCAGTGATAACAATTATGGCACACTCGGTGGGACCAGATTGAGGATATTTATATCTTTATTTCACCAATTTGTGTTCTTGATTAAATATCAACCTTTAGATGCACTTTTAAGCACAACTGACGACTCCATTAATCCAAAACAACCCAGTTTTGAGTTGCAGACCTTTCTTGTCATCTATTTTCATCCATGTTTCTTGTCATGCCTTCCATTTTCTTCTATTTATGAAGTTGTACAATCATGAATTCATTTCCCTCATGGAATTCACACTTTCATTAGCAGTGCCACTCAGAGCCATCTCCGGTCTACTTCAACACACCTCCAAAGAAATTTTATAATGAAATTAAATAGTATGCATATCTAGGTGAACTAGATTAAAAACCGTTTGGTCATTTGTTAAACTATGCAGCTATTTCAGAGGAAGGATATGAAGATCTTGAAGGCTATCCCACACCTGAAGAAGCTGATTTACATAGGAAAACTCAAATAATGGAAGAAAACTTGGTGTAGTCAAGGGCTACAACTCAAATGAAAGCATTTAGGATTGGCTTCAAGGCACCTTGTCCATGGGTGGGACATTTTCCAAGACATTACAACCCTCAAAATAAGCTTGACTTCATGGTTGAAATGGTACCCCAACTTGCAAAGTAGATAGGGAAGATAGAGGTTTAGAAACTTAATGCAAGGAAACCTTGTCAATGGGTAAGTCCTACACCACTACCTCATAGTATTTCTATTTCCTGTTCACAATTTTACATCCGTGCAAAATTGGAAACTTGAAACTTCATTTTAGATGGAAAGGATTGATGTGATGGACCTAGCTAAGGGAAACAAGGGCAATTTTTTAATGTTTTGAGTTTCAACAAATTGAGACAACAATGCAAAATGCAGCTATGTGTGTTGTTGCAGAATGCAACACCTCACATATGTTGTCATTCCATGTCTGTCTTCATCAAAGTTATGAAAAATCCTCGAAGGACAAATACACAACCTTAATCAAGGTAGGAAAGGCATAAAAAATGTAGATCTGAGGAGTTAGACTCCAAAAAAACAAACATAGTTGTTGTTTGCATGGCTAAAGGTACATTTTCAGTTATAGATACATAAATTCCTTGTTATTTCTTTATGTTTGAATGAGATTAATTATGTTTTGATTTTTTAGTTCATTCCACAATTATCATTTATAGTAATCAAATGCAAAAGGAAATAGACAACTCAAGTGCAAAAATTATTTTCATTTATTCATAAAGAAATACAATTTCAGTTTTCCCACACAAGTCGTAGGATGTAACTTAGATGAGCTTAATAAAATATATATATATATATATATATATATATATATATATATATATATATATATATACATATACATAAAGCTATAAAACAAGAAGAAAGAGAAAACCCATCATTTCCTGATTGGGTTGATGATTCTCTTCCTATCTTCTTCATCTTCTGTGCATCTTCATCTTCATCTTCAACTTCTCCATCTCCAGCTCCCAACTCCATGTACCTATAGACATGACAAAAAAATGATGTTAGAGCTTTGAGTTATTTCTTCATTCTTGTGACTACAGGTTCAAGAATATGAGTCTTCTAGAAAAGTACAGATAAGTTATATGAAATGATAAAGACAGAATCAACAAATACATCTCATTGTACTGTTATCAGAAGTAAGGGAGAAAAGAGAATCATTACAGGAAGCAAGAGAGGCTTTAAGCCTTTATGTTCTAACTATTTTTGAAAGTGTGCAGGTATAGGAGATGAAGTATCTTTGAATGACATTGAAGCAATAAAATAAGTGTTTTAGTTCATTAATGCAAGTTTCATTTAAAGATACAACAACTCAAAAGAATCATGTACATTGCAACTATGAAGATAATAAAGTAAATACAAACATCTTTACAAACAAGGGATCACAATGCAAGGAAAGGAACGTAAGGAGAAAGAACACACATTTCCAGTTGTAGAGGAGGTATACATTGCATAATTTTTATGTATGTGATTAAAATAGAGATACAGGTGATCCCAAGCCATTGATTAATGAAAGGGTCGATTCAGTTCATATAAAGGAGATTCGAACCCGGATCAAGGTATGAAACAAATATGTTTTTCAACAATGGTGGCCATATACCCATATTGATAAAAAAATGACTCTACCCACATGGGAATGGATCAAGTTTCAAAGCAAGAAAATTAAGAATGGCCTCATATTTGAAAACCCATGAATGATTTTTATGTTTTGCAAATACCCACAATAACTGGAACTGAGAACTTACCAGTTCGAAAAAAAATGGATCTTAGGCAATGAAATGGCGAACTAAAGTAGACTACATCTCCACAGATATCAACAAACCAGAATGACTGAAGAAATGTGAAGCAAGTAATGGATGTTGAGATGCTTTATCAAGGAAAATACACTGATAGAAACTATTGAATGCAGCAAGGGCACTCGTTGAAGAAAATGACATATCCATTAAAGTAAACCACTCAAACTCTTGAGAAAAGGAAAAAACCAGAACTCTATGCTTCTTCAACGTCAACATTGGCTCAAATAGAATTTTTAAAATATGGATTTCTAACTAATAAAAAGAGCTAAGGAACTAGAAAAAATCCATTACAAAGTAGAAGATGGAATACACAAAATAGAACTTAATTTTAGAATCTAATGAAAAGAAGAGCTTGAGAATACAACCAACAATGGTTGCAAAAGGTAAAAATTTTCTAGGGCTTTGTCAGCCCAACAGAGCTAAAAAACTAGAGAAAAATTATTAGGGTTCATGTTTTTCATCTTCCTAACTCGATCAACGAGTTGCATAACTCAACTGGAGTTAGAAATGGTGCACATGTCCAAGCTAGAGAAACCCTTATGTAACCCAGGGTAAAATGGATTCCATCGACATTACTCAAGGATCGAGTCATCTTGAGGAGGGGGGGCCGAAATTCCCAAAAATGATTATGTTTGACTATTTTCTGTGCCTATAAATAAAAAATGCCAACAAATGATCAAGGTCTCTTCACCATAAATATTCCAAATTATATGCCAATGATGCGAAGGGGCCACCCATCATGAAAAGAGACCTTTTAATCAAACAAGTGATAATGTTCAAAATTTGGTATTATGTGCCAACAATTGAAAAGGAGGAACCATAACACTATGAGGTGGCAGTAACCAAAATAAGACAAAACACACCTTTTTGAAGACAGAGATTAAGTGGTGTTTGCAATGCTTTTCCATAACCACCTTCTCATGCACAGATGCCACATCAGAACCATGTAAGAAGACAAGAAGATATGATTATTTAATCATTTAGAGAATAATACAAGTGTATGCATGAAAAGGTGACTTGCACATGAAGTAAAGGTTAAAATAACATATGCAATTATTCACCTAAGGATACCTTAACTTTTCCAAAGATGCACCATACACTTTCATGCTTGGAAGATTAGATGAGTCAACTACAGTTTGATTGAGAGTGTATTTTTTGAAATTTAGGCAATTTTAACCTTTATGCAAAAACATGTATTTTTAGGCCTTATTTTTTTTTAATTCTTTGTAAAAGTATAAGAATAACATGCAAGGGTAAATTTAGACTGCAGTCTATTGTTAGGGGGTTTTGAGGGTGAATATTTCTATATATTGTGTGCCTTGGCAAAGCATAGAGGGGGACTTTTTTTATGTATTGAGTGCTGAAGCAAATTTTGCCAGAATTTCCCTTGAATAAGAATTAATTAATTGCCTTTCCATTAATTTGTAGTGGTATGTATTAAAATAGTCATTCTTGTGAATTTTATTCCTTGAGTTAATTAAGCTTGCTTATGCTAGTTTTAGTGTGCAATAATTTGTTTTGTTATTGTGAGAGATCCCTTAACATAATAGTGTTTTGCTTGAGATTATCAACAACCCATTGGATCGTGTTTTGTTACATTCATTCTCAGTATATTTTGTATGTTTCTTAGTCAAGCCCTCAACACTTTTGGTGTATCACCCCATTTAATTTCAATTTTAGCCACTTTTATCCTCAAACCCCACAAGTTTTAGTTCTAGGATACATCCAAAGAAGGAACTGGCCTTATAATCCCAGAGATTCAGCTCATAATAGGGATACCCACTGATGAGGCCATAAATTGGCCATAAATTACCATTATTTTGTCCTTCTAAGTTACCTTTGAAAGTGAATTTAAATGTAATCTAGGAACTTATAGTTTTCTTAAGATAGAATATAAGATATATATCTTGTTCATTCTTTAGAAATATTTTGTTATCTATTTTGTTGACTAATTCTATTGATTATTTAGGAAAAGATGCAAACTCTTGTGTATGCAGGCCATAAAAGAAAGATAATGATAGTATTGAGAAAAGTGGAATTGATCATGAACAATACATTTAAACTCAAATATAATTTCATATTCATATTCCTCTTGAAAAATTATGCAAGTTCAAAAAAAGAATCATATCAATATGAGATCGTATGAAAAATTTATAGCTATTTTAAGTTAGTTCCAGAACTCACAAAGTTAGTTCTAGAACTCACAAGTTTAGTTACAGAACTCGCAGAGTTAGTTCCGGAAGTCATAGGTTTAGTTCCAAAAATCGTATCAAATGGGGACTGTGAATAATCATAGAGTTAAATGGAAAATATGAGAGAGGTTTTTGTTCATAGTAATGTTTTTAACATAAACCTCATTCATATTTTCTATAGGTTTTACCAATGGAGAGAAATCTAACTTTCAGTGAGCTACAGTCCAAGGAAAAGTGTATCAGAAGAGCACTAAAAGTTCCATAAACAGAAATAGAAAATTCAAATGGAAAATATGAGAGAGGTTTTTGATCATATCAATGTGTTTAACAAAAAAATCATTCAGATTTGCTACAGGTTTTACCAATGAAGAGAGATATTACTTTTAGTGAGCTGTAGTCCAAGGAAAAGTGTATCAAACGAGCACTAAAAGTTCCATAAACAGAAACAGAAAAGTCAAATGGAAAATATGAGAGAGGTTTTTGTTCATAGTAATGTGTTTAACAAAAACCTCATTTATATTTGCAACAATCTTTTACCAATGAAGATAAATCTAACTTTTAGTGAACTACAGTTTGAGGAAAAAACATATCTGACAAGCGTCAAAAGTTCCAAAATTAAAAACAACAAAGTCAAATGGAAAATCCTGGGAAAGGTATGTTGTCAAAATCATATTTTAGGGAAAAAAATCCTTCCAATAATGTAGGAGAAATCATTATGATTCTTATTACCGAAAAGCAAGGAGAAGATTTGGGAGTAAATCTTCCTAAAATAAGTGAGATAAGAATTTGACTCCAATAATATAGCTCTCTCCATATTTTGTGGAGATGGAGATCTTAGTTGTTAGGATTAGAATAAAGATAAGATCAGATTGTATCTCCCAAAATAAGGAGTTGGTTGGATGCATAAATTATAAATGCAACCTTCCACACTCAGATACAAATTAAGGATTTATAATTAAAGAGGAGAACAAATTATAATTGGACTTTAATATAAATTATAAATCCTTATTGGAGAATAAAATAATAAAGTCCAATTAAAGAGGAGAACAAATCAGATTTGGAGACATTGAATGAAGATAACATCATTGAAAATTTCTTACTTTCATTTGGAGAATTATGATTTGGTTGATGAATCTATGATAGATGAGGACATCCAAGAAGGCCTTGCTGTCCAAAAAAGTACTCATGAATAACATATTAAAGAGTTTGATTTATCAAACTTCATGTTAGAAGAGAAATCATTCAATAATAGTTTGGTGTTGAGATGGAGGAGGAGGAACTCCCAAGTGAGAAACAAGTTTCAACTGATTGCAGTGATCCAAAAGTGATATCATTAGATACTGCAAGAAATCACATTGAGTTGCATGTTGAGGAGGAGTTCCATGTGGTCAAGGAGGAAGAGAAAAACAAGGGTGACACCATTTTCATACTAGTCAGCAAGGTAGATCACTGGTTGTTTGTAGATGAGCAACAAGAAGAAAATCAACTTACATACAATCACCTTTTCTAGGAAGGCTTGCAAGAAGACTTCTTTATTGAAGTTGAAGCTCAAAGAAGTGGAAACATCCAATGGATCAGAGCTTGCCCAATCAGGTATTTAGCTTTATTGGAGCCAAAGGAGGAGCCTCAACATAGTCATGCTTTCTTTTGAGCATGAGAATGAGCCAAAAAGTGCCAAGGATCAACTAAAATACCTCTCAATATCAAATGAAGAACAACTAGATAAGTTATTTTTTGTGCCCTTAGTTGATACCTTGATGAGTGGAGTAGAAAATTAGCTTCCCAATCATTTTTTCACTCTTAACCACAACTGTGTTTAGTGCCAAATCATCTACATGGCTGCCTATTGTGAGGAAGGGAAACTACTTTTCCTTGTCAATGTCAAGGTTTGTTTGAGTGGCTCATCTCTCTAGTTAGTGTAGGTTATGAGTAGGTTTCCTTTTGGAAAAAGAAGTGCTTGTGCACACTATGCATGTCTCAGGGGAGGAGAATATGTGATTTGACTCTCAGTACAAAGAATAATTGTTCAAGGAAATTGATCCAGGAATAGTGGATACTAAGTTCAACATAAGTTGAAGCATGAAGCTCGTGGTTGCATGAACTAATTGTTATCTTCAATGAAAAGTCAAATGACTCAGAGAAACTAAAATTAGATCAGGTGACAGTTTGTATAGTTTGTAGAAGAAGAAAATCCTTAAGAACAACAGAGGTGAAGTTTGGTCGTGTCCCTGTAGAAGAAGTATGTAGAAGAAGCAAATCTTGGAACAAGAATAAAATGAAGTATCAACAAATGATTATGCTATGGGTCTTAGAGTGTAGCCCTACCAATGATGTGAACTGTCATAGTCCTTCATAGGTGTATTGATCCACTACCAGTTGCAGAGATCAGAAAAGAGAGGAAGAGAATAGAGTTCAACTCCAAGTCCCAACTTAAAGAGGATTATTTTACACAATCAGACTTTGGAGACATTGTTATGCAAGCAATAACAATCATTGGTTTTAGTGTACTTTCATACTTGGAAAGAATCTGATTTGGTTGATGAGTTCTATGATAGTCATGAGGACAATCCTATAGATCAGGCCTTGCTGTCCAGGGAAATAGTACTCATGAATAACATATTGAAGAGTTTTATTTATCAAAACAATTTTCCACTGTTAGAAGAGGAAATCATTCAATAATAGTCTGGTGTTACAGATGGATTTGAGGAGCTCCCAAGTGAGACGACAAGTTTCAACTGATTGCAGTGATCCAAGCAATGTGATAGTCAGCTTAGATACTACAAGAAATCACATTGAGTTGCATGTTTGAGGAGCCAGTTCCATGAAGACTCAAGGAGGAATGAGAAAAACATTTAGGTAGTGACAACATTTTCATACTAGTCATGACAGATGGCCTTGTGAGTCACTAAATTGTTATGTATTTTGACCCAACAAGAAGAAAAGGATCAACTAGGGGGTTTACAGCTACAATCACCTTTTCTAGGCCAGGCTTGCAAGAAGACATTCTTTACCTGAAGTTGAAGCTTAAAGAAGTGGAAACATCCAATGGATAAGAGCTTGCCCAATGCAGTGTATTTAGCTTTATTGGAGGCCAAAAGAGGATTTCCACAACTTCATGGTCATGAGTCTCAAGAGCTTAGTTGGAACATGAGTGAAGCAAGCTCAAAAAGCTGCTCAACGAGATACAACTACAATGAAAAAATGAAAAAATCCCCAAAGAGAAAAAGTCAGGAAAAATTTGGTTACAGGGGTCAGAGTTTGGTTTAGAATCCCCAACCAGGTGGGCAAGATAAAAATGAGCTCTGTAAAGCTATGGAGCCATGCATTGGAGAGAGCTCTCTGAGTAGCTTGGTGAGCTAGGTAGGTTACATGGGTACGAAGGTAGCATGGGTGACTCGGAGAGTTAGTACCGAGTTCAGGAGAAGGCTGTGTGACAGTGTGCATGAGGGGGGCGAGCTCAATGTAGCTTGGCTAAGCTAAGTAGGTACCCTAATGAAAAAATGCCTAAGGAAATTAGTATCTAGGGATGATCTTTTTAGGATCAATGAGTCAATATGGTCAAAGGTGTCGAGAGTGTTGAGGGGTGAGGTATCACCGATACAGAGATAAATGACTTAGAGCGAGCTGGTGAAACATTGTAGCCAAGCCTACAAAGGAGTTAGGGTCGAGTGAAGGGAAAATATCTTTGGGGTAGAGTGGAAGATCTCGGTGCAGGTGAGCGTTGTAATGAAGGCTCGAGTGGGGTGAAGGACTTAGCAAAAATGGCAAGGAAGTCAGGATTTGGCTCACTGAGCCAAATCAGTGAGCCGAGAGAATGTTTGTAGAAGGGCCACATTAGCTGATATGGATTTTTAGCACCCATGTGTCCCAGAGGAACTCGGACCTTATGTGCTCCAAAGATCTGAAAAATTCACAATGCAAAGAAATGTGGAGGTGGATGGGTTCCTGGGAACTAGTGCGGGCTTATATTCGACTCGAAGAACATTGTACGAACCCGTAAGAGGTAATCAAGATGATAAACGTGCCAGCAGAACTCATCATGCTCAATGAATAGGAATGAAAATGGGACTTAAGGGCTTAGCATACCCGATGTGGCCGCATCGGCCATGAAGGGTTGAGGTGGAATAAGCTAGGACGGAGGGGAGTTACCTGCGGGGTCGTCATGCCCATAATACAAATAAGAGGAACTCGAGGTCCTGCCAGCTAGAAGAAATGAACGATCGAGGGTTAGCATGCAAATAATATCCAAATGTACAAAAGGAACTTGATAGGGAAAATGAAAGGTCCCAGCTTGGTGAGCCAACTAACGATTTGGCTAAGCTGACCCCAAATTTAAACATTGAAACATTTTGACCCCCCTTTTGAAATTGATGAAAGTGATGGGTCCCACCGAAAAAATTTAAATGCCTAGGACATTAAAATATGTAAGAAGCATTAGGAGAGAGGTAAAATAAAAATGATCACTTTCAACCATGCTTTTAATGCACAATCCCATAAAGATGAAGGAAAACTTGAAAAATGATTAAAGCACAACTTTCACTCAAACAACCATAAATTCTTCATTTCTCAACCAAATCACGCAAATTGGACTCGTCAGAATCTTGGATCTAAACTCTATGCTCAAAAATCAAGAAATTAGAGATTTGGTGGACTTTTGGTGGTGCAAAATGTAGAAAATGATCCCAGTTCTAAAACACCACTTCTAGGTGGATGAAATGACATTAAATAATAACATGGAGCCACATTTATTTTTATAGGTGCCAAAGGATAGTGAGGGATGGGTTTTGTAGGATACTCCATCACTTTGTTAGGGCATTGAAAGTGGTTGGTTGGTGGTTGAAGGTCAAATCCAAATTTCCTCTCTCTCTTTCTCTAATTCTTCCAATATATTGTAAAGGGGGACACATTTGTAAATGAGTTAGACATTTTATCTCTACCCCCTCCCTTCTTCTTCTCTTCTGGGTTGAATGTGGGAGTTTCAAGCCTCCTCCCTAATATTTGTAAATGTCATTCTTTCCTCTTATCCACCAATGATGTACTATGCAAACTAAAATGGAGTAATAGATCTATGTTCTGTGATATTTTCTCTATCCTCTGCATGATTTAATTGTTCTAAGTTTCCTCTCTTCATGATTTGGGTATATTGTGCATAATTTATGTTTATTGCAGGTTTAGGTGCAATTGTGTTTACTGGGGGATGAAATGGTGTACTGTGTGTAACCTTGGTCTGTGATGCTTTTCCATCCTCTCCATGCTCACCTCTCTCTATTTCAGGCATTGGGAATTTTTTCTAGAAACCCCTTCTCTTGGTGCGTCACCTCTTTTAGTGTAGATTTATTTCATTTTAATTCTCTTTATCTCTCTTTGGTCCTTTGGAAGTTAGATCAAGAGTAGTTAACATATTTCCTTCCACTAGAGTTATTTGTTGCATTAGTTTAGGAAGAGGAACTAGCCTTCTCTGGAGGTCCATCTCAAGTGTGTTCATGTAAAACTAACTAAGCCATGTAAATTAAAACTAAACATCTAATAGATTGAAAACAATGTTAATCTAACAAAAACCATCAAGATAAGAGCTTATGGGAAACAATTTCTTCAATGCATAAACTAAATGCCAAGCCATTTCCTACTCTCTAAGATTGCTAACTTAAACTATGAAACTATGAAGATCATACGACAATCAAAATGGGATGTTGGTGACCTCAAGAATTGAGGATGGAATCTCTCCAAGAAATGGCTACAAGGCCATTTTGGATCTTCACATGCTCTTCAATTTTGAGTGAATGGATGCAAGATGAAAGAGCTAATCCAAATCAATGGAGAATGCTCAAAGCCAAATGCCTATAGTTTACTTTAGGGAAAAGGAGGTGTGTGTAGAAAGGTAAGGAGCTTGGTCCTTTATATAGCTTGCATGTTGGAGAGAGATATGCAACTTAGTGCATGTGATATAATGGTAAAGCAAGATTAGGAATGGATAAGGTTGCTTTATAAAAGGTAAGTGTGATTTAGAAGATATTAATTTACCATTAGCAAGTCACGGGAGTCGAGGGATGTTTTAATTAATCAAATGTGATTAATTAATACGTAGATGTAAGCTTATAGAAGCTAATTAGAGGAAAATTAGTGTGATCTGGGGTGTTAGAGGAATTTAATCCAATAAATGATGATTTATTTGATTAATAGTTGTGAGCGTAATTAATTAATAATAATTAATTAACCCAAGTAGAAGCAAACAACAAAATGTCTTTAATTAAGGAATATGAAAGGGGAATGTTAGCTAATAAGAGAAAATCACTAATTATGGTGAGAATGATAGAAAAGAGGACGATTAGTGCAATCTTAAGTATTAAAAATGTGTAAGCAGATTTTAGGTGTCTACATCAAGTAGCAAGTTCTACAAATTGAGAGATGGTACCCATGTTATCCAGTCACACTGCTTGCCTTAACACACTCACATGCTAAGCAATCATAAGGTGTTGTGATTTGGTGATAACATATTCCTCAATCCATTAAAGTATTATTATTTTTGTTTATTCCTAGTCGATATTCTAACATCTTTAGCACATTTAAATTTCCCCAATTATAATAATTTTACATAAGAAGCCTAAATATGACAGTTTTTACTGCATGGGTGGAAAATATTACCTGTAGAGAGTATTTTCATCTCCTTACACATAATAAATGATACCAAACTATTATTTGGGTTGTTCTTTTTGTTTGTACAACCCTAGAGGTGATTCCAATAGTCTGGCTTTCCTTGACAAGTAAGTTGATGCTTTTCGTTGTTATAATTGTGTAGACCCATTGTTCCGCTAAGCCTTTTGATAAGCAATATGGATTGTGGAAGCCTAAAGTTGTTAACACTTTGTAATTTGTGTTCAAAACCCTTGCAGCCATGGATAGATTAGTTTCTCACTAATAGGTAATTTAAAACTCCCTTCTGTGTGAGGTTATTACATGTTGAATGGAAATAGTTTTGAAATTCAGCTCAAATCCTGATGAACAAGTCCTTGTAAATGTTGTCCATTTTTATCCCCTGGGTAAAAATGAACAACGAGGGTCTACAGGCTAAAATTATCAAAGTTGGTGTATAAAATTTTCCAGGGTTCTTCTATACTTTCATGATGCCTTACAAGGGTCTTCAAACACATGGGAAGAAGGATTTTCCAACATAGCTCAATTGGGCCCAAATCAACATATAAGTGCATTAATGCAAATTAAAATAATTTTCATTGGGTTTGTGTTGAATTAGGTAAATTATTACAGGATCTCAAGCTCGAAATTGGAACATCATGTTTGATAGGGTTGGGGAGCTAGCTCGGGCCCTCATGATAAGTCTCTTCTAGGAATAGCTTGGTCGAGATAGGAATGAGCTTGGCGGGTCTTAGATATGTCAGTGAGGTAACCGTAATCAAGCTCGAGTGAGTCAATCAAGGATCAATGCAAAAGAATGAGCTCAAATGCAAACCCAACTCAGAGGCCAACTTGAGCTCAACTCAGTTGCCACTTAGACATGTGAGCTCGATATCATACAGGAGGGTCGAGTTATTGTATTAGCTTGGGTAAGATGCATGTGTTATAGACAGAGCTCTTCAAATGGCTCAGGATGAGTCGGGGTCGAGCTCGTAGAAGGGCAAGATCAAAGACCATGAAGTGGAAGTCGAGCTAACATCGGCTCGAGCATGAAACATAGATGCAAACTTGGTAAGTCAAAAAGATTTGGAGGTATCTAGTTGAGTTTGGATGCATTGTAGGTGAGATCGGAGCTCGTCCATATCAGAGATCAAGGAGTGTTGTAGGGGGCAAGTTGATCAAGACTTCGGATGAGATCACCGGAAGGATTACAAACATAGCGAAAGAGCTCGTAGAGACTCGTTCAGAGGCTCGAGTTCAGAGGGTAATCCGAGCCAGGTTGGAGCTCACCAAAAGAGGCCAAGTAGATCGAGACACTCATTACAGAGTGGTTAGGTTATGAGTAAACAGAGATAGGTAAGAATAACGCCATAGGGAGTGAATGTAGACTGTATGAACATTAAGAGAGTGAGTTCAACACAATGTAGAGTCAAGGTGCTCAAAACGAGATCGTCATCATGAATGTGGAGGAAACATTTTGAATTCCGACTTGGTTGCTATGGTACAGAGGTGATCAACGAACAACCATGGCATTGGATTAGCTCGATACATGAGCTCAAAGTATGGAACCATTCATTGATGTAAATGGGAGATCAAGAGAAATGTTCAGGTAGATGGAGTGTGGAATTCGGTGAATTGAGTCATAATACAGAAGTGGACTGAGTTGAGGTCGGGAGCGAGGTAGGCCAAGTTGAGTTGAGATTTCAGATTTTTATTTTGGAAACTCTTTTAAGATAATTTCGTTTCGGAATTTCAGAGATTTTGGGGGCAGAAACGTTGAACGAGTCAGATATTTCCAAAGCCCAAAAATCTGAAATTCAGAGTTTCAGGTTTTCAGGATTCAGAAGTGTGTGGGTTCAGAGGTTCGGGATGATCGGAGCTTGGTGAGTGGGAAGTTCAGTCTTCAGAACCCGAAAGGTGAGCTTGGTCAGTCTTCGGAGGTGAGTCAATGGAGCACAAAGCCCAGTAAGTCAGTTAGTGATCGCGGAGACAGTTGGAGCTCAAAGTAGGAAGTGGTGACGTGGTGGAGTGGTTTCTGTTTAACTCGGTGAAGCTCAGTCAAAGGAGAACTCATTGGGTTCCATGGTGGAGGTCACATGAAACTTGGCATCGCGATAGGAGCAGCTTGGAAGATGGAAGCTTGGTTTAGATCTAGGTAGAGAGTTGTGTCTTTGAAGTGTCAGTTGGGGTAGTGGGAGCTCACTCAATATGTTCGAGATACATCACTCCTGTGGTGAGCGGAGTGGATAAGGTAGAAAACAACTCGTAGAAAATAAGGCTTGTTACATAAATGGAGCCCAGTGACTTTAGTAGGGTGAGCTCGAGTGGGATATACTCAAGGTCGACACAGAGAGATCGGTGGTGTCAACGGGAAGACAAGGTGAGCTCGTTTGGGAGATGAAGTAACTCTGCAGATAGGGAGCTTGATGTAGTGAGCCGGTTGCAGAGAGGGAGGAGCTCACCAAGTCAAAAGTTCTATACAAAGGGAGGAGCTCGTCGGGGTCTATGGAGAGCTTGTGTCTTCAGAGTGTCGGTTGGAGCTTGACATCATGAAGTAACTCGGTGGATAGGGAGCTTGATGTAGTGAGCCCAGTTACACAAAGGGAGGAGCTCGTCAGTGTCTATGGAGAGCTTGTGTCTTCAGAGAATTGGTTAGAGCTCGGCATTATGAAGTGAGCTCGATGAGGATGGTAGAAATCACACCTGAGCTCGTGTGAAGTTTGAGGCGAGTTCGAAAGGTGTGATTCAGTTTGAAGCTTGATGTGAGGGAAGCTCAGCCAAAAGGACAGCTCATCAGGTTTTTCGGAAGAGCCAACCAACTCAGCGATTGATGAAGGTGCTCGGAACTAGGGGTGGTCATGGCAGTGTAAAGCTGATTTTGGTCGCGGTGACGAAAGAGCTATTACTGAGCTCAAGTGATAGCATAACACAAGATGTTGTGTAGTGTTCTATGCTGAGTTGAGCCCAACTCATAAAGAATGGAGGGGAGCTCATTTTCAGTCCAACATGGAAGAAATAGAAGGAACTCATTTTAAAGTGAGCTTGGCAGATGCGATGAACAATGGCGCTCAGATCCAACTCGATGAGTTGGCCTGGTGAGCCAACCACCGAGTTGGGCCATTTTTTTGGTTTTTTTCCATCATCACAAACTGGTCAACATGGGGCCCACCAATATTTAATTTAATTTAATATTATTATTTAAATATTTTAATAATAATATTTATTATTATTATTTAAATATTTTATTTAAATATTATTTTAATTAATTAAGAAGACTATGTCAACAAGCAATCAAGGATGCAGGATGGAACTTTCTCAGATGGTTCAACAAAATGTAATAAATGATACATCATGTGCCTTCCATTTAAGAAGGAAAATTATGACCTTTCCTCTTCTCTCTCAATTCTTCTATAAATGTAAATGGGAAGTTCATACCAAGGGGGTCCAAAAAAACAAGTGAGTTCCAACAAGTAAGTTCTGATAGGTCATACAAATTGGACAAATTAGACACTTTTTAAGCTTCCCCTCTCTTCACAAGCTGAGATGTTGTGATTTGTAGGCTTTCAAACCTTTCTTCTAAATTGTAATGGCAGCCTATGCCTTTTCATTGATGTATTGGTGTACTGTGTAAAGTGCTTAAAGTAATGAGAATTATGCTTTGTGATCATTTGTATGTCCTTTCATGATTTTTATTGCTTCCACTTGCCATTCTATCATGTTTTCAGGCGAATTGTGCAACCAGGGTTTCTCTTGCAATTTTTGGAGGTCATTGTGCTTATCAAATAGTGAAGTACTATATGTAAAAGTGAGTTTTTAATGCATGTAATTCTTCCTCATGATCATATCTCTTCATTGGCCAGCCGGAAATTTGTCTAGCAACACCCTTTCTTAGTGCATCACCACTTCTAGTATAGGTTTTATTTCCTTACAAATATCTTTCCCTAATCCCATGAAATGTTAGCATAGGACTAGTTAGCCATTTTTCATGCATTAGAAGTAGTGTTGTGCTTAGTTTAGGAAGAGGAAGCCGGACTTCTTTGAAGGTTCAACTCGAGCCCAAGTCCCACAACTTGAGAGGTGATCCCATGTGTCCCAATCACACCGAATGTCATGATTCATTTTCAGGCCATTCAGGGGGTGCAGTGATCTGGTGACAACAGTAAACACATGAATTTACTACAGTATTCTATAAATGTAAAATTAAGAAAAAAAATCTATATAGCTCTTCAATTATGAGAATATTCATGTTTTCAGTAAGATTTGATATGGAACCTAGACAATATCAATGTGTTTGGTGATAATAATTTATAGGCTTAAGCATTTAAATGGTAAAGATGGAAAAACTAGGCTAAAATTTCATCCTTAGCAAGAAATCATATGCAGTTAAGAACTTTGACCTGAAAAGATGGATAACATAATCATTCACACATTTAATCTAAAAAATTCTAATAGATACACATAGCTGGGAATTTGTGAGAATCTTTACGAATTTAGTAAATTATAGGGATTGGGAGATGGTAATCCTTTTCACCTTCGAAACACATGGATAATTTTCTTATACAATCCTACCACAAATTCATGATACATCAACTGCAATATTTTGACTAAACAATGTTACTAATATTCGTTCCATTTTCTTTACTCCTATCATCTTTATTAGATTTGAAAATTTCATTGAAGGTTGATGGACCTCTCTTTATAAAGATACAATATTCTTGACTTTGAATATGCAAAATTGTGAGATGGATTGCAAATCTTCAATTCTTTCTTTTAATGAAAGCATTCATGCTACAATTTTGCACCAATGTTAACTTTACGTTGTTTTATGTGTTAGAAAAAAGTGTTTAATTTTTCCCCTAGTATAATTATATCATTAGGAAAAGCAAACATCAGTTTACTTTTTACATGTTTTTTATTTGTAATCAATTCAGTTTTAGATTCCTAATTTTAGGAAAAGCAAATAAATCAAAAAGATTTTTATTCATGCACAAACATGTGTAATTTTTAGTTGATGTTCTATTTTTAAGAGTTGAGTGTTCTATTGTTAGATGAAAGACCTCTCTATACTGGAGGCAATTGTAAATATTTTTTACACACATAGAATGTATTGAGCCGAAGCTCTGACATAGAAGAAAATATATATGCACAAAAGTGTTGATTTGAGTTTGGAATAGTTTGTTTATTCTTAATATTATTTGTTTTATTTCTAATGTTTGATATTTTATGTGCTTAATTTCTACAAATTGGTATTAGAGATTGGTTTTTTAAGCATGTTTCTAATTAACAAAAGGTTATGGATTCTATATCCGGTCTGTAGACACTGCAATTTATAGGAAAAAATTCTGAGTATTGGTCATTAACCATGAAGGCACTATCCAGATCCCAAGATGTGTGGGAAATCATAGAGAATGGGTATATAGAGCCCACAGATGCAACAACATATAACACACTTTCACAGGAAAAGAAAGTAACCTTGAAGGAATTAAGAAAGAAAGAAAGAAAATCTCTTTTATTTATTCATCAAGCCATGCATGAAAGAATCCTACCTAGAGTGGAAGCAACCAATACAGAACAAATTAAATGGGAAAACTCTCCAAGTTGTGTATCAAGGTAAAGAGAAAGTATACACTGCAAAGCTATAATTACTTCGAAGATATTTTGAAAATATGTCAATGAAAGATCCAGATTCTATAGAATCATTCTTTACTTTTGTAGTTGGTATAGTCAATCAAATTAAATCTCATGGTGAAAATATTGAAGACATAAGGATTAGTGAAAAGTTACTTAGAAGTTTTCTTGTAAGATTTGATCCTTTGGTAGTTGCTATTGAAGAAACTATGGATCTAAGTCAATTTTCAATTAATAAGTTACACACATAACTAATTAATCATGAAAAGAGGTTGAATAGATCACATGTAATTGTAGATCAATATTTTTCATCACAGGTATCAGGAAATCATAAAAGAGGAAGATGAAGGTTCAACCCTAGAGGAAGAGGAAGAAGTTCATCTAGAGGACGCAACAACAATCCATCAAACTCAAGTGGAAGAGAACATAGTCAAGAGAAAAATCATAATCATTTTTCTGGTCAAAGATAGGATAAGTCGCATGTACACTGCCACTATTGCAAGAGATATGAGCACTATGATTATGATCGTAGGAAAAAGCAGTATGATCAGGACAAACAGAAACAAAATCAGGTTAGAAGCTCTACTTCAAGCTCCATGTTTATTGCATGCACAAATATTTCCAAAAAAACACCTTCTTTATCGCCTATTGAGTGTAATCTATCTATTTCACCATTTTCTTTATGTTATTGAGATGAAAAAGATAGGGGTTAATGGGATGAGGAGGAATACCTGCTTATGCTGGTTAGTTGATGGTTGTTTGTGCGTGTTCTGAATTCTCAATCTAATGCTAACTGTGAGAGCTTCCTTTTGGCTGGGAGGAACTACCTGAAATAGAAAACAAGACCACAAAAGAAGAGTTAAATAATATATGACAGTGGAATGCCTAGCATGTGCTATATCTAGGAAGTGTGATACTCCCTAGATGGCTGATAATCCACTGTTTAAAACAACTTAATGTGAGAAATAAAAAAATTCCTACTGTAGTTGATATGATTTAGGTATTTCATTCAAGACAAATAAGAAAATATAACATAACAGGCTAGGCTATAGTCAGATCTAAAGGGTAGGTAGGTGTCAAGGCGTTGGAACTGGTCAAGGTCAGGTTCTGGGTTGTTTGGGTCACTTGGTAGAAGGTAGGTTGGCTCTATTATTGGCACAGGTGTAGAACACAAAGACCGATGTCGATCGGGTGGAACCAATGATGGTTTAGATGGGACTGGCAATGGTCATGGGTAATCGGTGTCGGTAGGGTTGGGGTGAAAGGAATTCAATGAGATCTGATTGTGGGGATTGAACTGAAGTTAAACAGAGATGGAAGAGTGAATATGGAGGTCTGTAAAGGTCTTAGGTATACTCAGAGGTGTGTAGTAGGCAAGAATGGGTGATTTGGTGGTGTGGGTAGAGGAATGGCTGAGTCTACAAGTAGGTAGATGATGGGAAATGAACATGCAAAGTATAAACTGATAACAGAAGTAACAAAGGCTATTATACTGAAATAGACTATGCTAGTAGAAGATACACATTACTGTGATGTAGGTTTGATGGCTGAAGGGTGATGGCAGTTGATCAAAAGAATGGTGTTTGGTGCCATGATAGTGCTTCCTGGAATGCTTCTGTGAGTGTTATGCTTCTAGATCTATCCTGGTGCTGGCTATGGATGTCTGTAGGTGTGAAAAGGCTTTGGTTCTGCTTACATGTAGCTCTCTTCTCGTCTCTTTGATCTCAAAATGTGCCAACCCAAAAAACAAGGTTACTAAGGTGAATAAATGGTAATCGATGATAGTTCTGGGTTGACTGACATTGGTTTAGGGGTGACTGGTGTCAGTTTAGGTGGGATTCCTAGGTTTACTAAAAATAATAGATCTTGGCAATCATTTCCACCAGATATGTCTATTCTCCCAGATAAAAGTGGAAGTTGCCTTTTTCATGAGTGGGAATGTGGTTAGAGGGATAATATGCATTGATTTTTAGGGTTGAACTAAGTCTTAGCTCATTAAGGTAAGTGGGACCAAGTCTTAGTTAGTTATGGAAATATGTCAAGAATAGGTCTAGGGTGAGGTGGCTAGGTGAGGTGGAAATTAGCTTAATTAAAATAATTAAGTAATGAATATTGTGAGGATGGGTATTAATTTAATTAATTAAATTAAATTAATATTAATGTGGGGTGGAAGGGGCCATGGTTAGGTGAATATGTTTGGGTTGGTTATTCGACGGGGGACCAAGGGGAGTGTGAACTAATTTTGGTGTCTACATTTTTCTCCTTTTTGTTGTGTAGATTGTATTGGTAAGCAACGATGAAAAAAATAAGATGTGGTTGTGTTGAGTTTAAGTGAAGGTGATGTTTGCCACAAGCATGGGTGAAGGTAAATCCCCCTCAAACTAGGAACTGATGAGGTGAGAGAAGGAAGCAGTGAGTGTTTTGATAAAATGAGGAGGTGGGTGGTTTGAGAAAACAGGGTTAGGTGTGAAGAAGGTGATGGTCGAGGGTATGGTGATTGTAAGAGGTTGGGTGGGTGATTAGGTAGAGCATTTAGACATATGCACAAGTTGTGAAATGCCATGAGATACAAGGGTTTCTCAACATAAAAAATGTATATTAGCTAGGGTTGTAAAGGTCATCCAAACAAGGGTTATTGAGTTCTGGTATCCAGGGTAAAGGATACAGGTCGGGCACTTAATGAGGTAAGATGCACGAACGTGTAGGTGTGGTTCCGGTACATCCAAAAGGTCAAAAGGTCAAGGTTTGTTTGGATAAGGGTCACGGCCATAGGAAAGGTAACACTATTAGGCTAAGAAAAATAGGTACCATCATCGCAAGATGCAATGAGTGAGGACATGGGAATATCCACATAATCAACGGTTAGGTAGGTAGGTGTGGGTAGGGTAGGTGGAGGTAACAATGGGTAATGGGTAGTGTCAATCAAATGTACACACATGCAGAGATCGCAACACAGTATCGGGTCGAAGAGATTTTAAAATATACATCATCCAAGGTCAATTGGGTTATCCAAACAAGGTTTGTTGAGGCTCGGTATCCAGGGTAAAGGATATGGTCCAAACCAACAATGGGGTAAGATGCATGAACTTGTAGGTGTGGTTCTAGTACATTCAAGAGGTCAAAAGGTCAAGGTTTGTTTGGACAAGGGTCACGTCCAAAGGTAAGGTATGGTTGGTAGGCTAACAATGTGGTAACAACATCGCAAGGTAAAGCGAGTGTGCAAGGTTGATGGTCACATCACGGGGGGTCAGGTGTGGTTAAAAAGAAGGTGTGGCATACATATGGCCACATGAGGGGTAGAAATATACCCCAACTGATGGTTAGGTGGGTTATAAATGATGAGGTCAGAAGAATGAGGTGGAGGGTTAGGGTCAGCGTCGGGTTAGGTGAAAAAGGTTGTGGGAAAGTAGATAAGGTGCAATGGGTTACCATGGGGTCGACACGGGTAACCGATACCGTTCAGGTTTAACCAATGCCGGTCTAGGGAAACCAACCTTGGTATGCTAGGGCACATGAACGATGTCGGTCTATGTAAAATTGACATCGGTCAACTCGGGGAGATGTTAAAAAATGAAATTTCCAATTTTTGTGGAATCATTTGTAGTTTTCCAAATAGAAGAAAATGATAGAGGAGAGAGGAAAAGGTGGAAAGAAACTAAGCGAGACAGAGAGCTAAGTTGGCAAGCTTTGTAGCGAGTGATCAATAGGCAATAGGTGGATCCACAAGATCTGTTTGATTGATTCAGTTGGTTGGAGGTGAGGAGGTCGATTAGTGATGGAAGAGGTAGGAGAGGGATTGGGGGGACCATTGGTGTAGTGGCCCGACATGCCACCACAAAGATGACATCGCAACGAGGTAAGATTCGATCGTATTCCTCGTGTTGGTAGGTAGATTTGTGTAGAGAAATTGGGTTAGGGGTAAATAGATTTTGGGGGGGAAAAGGTAAATTTGAATTTGGGATGAAAAATGGGTAAAATAGGAAGGGAGAAGGGTGGATGTAGGTGGAAGAGAGGTGAGTATGAATTTAGGTGGGATTTGGGTAGGGAAGGATATGTTGGGAGGGGAAAATGTTGAATTGTGGAGGAAATGGGGTAGGGTGTTGCGGATTTGGGTGCCACGACAGTGACCGACATCGGTCAATGGTTGGCCGATGTCGGTGGGAGTCAGCCGACATCGGTCACCGATGAGGAGACCAATGTTGGTTGTGGGAGACCGCGGTCGGTCGAGGATAACCAGTGCCAGTCATCATTTGGAGAAAAATGGGCCAAAAATGAGATAGGGTGGGTGGGTGAGGTAGGTAATGGTAGAAGAAGATGTTGTTGACCGGAAAAAAAGAAGCTTGGGTAAGAGGTTTAAATAGGTATGGTTGAGGGGTGTGAAATTGAGGTGGGGGAAAGGTACATGGTTAGGGTTGGGGTGGGTAGACAGGTCGGTGTGATAAGAGGGTAATTTACGAAGGAAAATAGGTAGGGTAATAGGTATAAGTGGGGTGTCAAGAGTGATTGCGGGTATGGTTTTAATAATTTGATGGTTTGTTAGATGTAGGCAAGAGATTAGCTATGGATGTGAGATAGTGTATCACCCCTTCTCGTGGAGGTACGAGGGAGCGTGATAGTTGATGATTGGTGTCATGTTACAAAGGTTGGCCTGATTAGGGTCAGACGCTACCGACACATAGTACAGGAGCTGAGTTTGATGGTCTCCCTCATTGACAGATGGAATTTGGTGACCAATACATTCCATCTGCCGATAGGTGAGGTCACAGTCACCCTGGAGGATGTGTACAGGATCCTATGGTTATCGATAGTGGGGACGCAGGTGTATTCAATTTCCTCAGAGGCATCTGAGGATTTGATGTTGAACATGTTTGGCGAGGGGATGGCAGAGTTGAGGTTCCATAGCGCAAGTATGAGCTACAGAGATATGTAATGGCCCCATCCGAAGGAGATGAGGCTAGTGGTGTCAATGATGGAGGTAGTCTACTGTTTTGCACTACCAGATACTAGAGGGTGGGAGATTCCCACGATGATTGATGGGGGTTCTACATGATATGGTGGAGGATATGTCCCATTTTACATGGGAAACTCACATTCTTGGTACAGTTATATAGAGAGCTATGGGATTATGGGGGGGGGGGGGGGGGGTAGCTACGGAGGTTTCATGCCTGTGTTTCACTTTCTTACTACACTATTGGGTGTACAAGCACATTGTGTGTGTGTGCATCAAGCTGGTATGCCCCAATTAGATGCATTCGAGTCTGAGTTTTGTTCGGTTTGGCTTCAGGAGATGGGTTCCTACAATTAGGGAGCACCAAGTTTCTAGATTTATTTATGATGTTTCCTATTAGAGGAATTTGCTACAGGGGTTGTCCAGTGTGGACATCCAGTTGGAGGCCATATGTGGGTTTCCTAGTCATATGGGTAGATCACTGAGGATCTATAAGAGCTACAGCTACTCTGATGGATAGAGGGGGTGACGTGCAAGAGAGCATGAGATGATAACCATAGATAGGGTCAGACAGAAGTTTGGGCTGCCTCAAGATATACCCCCACCATTCCCACAGTATAGGAGGGATGATGTGGAGAGGCCTCTACCTCTACCATAGCCAACGGTGCCCACAGGTCAGGAGGAGAAGTGGTAGATTGGCAGATTGATGATTTTTGGGTTACTAATAGATATAGATAGTGGTGGGCCACACATTTACAAGTAGTACCACTGAGGCTGGGGCAGCCGAATTTAGCCACCATCACTATTTAGAGGGACACCCCTACAAGGGTAGGTGGCTACCCTAGTGACATAGTTAAGGATAGTGCAGGATAACTGACAAGGTCAGAGGCATAGGTTGCCACTTAATAGGCACATGTAGCCACTCTTCAGGCATATGTAGCACAAGGACAAGAACCCATATAGGGTAGAGGTGGGGATGGGGTACATATGGCTGCCTTAAAGGCATAGGTTACAGGTTTACAGGGCTAGTTGGCCACTACATAGGTGCAGGTTGTGGCACTTCAGGCCTAGATACAGGCACATGGTCAGAGGCCGATGGCCCCACCACAGGCATAGGGGCAGGGTCCCACTTTACAAGAAGGGGCAGGATAGGGTCCCATAGGATAGGTGCAGGGTCAGAGGCCGATGACACCACCACAGACAGTACCTATAGCCATGTTGAGAGATGCCTTAGGAGAGGTGAGGTATTATCAGGATCAACTGATGGCCACAGGGATAGATATCCTATCCTATGGAGAGTATAGAGCACAATAGGCCTCAAGTGAGAGGACCAGGTCACACACCCACAGTGTGGGGAGCACAAAGGGCCATCGAGCCCTGAGATAGGGTTAGGTCGAGGCCACCAATTCACAGAGTCCAGCCCCAAGTGAGGTACCAACAGAGATCCGGCCATGACCCATGGTGGGCGGTGAGATGTTAGTTGGACGTCGTATGGAGGCAGAGGAGGAGGAGGAGATAGGTGAGATAGATATGGAGGATATCTAACGGGGGATACCTGATAGCCATACGTACCTCCATTTTGGTGTAGTTGTGTATATTTGATATATATCGGCCTGCGTTTTGAAGAGAGTGAGGATGTATACGAGAGTTTTTGGTTTTTTTATCATATACTATCATGCTTGCCAAAGATGGTGAGGCTGTATATGAGATTTTTTTGACAGATTGTGATTATTATTTGGCATCAGTGTATATTGTATGGATACAAAAATTTTTATGCTGAGATGGATGATTGGCTCATGATGTACTTGTGTGGGCAGAATTTGCTTGTTATGTATAGATGGATGTAAAATAGGTGTGTTTAGTCATGGTGGAATCAGGTCATAAGCATGATGGAGTGAGGTTATGTTTAGGCATGGTTGAGTCAGGTGGTAGGCATGGTTGAGTCAAGTCATAGGCATTGTGGAGTCAATTTGGGTTAGGTATGATTGAGTCAAGTTGGTTTAGGCATGAGGTAATGTCCAAGTTGTAAGTAAAATGGGGGAAAAATGGTGATGTATATATAGGTTATGATTTTAATTTCCAAATATGTGCTATAGTGGAAATGTGAAAATGATAAATGAATTATTTGATTATGTAATAAAGATGTGTATTAATTGATGCTTATTTGGTTTAATTTACAGTTATTGATATACAATGAAAACTAACTATGGTAAAATGTGAATAGGAAAGTAAAAGGGGGCATTGGTTAGGGTAAAGAGTGGCCGAGCTAACCTCCAAGGGCCCCATGCCCTCAAAGTGTTTCCTACATAGTCCTGGTGGAAAGGGACCTTAAGCCGATGTAGTTCTCCCATAAGCTAGGGAAGATTATGATGAATTAGAGGAATGGGTTGATAGTTGTTAGGCATGGTTGAATGTAGGTCATAGGCATGATTGATTTTAGGTATTAGGCATGATTGAGTGGTTTTTAAATATAGGTGTCGATGATCTGGTCCTGTATAGGATAATCAAATAGTAATGAGGAAGGTGAATAGTAAGAGGTGGTAAAAGAGCCATTTAATTGATAAGAACCCTAATGAGTCTACGATACCTAAGATGGGATTATGAACGTAAGACCCTAAAGGAGTTACTTAATGGACTATGCTAAAGGTGAAGAAAGTCACATAATCACAAAATGTCACATTTGCAGTAAGTCCCTTGAGTAAAGAGGAAATTAGGCTAAAAAGACAAGGAGATGAGAATGGGTGGTTTAGCGTAACTTAGTGTACGACAACGTGTTTTTCAAAACAAGAAATCCAAGATAAAAAATAGGCAATTTAATGACAAAAATTTCATCTTTTTCTTCATTTGTTTGTTTTTAATAGACTGATCGATGTGGGAAGTATATATGGGATGAGTGTATTATCTCCTTGAGGTCTTCGTGAAGCTGATCGATGCGAGAAGCTTTTGGATATTGTTATTGGATTTGTGAAATAACTTGATATAGCTGTCCTTCAAGGGAGAAGTCTATTTATAGCGGTGGAATTAGAGTGAAGAGATGTACCTTTTGAGGGAGTCATCTTTTGTTGGAAGTTTGACTCAAGGAGTTGCATTCGTTTTTGTTTTTGGACGTTTAAGTCATGGAAAAGACTATAGAGGAAGATTAGGTTCTTGTTTAGAAGACAAGACTGTAGCACACAAAGATTAACTATGAAAGAGGTGGCTTCGAGTGATGAATAACCATGGGATTCCATCTTGAAGAAAATAAAAAGTATACATGGGATGCTATGAGTAGATCCATGGTACTCATACTGAAGATAAGGCTGTGATGGGTAATCACATGATTCTTGTTGAGTTGTAGATCCTCAAAGCGATTAATATGGAAGGTGAAAAAAACTCAAGGGATGAGTGATCAACTGATAAAAAGTGGTATAGAACTTGACGTCAACAATAAAATGGTCTAAGATGCAAGGCATTAAGGGGCTTAGGTTCAGGTTTACCTTCAAGTGAAGATAAATGATAAGCACCTGATCCATAGGCATGTGTAATGATATAGGTTCCGAGCCAATTAGGAGAAAATTCACCCCACTTACTTTTCTCCTCTTTGGTTACATGTTGATTTTCCTTCAAGACGAGGTCACTGACCTGAAAGGTTCATTTGTGAACACGTTTGTCATAGGCATGTTTTATACATTTTTGGTAGATTTGGAGATGGTCAAGAGCATTGAGATGACATTCATCTAATAACTCAAGTTGCACCAAAGGATCTTAGTGAAAGTCATCATCATTGAGCATGTCTTATAGTGAGATGCAAAGAGATGGAATCCGGACTTTGAGAGGTAAGAAAACCTTGATCCTGTAGACCAGTGAAAAAGGTGTGGCAGAAGTCAAAGTGCGAATACTAGTAGTGGTAGGCCTACAAGGTGAAAGGAATGTGTGTATGCCAATCCTTCCCAGTATCGTTGACTACCTTCATAAGAATTTTGTTCAAGATTTTATTGGTCGATTCAACTTGGCCATTGGTTTGTGGGTAATAAGGTGATGAGAAACTGAGTTAGATGCCAAAAGTGTCGCATAGTTTACGTAGGGTTTTGTTTTTGAATTGCTTTCCATTATTAATGATGAGGTGGTGAGGAGCACAAAAGTGAAAAATGATGTGATGGTTAATGAATTCACATATTTTCTCAGTTTTCGTAGAAATGAGGGGGATGGATTCTACCAATTTAGTATAATATTCAGTAGCGGTTATGATCCACTGGTGGCATTGTGAAGAATGGGGGTTGATCTCACCGACAAGATCCAAACCCCGTTGAGAGAAAGGCCAAAGGTCTCATTTGATCTGTAAGGCATGAATAGGTTTGTGATGGAGATTAGCATATTGTTGGCATTTCACGCAACGTTTGACATAATCACAACAGTTGCGGTTTAGGGTTGACCAATAATAGCCTAGGAGAAGAATGAATTTTTCCATAACTAAACCACTAAAGTGACCTCCACAAATTCCATCGTGGACTTTCTTAATGGTGTGGGGAATTTTAGAACTTGTAAGGCATCGTAAGAGAATGTCGTCAAAGCCGCACTTGTAAAGAATACCACCCATGATGACATAACGTGAGACATTTTAAAGAAAGGCACGTTGTCCATTACGAGTGATATCGGCGGGTAGAATGGAAAGGGAAAGATAGTATGCATATTACTTATACCAAAGGTCATGTGGGTCAGGGGCAATGGTTCTAACGGAGTAGATCACATGAGGTAAATAAGAGGGTGATTGTAGTCTTTGTATTGTGACAAAGATTTTAGAGTCAGAGGGTGAAGCAGGTATCGAGAAGCCAAAAAGACCATGGTATCGACCAATTTATTGGTAGATCATGGGGTGGTTTGAAGTTCGTAACGATCAAAGGTGGTCAAGAGTATATCTACATGGTTTTTATACTTTTTAAGTATCTCATTATGACATTGGTATATACCATTGACTTGGTTTACAACCAGTTGAGAATCACCAAATATATTAATGGACTTAACATCTAAGGCATAAGTAGCCTCGAGACCCAATACGAGTGCTTTGTATTCAACAATATTTTTTGTACAATCAAAATTGAGTTTTAAAGATAAAGGCATAGGTTCACCATCAAGAGAAATGATGATAACACCAGCCCCACCCCCACATTGACACTTGGAGCCATCAAATAAGAGTTTCATTTGGTAAGCGGGTTCATCCAGGGAAAGGGTAGATATAGAATCGTCTGGGAAATAGAAGTTAGATAGTTGATTCCTAGTAATAGGTGCGTCAACTAGTTGATCAGAAATAGTCTAGCCCTTGATGGAATTTTGATGAATGAATTCGAGGTTAAGGTCAGCAAGAAGCATAAGCCAATGCGCGACATGCTGATGTTGATAGGGTTTGGTGTACATATAGTGTAATGGGTTAGTATTAGTAACGATGAAGGTTTTGTGGTTGAGTAAGTAATGGTGGATTTTGGTGGTGATAAAAACTAAGGCTAAGAAAAGTTTTTCGGCATGGGTATACTTAGTTTTGTAGTCCAGAAGGGTACGACTTATGTAATAAACTGATTTCTCTCGGTGTTGGTCATCGCGATGAACATTAATGGCACCTAAAGAATGGTTAGTGGTGGAAACATATAGGTAAAAGGGGTGCTCATACTTAGGAGGAATGAGCACTAGTGGTTGAAGGAGGTATTGTTTTAAGGTGTCGAAGTCTTTATGACATTTATCATCCCATTTGAATGACACATCTTTCTTGATGAATAGATAAAATGATGAATAGATTGTAACTTACCTTGTAGGCTTCGAAGTTGATGAAGATTAGTGGGTGGAGGAATTTCCAGAATAGACTTGACTTTAGCAGGATTGACTTCTATGCCATGCAAAGAAATAATGAAACCCAAGATTTTTCCAAAAAATACCGCAAAGATGCACTTCTTTGGTTGGGGTAAGTGCAACAAGTTGGTGGATAAAAAAGGGGTTATAAGTGGACGTCATATTGCAAAAAATAATGAAATATCAACTTCTAGGGATTATTAGCAATACATGCACTCAAAATTAGAAAAAATTATATAAATATGAATCGTATCATTTGGAATCTAGTTTCTAAACTACTATTTTTTAAAAAAATGGACAAGTTTAGCTATATTAAACACTTAAAATTATATGACTTGGTTTTTTTTTAAAAAACCTATAAGATTGTAGTCTGTTTACCCGTGATTTGGATGACCAAATCTTGTTATTTTTTTTTCATTTGGTGAAAAGTTAGATGTAGTTTTCTATCTTGGGATGGATTTTATTTTGTATTTTATCGAGCAATATTTTTTTTTAATGATTTTTTCTGTGAAAGTGGTCTGAAAAGATTTAGAAAATGGAGCGCTTTCCAGTTGCCCGCCATAACTATATAAAAAAATATTGAAATCACACACACACACACACACACACACACACACACACACACACACATATAACGTGTATAGAATTTTTCCATGCTTGGGATGGTATAAGTTTTATCACATTTTTATAAGTGAAACAAAAATTGTAGTCTTAAACGTAGACATGAACATTCGCGAGAAAAATGTCTTAAGTACCTATTGTTAGTAAAAAATTATAAAATGATATTTATCTTATTCTATTCACTTGAAAATCAATATTTCTATGAATCTAATAGTCTCCCCTACGCAATGGCACCATTATTGTGAAATGTATTCAATTTTTCAGCATGGTTCAAGTCTGTGGAAGAGAAAATTTGAAGTTTTTTGACATTTTACACTTCATAATGACCTTCCATAGCTTTGGATGGGGAAAAAAAAGATTTCCCGAGCCTTAGAGTCGGATTTGATGATACAGATAGAACCACAATCGTGCTTTATAAACTGTGAGCATGGTTTGTAAAGTGTGATCGCAGTTCTTAAATCATATTTACACACATCCCAATGTTCTAATTACCATGTGATTTTTACTGTTTGATTTTACCATACGAATTACTATGAAATTCTATCATTTTCTGCATGTTTTTCTTATCACCGGAAGCAAAACATCATGGGAGACAAGAAATGAAGTCAAAAAGGAAGTCATGAAGTAAAAAAACACCAAACGAATTAGAGGCAAACATATTTCAAAATGCTGAGTGAATGCGGAATCTTTGTGAATCAAAAAGAGGTTCATCTTACCCCTACTATTGTAAGCAATGAGGAACTAGGTAATGTTTCTATTGTCAATGTTGAAGTTGAATTAAATAATTGTGATGAAGATGTTTTTACTGTCAATGTTGAAGAAAAATTAAATACTTGTGATGTAGTAAATGTTAAAATTGAAGGAGACAATGAAATTGTGAATAAGGAAATTCAGATTGAAACTGTTGACAAGAAAAATTTGACAAAAACACCTCCTAGGATTTTCCGTAAGAAACCTAATTATTTTATTGAAATTGATGAAAACATTTTGAAACCAATGTTTAACAAACTTTCTGAATAGAAAATCAGAAGAAAAGCCAGTGAAATTTGAGATAATCATTTTGAAATTTTAAATGATGCCCAAAGATGTTAGTTGTTGGTTAGTTTGATGAAATTGATTAAAATGAGACATACATTAAACACCTTAGGATTGACAACTTCTAATATACGCGGTCAAACCTATACAATTGTTGAAAACCTTCATGATGCATATCACACTTTTGGTGTCAAGAGATGCACTAGGGATAATAATATTGTGTGTCGTGTACTTATTACTAGTGTTATAAGTGAATCAATTAAAAAAAAAAATTTGATTACGCAAACAAGTCGAATATTGCAATTTAATAAAAAAACTCTAATGAAATCAATTGAAAGACGTAATATCCTTGAATCACTCAATGCCACTGATTTTTTGGCATTTTCTGCTAGAGCATCATGCATAAAGACAAATACAATTTTGATGCTATAAGAGAATTTGTTAGTCAATTTTGGCATGATAACACTAGAGTTTCACCTAATACAAGAGATGTTGTAAAATGGAGAGTTGGTTCTATTAATCGTGAACCACATCCAAAGCATTTCTTAGATATGACTCAAACTCAATTTTTTCGTAAGTTTGAACAAGAGCATCTAGAAATTAAAATTAGTTAACATTTTTTTGAAATGTTGAAACCATTCTATGTGAAAATCAACCACGCTCGCACCACTTGTTGTTGTAGGCAACATGTTGAATTTACGATGCATTATGCTAAATTTTTACGTATTCATTCTAATTTTCATTTTGAAACTATGTTATCGGAATGTGGTGTTCAAGTTCCACCAATATCTTTTAGGGATTTCATTCCTATGATATTTTGTGAAAAAGAAGTTGGACAATTTTTTTTATAGTCAGGATTGTTTAGATGGAAGTTGTGGTACATGTAACGGATTACCTAAATTGGAAAGTTACATCCATGAGAAAATTGAAGGTGTAATATATGACATAATTTAGTTGAGTTTGATAAATATAAATCAGTTGCATACTAGTTGAAAGATGGAAAAGAGTCTAAACGATGTGAGCTAGTTACAGAACATATGCCTATTTTTCAATTTATGAGAAAATTTAAGGATGAAATTGTTTATGAGTATGATAGGCATACACATAGAGCTCGATGGTTGGATGAATAGTTCAAGATATGAAAAGACACATTTCCTATTGGTACTATTGTTTCAGTGGTCAATTTTGTAGAGAATTACACATTGCAACCACAAATGGAGGTTCAATCACAATATTACAACTAAGTACAAGTTTCCATTTTTGTGCATATAACATTTATACATTCTCCTGACAGTACAGAAGAATGATCAAATTTTTTTAAAGAGAGTACCACTTTTATATCAGTGATGATCGTACTCATTCTACTGAATTTGTGCAAGGGTGTTTCCAGTTATTTTATGGAAACTTGTTTGATAGGGACATCCACTTCAAACAACATTATATATGGTCAGATAATTACACGTCTCAGTTTAAGAATGCACGAATGTTTTATTGGATGAGCAGGATGCACGTCAAGATGGGGTGTGCAACATATTTGGAGTTTCATTAAGGCTGGACATGGAAAAGGAGAGCATGATGGTGCAGGGGCATGTGTGAAAAGAGCTCTTGCAAGAGAAGAGTTGAAGTACAAAGATGGTGCTAAATTGAAAGATGCAAAGAGCATAGTGGAATGGTGTATTGAAAACATGGCCCGAGGTTCTCAATAAAATTCCATAGTTCACAAATATTTTTGGTTGATAGAGGAACAAAAAATTGCTAACTACAAGGATTGTATGACACTCACTGGGTCTAGTGATATGCACTCATTTTGTAGCTCAGACGCTACTTCGTGGGCCACATGGACAAGAAAGTTGACATATTTTTGTGCATCTTGTATCAAATTTGTCACTGCTGAGTGTGATTCACAAGAATGGGTGGATGGATGGATTTGTAGGCCTCTAACTCCATGCTTCCTAGTTATCAACCTCCACAAGCATTACGACTTGTTTCTGCAGATGAAGTTGCAACATCCAAGGACTTTGACCAAAAAAATTTGATTTTGGTGCGACAAGGTATTTATGGTTATTTACAATTTTTGTATTGAGTTATGTCCATTGAAATTTTAATATGTACAATTTAAATTTGAGTTGAAACCTTTTTTTTTGTATAGGACATGTGTTTAGTTATTGTGAACAGAAGACAAATGAAGAAGGAACAAACTATTTCTTATGTCATTGCATCGAGGAAAGAAAGAAGTTGACTTCTCCTGTTATAGATGGCAAAGATATTGAGTACCCTATAGGGTCAATGGTAGTTACTGGAACTTGGCTTCGATGGTATCCATTAAAAAAATCCTCTGTTTGGGTGTTTGAAGACTTTGAGACACATAGGAAAATACTCTTATATTCACATCTAGTTCTAGTGACAAATATTCAGCTGTATAGATATCGAGGAAGGCCTAATAACAAGATTCTTTGGAAGGTTCGAGAGTCAGATCATGAAGCAATCCTGTCTGTTATTCAGAGTAGATCCGATCCTAATGGTTCATTGGAATGAATTTACAATGCTCATGTCTGGTATATATAATTTATTTGATATAATTTATTTGGTATATATAAATTTGTTAGTTAGATAAATTTAAGTTCATATATTTTATTAAATTTGTGTATTTTGTATATATCTAGTATGGTTTTGATTTGAAACTTAAATTTCTTTGACTAACACTTTTATGTGTAGGTTAGTGGTGCCAAAAAAGCTTCCACCTTCACATGGTTGGCACTGCTTAGTAGAGAATTGTAAATTCTTGAAGCTAAGAGAAGCTTTCATTGTTTTACAAGAAAAGAGAAGCAATTAACAACGATTTATGTACCTGTGGAGGGGGTTCTTGGCTCCAGAGGAGGTAGCCCAGAAGCACCTGGAGCTTAGAGAACTGAAACGACACCTCCCCAAGTGTTTACAAGACCATCCCTATGCGTGTGCATAATCGGTTCGGTGCCACGACCCACCGTTTGCAAAATATACCATTTGATAGCCTTACACTGGCTCAAACTACACTATTTCACGTGTTTGCAAACAATAGGGCAACGAGAGCACCGATTAGAAGGAAAAAACTGAGACAGGCTATTGTAGAGGTCCCTACCTGAGGTGTAGGATTAGACGAGACATCTTTAGGTGCCATGGAGTGTGCGTAGTCACCCATCGAAGTTGAACGATGTTTTGGTCTCAGGGCTCTTAAGGGACTACACCTGAACGAGGTAGCCTGGAAGCAACGACGTTGTTCGTGCACCAAAATGATGCCTCCTCTAGTGTTCACCTAGCCACCTAGACATGTCGGCATAGTCGGTTTGGTGCCATGACCCACCGTTTAAAACAAAATATACCGTTTGACAGCCTTACACTGTCTCAAACTGCACTATTTGTGCATTTGCAAACAATAGGGCAGCGAGAGCACCGATTGGAGAAGGAAAAAACTGAGATATACTATTGTAGAGGGTCCCTACACCGAGGTGTAGGATCAGATGATACGTCTCTAGGTGCCACGGAGTGCGCGTAGTCACCCGTCGAAGTTGAATGATGTTTTGGTCTTAGGGCTCTTAAGGGACTACGCCCAAACGAGGTAGCCCGAAAGAAACAACGATAGTCACCCGTCATTGTTTTGGCACCAAAACTGAAACCTCCTCTAGCATTCACCTACCACTCAAAAGCAATGATGTTGTCGTGCATCAAAATGACACTTCTTCTAGTGTTGGTGGCCACCTGGATGTGTCGGCATAGTCAGTTTGGTGCCAAAATCCATCGTTTGTAAAATATACTGTTTGACAGCCTTACACTGTCTCAAACTACACTATTTCACGCATTTGTACAAACAATAGGGCAATGAGAGCACCGATTGGAGAAGGAAAAAATAGAGACATCTATTATAGAGGGTCCCTACGCCAAGGTGTAGGATTCAGACGAGACATCTCTAGGTGCCATGGAGTGTGCGTAGTCACCCGTCGAAGTTGAACGATGTTTTGGTCTCAGGGCTCTTAAGGGACTACGCCTGAACAAGGTAGCCCGGAAGCAAGTGAACATTGTCACGCACCAAAAAAACACCTCCTCTAGCATTCACCTAGACCACCTAGACATTTTGTCACATAGTCAGTTTGGTGCCACGACCCACCGTTTGTAAAATATACCATTTGACAACCTTACACTGTCTCAAACTGCACTATTTGGCTGCATTTGCAAACAATAGGGCAACGAGAGCACCGATTGGAGAAGGAAAAAACTAAGACAAGCTATTGTAGAGGGTCCCTATGCTAAGGTGTAGGATTGGATGAGACATCTCTAGGTGCCACGGAGTGCACGTAGTCACCCGTCGAAGTTGAACGATGTTTTGGTCTCAGGGCTCTTAAGGGACTACGCCTGAACGAGGTAGCCTGGAAGCAACGACATTGTCGTGCATCAAAAAAACCTCCTCTAGCATTCACCTAGCCACCCAGACATTTTGGAGCATAGTTGGTTTGGTGCCATGACCCACCATTTGCAAAATATACCATTTGACAGCCTTACACTGGCTCAAACTGCACTATTTCACGCGTTTGCAAACAATAGGGCAGCGAGAGCACCGATTGGAGAAGGAAAAAATAGAGACATGATATTGTAGAGGGTCCCTACGCTGAGGTGTAGGATTAGACGAGACATCTCTAGGTGCCACGGAGTGCGTAGTCACCCGTCGAAGTTGAATGATGTTTTGGTCTCAGGGCTCTTAAGGGACTACGCCCGAACGAGGTAGCCTGGAAGTAACGACATTGTCATGCACCAAAACGATGCCTCCTCTAGCATTCACCTAGCCACCCAGATGTTTCGGCATAGTTGGTTCGGTGCCACGACCCACCGTTTGCAAAATATAGCATTTGACAACCTTACACTGTCTCAAACTGCACTATTTCACGTGTTTACAAACAATAGGGCAGCACGAGAGCACCGATTGGAGAAGGAAAAAATTGAGACAGGCTATTGTAGAGGGTCCCTATGCCAAGGTGTAGGATTAGACAAGACGTCTCTAGGTGCCATGGAGTGCGCGTAGTCACCCGTCGAAGTTGAATGATGTTTTGGTCTCAGGGCTCTTAAGGGACTACGCCCGAACGAGGTAGCCCGGAAGCAATGACGTTGTCACGCACCAAAACGACACCTCCTCTAGCATTCACCTGGCCACCTGGATGTGTCAGCGTAGTTGGTTTGGTGCCATGACCCACCGTTTGCAAAATATACCGTTTGACAAGCCTTACACTATCTCAAACTGCACTATTTGGCACATTTACAAACAATAGGGCAGCGAGAGCACCGATTGGAGAAGGAAAAAACTGAGACATGAATATTGTAGAGGGTCCCTATGCTGAGGTGTAGGATTAGACGAGACGTCTCTAGGTGCCATGGAGTGCACGTAGTCACCCGTCGAAGTTGAACAATGTTTTGGTCTTAGGGCTCTTAAGGGACTACGCCCGAACGAGGTAGCCCAGAAGCAATGACATTGTTGCGCACCGAAAATATGCCTCCTCTAGTGTTCACCTAGCCACTCAGAATGTGTTGGCATAGTCGGTTCGGTGCCATGACCCACCGTTTGCAAAATATAGCATTTGACAGCCTTACACTGTCTCAAACTGCACTATTTCACGCATTTGCAAACAATAGGGCAGTGAGAGCACCGATTGGAGAAGGAAAAAACTGAGATAGGCTATTGTAGAGGGTCCCTACGTTAAGGTGTAGATTAGATGATACATCTCTAGGTGCCATGGAGTGCGCGTAGTCACCCGTCAAAGTTGAATCAATTTTTTGGTCTCAGGGCTCTTAAGGGACTACGCCCGAACGAGGTAGCCCTAGAAGCAACGATGGTCGTGCATCAAAATGACACCTCCTCTAGTGTTCACCTAGCCACCCAGATGTGTCTTCATAGTTCGGTTTGGTTCCATGACCCACCATTTGCAAAATATACCATTTGACAGCCTTACACTGTCTCAAACTACACACTATTTCACGCATTTTGCAAACAATAGGGCAGCGAGAAGCACTAATTGGAGAAGGAAAAAACTGAGACAGGCTATTGTAGAGGGTCCCTACACTCAAGGTGTAGGATCAGACGAGATGTCTCTAGGTGCCATAGAGTGCATGTAGTCACCCATCAAAGTTGAATGATTGTTTGGTCTCAAGGACTCTTAAGGGACTACACCCGAACGAGGTAGCCTGGAAGAAATGACAGTTGTTCACGCACAAAAATAACACCTCCTCTAGTGTTCAACTAGCCACCTGGATGTTTCAACGTAGTCGGTTTGGTGCCACGACCCACCGTTTGTAAAATATACCATTTGACAGCCTTACACTGTCTCAAACTGCATTATTTCACGTGTTTAAAAACAATATGGCAGCGAGAGCACCGATTGGAGAAGGAAAAACCTGAAATTTTATTATAGAGGGTCCCTACACTGAGGTGTAGGATCAAGATGAGATGTCTCTAGGTGCCACGAAGTGTGCGTAGTCACCGTCGAAGTTGAACGATTTTTTGGTCTCAGGGCTCTTAAGGGACTACGCCCGAATGAGGTAGCCCGGAAGCAACGATGTTGTCGTGCACCAAAAAAACACCTCCTCTAGCATTCACTTAGCCACCTAGATGTGTCAACATAGTCGGTTCGGTGCCACGACCCATCGTTTGCAAAATATACAGTTTGACAACCTTACATTGTCTCAAACTACACTATTTGGCGTGCGCATTTGCAAACAATAGGGCAGCGAGAGCACCGATTGGAGAAGGTAAAAAACTGAGACAGGATATTATAGAGGGTCCCTACCTCGAGGTGTAGGATCAAATGAGACATCTTAGGTGCCACAGAGTACGTGTAGTCACCTGTCGAAGTTGAACGATTTTTTGGTCTCAGGGCTCTTAAGGGACTACGCCCGAACGAGGTAGCCCAGAAGCAACGAAGTTGTCGTGCACCAAAATGACACCTCCTCTAGTGTTCACCTAGCCACCCAGATGTTTCGGTGCAGTCAGTTTGGTGCCACGACCCACCGTTTGCAAAATATACCGTTTGACAACCTTACATTGTCTCAAACTACACTATTTCACGCGTTTGCAAACAATAGGCAGCGAGAGCACCGATTGGAGAAGGAAAAAACCAAGATAGGCTATTGTAGAGGGTCCCTACACCAAGGTGTAGGATTAGACGAGATGTCTCTAGGTGCCATGGAGTGCACGTAGTCACCCGTCGAAGTTGAACGATTTTTTGGTCTCAGGGCTCTTAAGGGACTACGCCCAAACGAAGTAGCCCTGGAAGAAACGACGTTGTCGCGCACTGAAATGACACCTCCTCTAGCATTCACCTAGCCACCAGACATGTCGGCATAGTTGGTTTGGTGCCATGACCCACCGTTTGCAAAATATAGCATTTGACAGCCTTACATTGTCTCAAACTGCACTATTTCGCACATTTGCAAACAATAGGGTAGCGAGAGCACCGATTGGAGAAGGAAAAAACTGAGACAGGCTATTGTAGAGGGTCCCTACACCAAGGTGTAGGATCAGACGAGACATCCTTAGGTGCCACGGAGTCCGTGTAGTCACCCGTCGAAGTTGAATGATTTTTTGGTCTCAGGGCTCTTAAGGGACTATGCCCGAATGAAGTAGCCCGGAAGCAATGACGTTGTCCGCGCACCAAAACGAATGCCTCCTCTAGCATTCACCTAGCCACTTGGACATGTCGACGTAGTCATTTTGGTGCCATGATGTCCCAAGGCATGACTTCTCACTACTCGCCTCCGTTCATTTCCTAGGACTGCCTAGAAAAGGCAGTTTGTAAACATTTATGCCACGAAGGCTCAAGGAATGCCAGGAAGGCTCCTAGATTGGGTGGTCTGACACCAATCCGGGCCTCCCTAGAGCCCACCATGATGTGAATTATTTGACAATATACATTACATACATATTTATGTGTTCTTATCTAGATTGATATGTCGTAACATATGTACAAACATCCTAAATAAATATGTAAAGAATGTTCACAAATTCCAAGTGATATATCGTTTTAAAATTCATTGAAGAACCTTGAAATTTTTTTCAAATACCTTGGAATGGTAAGGATGTGAATTATTTGACAAACCCCCTCACAAAAATGTGTATTTTGGACTAGAAGGATTGTAGGGTATACAAAAAATGGGGTTTTTAAAGTGTGTGCTTAAATACAAAAACATATAGGACTTAATAGGGAAGTGAATCTACTTACGATAATCAAATCATGTGTAACTTCTTAGTTGATTGGCATAGCACCAAATTATAAAGAGATATTAAGGTGTATCTATTGATCAATGGGATAAGCCCTATTAATGGGATAATCTCTAAAACAATACATAAATGCTTCCCTTAATTTCTTAACAATTGTACCATGCAATGTTGCACCATAGTAACGTTATATTCATATAGTTCAAGATGAAATCTACCTTGCTTATTTCTAACAATGTTCGTATTAGTTGATATGCAACAGATGAGTGTTAGCTTTAAAAGAAAAAATGTTAGTTATAGAAATTCCCTCACAACCATTCTTTCAAAGATGTGCACATTGTTAGGAGGCGGGAAAATAATTAGAGTTGCACATACACCCTACATAATTACTATGAAAAAATTAATTATGTATTGCCCTTTTGTAGTTCACCTAGCATGGTTATCATAGGTTTTGCTTAATGGAATAGGTTTGCTTAACAATTGTACCATGTACTTGCTCCAGGACATGGTTTTTTAATTTTAAATCAAACATACATATAGAACTAATATACATAGAACATACATACATAGAAGGATATCATGTGCAATGAAATTGAATCAAACATAGAAGTAATATCGTTATGAAAACAAACACATGGATATATAATGTATCAAACTAAGTGTGTTGGATCTCAAACTAACACGCGTCTCTGAAAATATAAGTTCATAACATGTGTACATCTCGAACTAAGTGTGTCATACATATAGGACCACATGCGGTCGCATAAGGCTATATATACAATGGACTATATGAAGAATCATGAACTAGGACCAGATGGCCCATATATATATATATATATGTACATCCAGGTCCTATGAATCTAATCATGAAACATCTTCCCTCTCTTCGCCCTGCTAGAAGTAGCATGTCCACGACCTGGGGATGTAGTGGAGGGAGATGCCACTACGGATTTCATCTGTGTGGTCCTAGGCATCTCTAAGCAAGCCTGCAACCTAACCTGCACATTCATAAACAACAAGTTTTTAACACCCAGATTTTTAAAATACATTCAAAATTTAGAAACTTAGAATTTAGTTAAAATGCATGTGAAATCTTACCACAATGTCATGATCCCTATCAATTTGTCGTTGACGCATCGTAGGGACAACAATAGACTCACGAGGGGTAAGCTACATACAAATAATTAAATTTCAAATTAAATATTTCATGTACAAAATTTGATATTGTAGATTTAAGTAATAAGAAATAATTCCTCCAAAATTTAACAAATTTGAAAAATTGTACCTCAGTTAGTGGATCTGCAGATGCTATGGCAGTATCTACAGCAGCCTCCACAGTTTGCATATATGGAGGAGTCTCTCTGGCAGTCATAAGCTATACAAAAAACATGTACAAATCAATATTAATCTACATGACTGCCACATAACAGACCCAAAGCATAATCCACGTGAACTTCCACAATTAGAAACAAAGTGTAAAGAGAAACTAACCTGTGTAAAAGTCATGTGAGGCATGCCAGTAGCCTCAGTTCCCAGAGCAGATGATGACCCACCAGGCTCCTGCGTATAAAAGACAAACATATATTAATATGTACATGTACATGTGAAACATTATAATAATAAAAGTGTATAATCAAATGAAATTTGAAAATTTAAGTACAACTTGAAACTTACGTTTGTAACACTGCCCAGCTGCAGTAGCTAGCATGTCAATGCCAGATGTTTCTTTCACCGGCTCTTGCTATTTAAAATAAAATAAAAAATTTATTTTTTACATGTATGTACATGACGTACAATCAAATACATATATATTAAAATCTCAAACATGAATTAAACTATTGTATATATATATATATATATATATATAATATTTATTTGACATTTACCTATGAAAGACCAAGATCCTTTGCACTAGTTCCAAAAACATCTGCCATCATCTCATCTAGAGAAAAGAAATCATGTGATCCAGCAAATGATGTCTCGCCCACAGTGCATACGGCACCACATGATCCACAGTGGTGTGGTGCGCTAGAACTAGTCACCTCCACCAACATCACCAAATGCAATCTGGTCACTATGCTGGGTCAGAGTGTCAGTGAGCTCCCTCAATGCATGTAGTGTGTCAATCTCCACAATCTCCTTCACTGTAGGAGGGATAACTGAAGGCAGTGGGAGTTTTGGGGCATGGGGGATCCTTGGTTGACCTATGCGTGCATCAGGTCTACTCTGTGCAGAGCCACCTCCTTGCCCATAAAACTCAGAAAAGTCAAAATAATTTGGGACCTCATTAAGCACAAACTCACAATATAATTTCTTCAAAAAATAGAGAGGAACCTCATTGTTGTTGCATGGTGGATAATCAAAAACCATCCACCATCGGTCCCAAAAATTGTTCTTGATTCGGTCATCGTGGCACCAATGGATTGGGAACCATTTGCAAGTAGTTGCGGGGGGGCATTGGTTCTTGGGTCAGTAAATAATGCACAAATGTGGTCTTTTCCATTTTTCTTTTTGTCTTTTACGGCTGCATGGGATAATTTATCTGCATACCACTGCCTACAATCACCTCTAAAGGTATTCCATCTTTCTATTTGGTTGGTTGTGGAGTCAACTTCGCCAATCAATGTTTGCAATGTGTTGGCTAAAGTCATGCGGGATGGATTTGTGGCATGATTTTGTCTTATAGTCTAAATAAGGTTCTCAATGACAATTTTATTTTGTCGAATTCTTCCAACGATATCAACTTATGTTCCTGTTGGTTCCGTGGGGACAAAAGGAGCCACAAGAGGCAGATCTATGTTTGGAGGAGGGTTTTGAGGAATGTTTGGAGGGTTTTGAGGATTGATTTTTTGGAGGGTTTTGAGGAATATTTTGATGGTTTATAGGATTACGAGCTTGTTGAGCAACTGACAAAACAAAAAAAATTGTATACATAAACAAAAAATTGAAAAACCCATGAAAATCACAAAAAATAACCTAAAATGCAAACAAATTGATCAAAATCGAGGGCTTACCTCTTTGTCTTAGTGGCATGGTTGAAACTATCATGATCCAGAAGTCTGAAGAGCAATTTTTAGGGGGTATTCAAAGTGTGAGTGCCAAAGGTCTAGGAGAAATCACGGTTGGAAAGGAAAAATGGGGGAAAATGAGGAGTTGTGGGTCTATTTTTTTGTCTCAGAGGACCATGATCGTGGTTTTAGGTTCAGAAATCACCAAACCTATAAAAAACAATTACGCGAGTGCGGTTTAGAAACTGTGATCATGGTACCTAAATTTCAAGTTTTTATGTCCACTTAATTTTCCACTAACTTGCTGCACTTTCTCATTGAAGACGCACACAATACTTGATGAGGTGGTCAAAGATGACTTTAAGGATAGGTAAGTATTCAATTCAATATTTGGATTTGGCAAGTAGATCATCTATGTAATCTTCTAATATGTGATGTATGATGTCATGGAAGATGTAAGTTATGGCTTGCTAATATGTAGCACTAGCATTTTTGAGGCCAAAAGGCATGACTCGATAGTAGAAAGTCCCCCATGGGGTGATAAAGGAAGTCTTGTGTTGATCTTCTGGAGCTAGTAATATTTTATCGTATCCTGAGAAACCATCCATGAGTGATAGAATTTCATGGCCAGTGGTGAGATCAACTAGTTGGTCTATGCCTAGTAGGGGGAAATCACCTTTGGGAAAAACTAGGTTGGGGTCACAGAAGTCCTTTCAAATGTGGAGTCCCCCTGTCACCTTTGTGATAGGAATGTTGTTAGAAATCCATTGGGGATAGTCAATGGGTAGGATAAAGGAAACTGAGAGAAGGCTCTAAAGCTATTCTTTGACCAGAAGAGTAATGCAAGGATGCATTTTCCACAACTTTTGTTTGATGGGTTTGGCATCAGGAATGGTTACGATATTTTAGACTATGATTTTTGGGTTAATACCGGGCATATTGGCATAGGACTAGGCAAATGCATTGCTATGGTCCCGAAGGAAAGAGGTGAAGGCTTCGTATTGAGTAGCATCTAAGGATTGGCTGATCTTTAGAATGCGCGGGTTGTCGTGAGTGTTAATGTTGATAGCGATGGTCGATTCATTCAACATGATTTGTGTCTCAGAAGGTAATGACTGATGAATATAATAATATTTTGTACCAAGGTAAGTGAGGATGGATTCATCATCCTAACATTGAACGACATTAATAGAAGGTGTATCATTATCGATCATGTTAGGATACATGAATGGGAGAGAAGAGGGAGCCTCACCATCGCATTGATAGGTCAAAGGTACCAGGGAAATGGTGTTTACAAAAAAAAAGTTAGGAGGAATAGATTCGAGATCTATGGACTCCGTGGGTGAAGAGGTTAATGTGGGTGAATGAGGTGGGGAAGGTTTTCCATCTTGAATGAGGTTGACGTGAACCTTCTTGGAAGGTGGTGTGTCAAAATCAATGCCACTATGGTCATTGTGTTTACGAGAGGTACAAGAAATGATAGTATGGCGGCCCTGTTCGTAAAATCTAAAGTCAAATCCTTTCTGTGCGCACCGGTGGAGGAAAGTGTGAGCGAAGTGGCGGTTAGTGAGGGAGTGTAGGTCAGATGAAAATGGTTGGGTTTGGGATGGAGGTTTAGGTTTATAGGTGGCAATATCACGTGCCCAATATGTTAGATTACTATGAAGGTGGGGAGGGCCATAAGGAAAAATGTCACCGATGTAGATGTGATAATTGGGGTGTTGACGCAGGTTCCCATACTCTTTCGGGGTAAGGAAGGTTTCAATATTGTATAGGTGGTATTCCCTTAGAGTGAGGTGTTGAAAAATACCTTCTAAGGGATCAGTAGTCGGTATGTGGGTAGTGGGGATAAACGACTCACTAGATGATGGGGAAATAAGTGAGTCAGCGGTAGAGGCTACAACAATAGTAGGGATAGCAAGGTTAGATGTGGGAGAAGTGGTGGCAGTCTTGGTGGATGGGCTTGTAGGTGAAGCTGAAATAAGGATAGTGGTAGTTGCCTTGACTGGTACAAGCACATCATTGGGCTGGTATAACATGTTACAGGTATTGAAAGGTGATGGGTCAGTAGAGATGATGTAGTTATGTTCCTCATGTTCAAATTTGAGGTAGCAGTGTAATGTCAAAGGGAAACAACCCATGGTGCAGATCCAAGGTTGGCCAAGCAACAAGTTACACTGGAACTCACCTTCTAGGGAATTTAAAAGTTTTGGGATAGTGTGGGGACCCACATAGACATGGAGGATGACGGTACCCAGGGTAGAAGTCATGGTGTCATTAAAGGAGCACATCATAACTGGGTTACCATGCATGTAATTGGAAGGTATTCACATTTGGTCGTATGTATGGGAGGAGATGATGTTAATACTAGCACCACAATTGATCATAACATGTCATATGTGTATATTATCGATAAAGATGAAGATGAAAAAAGTAGGGTCATGGTTGTCAGACTGGAAGGGAGTGATCTCTTCATCTGAAAAGTTAAGGGAGGATACTTGGTGAGTAGGTGGAGGCATAGAGGAAGGTGATGACCTAGTGAGAGAGGCTACGTGGTGAGGGGTAATAATGGAGGCTATAGGTGTGGGATAATTTGGTAAAACCTCAATAGATTGAAGGACCTCCATGAGGGCTTGACGATGTGACTCAGAGGTTTAGATGATGTCATATAAAGAAAATTTTAGGGGTGATTGGTGCAGTTGTTTTAGCATTTTGCAATGCATTACCCCATCGGAAATAGGATATGCAGGACCTTGAATGGTGACTTAGGGTATGGGTGTAAATGGTATGTTGGGTATAGGGTTGGTTGATGGGCTAGTTACCTTTTCCTTGCCTTTATCTTTCTGGGCGTGGGTGGAAATGTTGATCATGTTGATCTCGAATCTCAGGGGTGGATCAAAGAGTTGCAGGGGTGGAGATATTGGTCACTGAGTAGGTAATGGAAGAGGATCTAGGGAAATTGGTGAAGGAAAAATGGGGTCCTCATCAAGAAGATCATTGTCATAAAAAATTTCTTCGGGAGGACATAATTGGACAAGGGTGGTTTCTAAGGCCTTATAGTTCTCTACATCATGTCTTAGCACATGATGGTAGGCACAAATTTTAGTTTCATCAAACCCTTTTGGTTTGGGTTTGAGTGGGTTGTAAGGTCTAAGAGGTGGTAATGTGATGACAGAGGTTTTGAGGAGATTGGTTAAGATTTTGGTGTAGGACCTTGCTAGTGGATCACAATGGGAGGTGAGTGTGGGTTTGGGCACATGTATGGCTGATTGTGGATGAGGAGGATTTATAGGAGGGGGAGTGGGCTGGTCCACTAGTATGGTATGTGGTGTGGTCTTAGGTCTTGTGGGCATCTGTTTAGGTACGGGCATGGTAGAAGATCTGGTGATGGAAGGTTTGGTTGGTTTAACGACCTTATTGGAGGGTAGCGGATTTTTAGCTTTAGGTTGTACCTTTTTGGGAAAAGGTGACACGAGTGTACAAGATGTAGAGGGAAAACCAAATGGTGGAAGAGGATGGGTTACCCACAGGGGTAATCGAGTTTCTGTGGAGGTGGTTGGTAGAGGTTGGGTAGAAGGTGTGAGTGGAAGAGAAGAAAGTGTCATGGGTACTGAAGATGTTATGGACGGTAGGGGTGGTATGGGTGGTAAGAAGGTTACAAGTGACGACGGAGGTTGTGTGGATTGCTTGGGTATATTAGAGGTTCATGATGAGGAGGTGGGCTGCTGTGTTCTTGGTTTACCGATGGAAGCAAGTTACTTTGCCAGGGTCCAAGGGTGAGGTCCTAGGATGGATGGAAGGGGTGAAGGTGACAATGGTGTGGTAGGCGAGGTTGGTGTATAAGGCCTAGGAAGTTGGGTCTTGTTTTTTAGGGGCTAGAATAAGTTTAGTGTTTGTTTGGGAAGATGTGGCTAAATCTAATTTGATGAGTGGGTGAGTAAGGTTTCATGTCGGCATGACCCCTAAGGTAGTGATGGGTTTAAGTAATGGAGATGAAATAGGAGTGGGAAGGTGTTTGGGTGTAGGTGTATGTTGGGTTGTGGGCAGAGGTGTGTGTTGGGCTATGGGTGATGACATGGAAGGTGTTGCAATAGTCATGGTTGTGTTTGGGTTGGTCACTTGAAACACTTTTGGATAGATAGTGGAGGTGTTAGTGAGTGACAACTGTATTTGGGTTGAAGCAGGAAGTAGAAGATGTCCCCAAAGTAAGGCTCTATCAACATAGTCGAGGCGATCAACCAAGAGTGAAAATGGTACTGTTGTAAGTAAGGCTAACGTGGATTGAGTAGCAATCCCCGTAAAATGTGTTTGAGACACATGGAAATGGATAGCCATAGAATATATGGGTAAGAGATCCGAAAGTAGATCAGTGGGATCTTAAAGGTCTGATGGAGAATGGTCATCTAAAGGAAATGATATTTCGATAGGATCCTCCATGGTTAGAGGAGAGGATGGGCCAGACGAGGTGGAATATCCTTGTGATGGTGTAGGTTGTGGACATATATCTCTTATGAGCAGGAGAGGTGCCACTGATGACTGCTCGGTAATTTGAGGGGCCAAAGGAAAAGTGCTAATTATAGTTTCTTCCACGAGTGAAGGAGAAAATGAAGGAGGTTCCTCTGTGGGTAGAGGAGTAAATGAAAGAGGTTCTAGCGTAGGTAGGGTAGCTTAGGCTAAGATTTCATCTATGGAAGGAACATGGGGCAATTAGGAAGCAACTGTTATGTCCTCGAAAATGGCGTAGACCTCAAAAATATTGCTATCATTGGTTTAAGTGTCACCACTTTGGTTGGAAGATGGGGCATGATTATGGAATGACTTGTTAAAGATATGTAGGTTTTGGTTAGCGGTATATTTGGGCTATCCAAGACTAGATCTCTATTTTTTACCATTTCTTGGACAATATTCTTAAATGTGATGTAGTTACCATCACTATGGCCTTTGACATGATGGTAGTTGTAAAATTAATACTCTTTATACCATGTGGGCATGGGGCGCTCAGGGTCAAAACTAGTGTGTGGTTTTATAAGTGGAAGGGTAACGACACCATCCTTAATAACCTTTTCCAAAACAGAAGAATAAGGTTCTCTTATTGGAGTGTACTTTCGTTGTTCTTGTTTGAACTGGAAAGCTTGGACGAGAGAGAGATTAGAAGAAGGTTTGGCTTGGTTTGATGGGTGAGATGATCCAACCTTGAGAACTATGGTGTCGGCAGATCCTTTGGGTTTTGAATAGTTGTGTTGGGGTTTTGAAGATGAAGAAGCATCATTTGAGTTGAACGTGATGTTCTTATTATGCAGCTGAATTTTCTTCTCTTCAATAGCACAAATTTCCAATTTCCATGCCATAGTGAATGCCTCGTCAAAAGTGTGGAAGGTCTACACCTGCAGAGTTAGTGAGTTGTGTTTAGCATAAGCTTGAGTAAACAACTCTATGAGTTTAGTTTGAGGTAATTAAAATGTGAGTTGGTTAATGAGGCTGCGCCAGCGAGTGAAAAAGTCAACAATATAATCATCACCGTACTATCATGTGGAATAAAGATAAGTCATGGTGACTTTATTAACAATGTTGATTGAGAAGTGGTCTAAGAAGGCTTGGGCTACTTGATTAAATGAGTAGATGGGGTGTATGGGTAGCCCATTGTACCAATCTAATGCTGGTCTTGTCAAAGACATTGGGAAGGTTTGTAAGAGTAAAGTGTCATCATGGGCGATCAGGTAACACCCATGTTTGAAAGACCACAAATGTTATTGTGGGTCTTCTTTACTATTGAAATGGTTGAATTTTGGCATTTCCCAATGTACAAGGTATGGGTGAATAGGAATGGATGGATGACTGGACTCATTACAGATTTAATCGTAGGTGAGAGAATTATGTGAGACAGAAACTGATGCTTCCAGTGTTTGCATCCTTTCCATCATCAATTTGATGAGGTCATTAATAGGTTGTGATGGAAGGGAACCTCCTGTGGCGTAAGGGGGATGGTACTAAACATGTGATGTGGGAGAAATTATATTTTATGGTGAATCCGAATAGAGACGTTGAGAATATGGGACCGACATTGAGGGCACATATCCAAAATGGGTGACAGACGAGATAGGGGGTTGTTGATAGTATATGTATGTAGGTGGTATGGTCATAGTGACTCTAGTAGTGATTGGGGGCAGAGATTATGGGACGGAGAGGAAAATATTTTGGAGTGGAGTAGGGGTCACCAAAACTAAGGGTGGTTGTGTTGCAATTGGCTTATGTGAGACAATGGGTGGGGATGGGGTTATGGTATGGGTGGTCAATGAGGGGACAAAAGATACTATGGGTGTGACTAATACTACAGATGCAATGGTCATAATAGGTATGGGGCCTAGCCCAGTAAAACAGGTGAAGGTAACACCACATTAGTAAGGGTTGATGTAAAAGTGGGAATAAGGGCAGGAGAGATGGATACCGACATTCCATATATCAACTGACCTGAAGAGTCCTAGGTGGAAGAGTGGGAAAGGTAGAACTATAAGGCTGTAAGATTCTAATTGAGGAGTCATGAAAATTCCTCGTTGCCTGTAGAAATGGTAGTAGGTAGGGTTGGATCCATGGGTGACAGGACAGAGGATGGTGAAGGACTAGGCAAGAGTGGTTGACAACTAACATGACATATAAGAGCGTTAACTTGGTTAAGAGTCAACACCATGTGAATGAATGTATATCAGGTGATGCTATATCCTGCAGATGACACATAGAGCAATAAGAATGAAGAAAAAAAGGGTTTGTAGGTGGATTTGGGTAATGTATTAGTTGAGAATCAACATAGGGTAACCAGTGCCGGTTAAGGATGACCGATGACTGCTTAGGGGTAACTGAGGTTAGTTACTGTGAGGAAATAATAGTTTGACAAAAGGGGGCAGAAAATGATGAATGTTAAGTAGATAATTTGTATGATGATAGTTTATGAGAGTACAGAGAGTATAAAGACTCAGAAAAACTCAAAACAATGAAGAAGATGAGAATAGGTTTCCTTTGCGCAAGTTAATCAAAAGGACAGGGAACCAATGGTGGTTAGGTAGAACCGATGATGGTGAGGTGTAAATCGACGTCGGTGAATAAACCGATGTCAATTACTGTGAAAATTTGAAGAATGCAAGAAAATAGATTGTTATGAACTGAGATCAAATGAATGTGTAGACACCTAAAATTGGTTACCCAATTTGGTGTCCCTCTCATCCATTTACGTGCTTAGGTAACCTGGGGCACGTTTGCGTCACCAACTATCCCCTTGGGATATTATCCAATTTGTGATTTAATCACTTACCCTAAATTTAATTCATCCCATCACATCTTATCCATGAGTGATTAAATATTAAATATTTGATTACGCTTCTTCCCATGCATCTTAATCACTTATCCACCCCAAATTTATTCTACCCATGCATTGCATCCATTTTTAATCTTCCCTAAGCGGGATATTTCCCCGTAGTCGGGATAAGTCTTATCTTTCTCGAATCGATCAATTTGGCCATCTCGGGAGTCTTCTCCGCGATCGGCGCCGACCCATATGGTCGGCGCCGATTTTGATTATAAAAGCAAGCCCAGAACTCAGTTCTAACGACCAAAGAGACTACGGAAGAGAATGGAAGAGATTACGAACAAGCGAAAAAAAGTGAATAGAGAGCGAAAGATACAGGTTGAGAGAAAGAGAGATCTTCTTAGCATCAATTGTATCAAATTAGGGCAGATCCTGTCCAAATCAATCCCTGAGAGGAGCACCGTTACTCTGTCCCTGTCATATCAGCATCACATCACCATCTATCATTTGGTGACCCTGTTCCAGTGTCTCGCCAACTTCGGCACATCCAACAAACCACATTCACCTTCCAATCCTCAAATCCTATCGCACAGTCCCCGATTGTTCAGTCTGTCTTCAGTTGATATTGATCTTATCCAGTCGACGCCGATCAGTCCCAGTCGACGCCGATCACATCAGTCGCCGCCGATTAGACCCAGTCAACGCCGATTTCCCTGCAGACAGGTAAAAGGTCACAGGTAACACAAATCCAGTATTATTTCCCTGTTCCTTGTTTTCTGTACTTTCTGTCTGCTGTTCAGTTTCTGTTTTATTACTGCAATCAGAAAATCTAGTCTTTATTCACATCTTTTATCATGTATACTTCTTTTCTTTATTAAAAACGTGGACTGACATCCGCCGAGGAAGCTTATCGCTTCTCGGACCCGCTTCTCGGGCAGTCCACCCATATATCTTCTAACGCCATCTTTTTCTGTCAAGCACCGGTGTTTTGCAGGTTATTCGGATCTATTGTGCAAATTGCTTGTGTGCGCCCGTCTTGTCTACATCAGCTTCCTCATCCGTCTACATCTTCATCAGGTATCAATTTCATTGAGGTTTTTCAGGGTTTTGTGTTCAGTTTGGTACATTAACTTGGACAGGTAACAAACGCGAAATTCTTGATCTACATTCTGGCACGCCCGGTGGGACCTAACCAAAGTCCCTTATTGGTAAGTTCACTTCTTTCCTAGTTTTGAACTCTGTTCCTTTTCTTCACTGGTTTCTATCAGTCCTATTTGAGCATTTCTGTTCATCATTTCAATCTTGCTCTTAGGCGAAATCATTATCTTGAAATTTTTCTATTTTCTTAAAATAGAAGTTTTTCGTTTCGCCATTATCTGGATGTATCTTTCCGGATCTTGTTTGTTGTTTGCTTGATCCTTTCTTGCGGAGCACTTTTCTTGTTCGTGGGATTTTTCGAGGGGAAGAGCTCAACAACGCGCTTTTTGAAGTCCACACGCCTTGGAGAGCTAAAACTACAGGTATTCCTCTTTTTCGGTGTTTTCTCCTTTGTAGGATTTCTTTGTTGGTTGTCTATCACATCCAAACACTTCAGTTTTTGGTGCTTAAAAAGAACCTAATTGCATTTGGGGAAAGAACTTGTTTGACTTGTCTTCATCGAAATCAAACATTTCATTTTAAGTGCTTAAAAAGAACCTTTTCTTTGTCATTGCTGCATGCTTTTTCATCTAGTTTTAATTAGGCTGGAGAATTGATCAAAATCGGTAGTGACACTATTTGATTTTTATTTTTCACCCTTGCACACAAAGCCAAAATCACTAGGTATAAAGCATCTAAACAAAACTCCTTCCCTGGCCTCGCCTACTTGGAAGTGATATCCAAGAGGAAGAGCCTACGCGGTACTCGGGCCGCGCTATAAATTCACGAAAGATTTTGGTATATATTGGCAAAGCACCCGACTCCCTTATCGCAGCGGTGTGTGAAGTGCGGGGGTAGGCCCCTATATCAAGCCACGTACCGGTCTTTTACTGAAGTGCCTTCGGGACTCCTCACCAAACATTACCCAAACCATCCTTAGTTTGGCTATCTGAGTAGGTCCTGTTCTAAAAAGCCTTCCCTAACATTTTCTTTTCTTAAAAGCATCAAAATTTAAAGGAGATAATCACTTACGCTGCTTGAATTGTTTGTGCATTAGTTAGGACAATCTTCTTTCTTGCTTGTTTATGACGGTTATCACCCGGTCGCAATCTAGGAAAATGGCCCAACAGGTTCCTTCTTCCTCCGAAATCACCACCAGCGTGGATGTTTCGGCACCCCTCCAATCTTCCTCGGGACCGCTGTTAGTTGGTTCCCCGTCATGGTCGTATAATCCCTTCTATCAAACCAAAGCGCCTCCATCACGTCCAGCTTCCCCTAGTCCCTCCGAGATATCATCTGGCTCGGAGTATGTTCCTCGCGGGGATCCTGAATTTCAGGCTTTCCTCGATCGCAATCCAATAGCCCTCATGGACTATCTAGTACACAAGTCGATCCAAATATCTGACCAAGACCCACCAATCCGACAAGTGTACAATTATCCTCGCGGATCATCCCAGGCCTCTTTAGAGCAGTTTGCACCATCTCTCTTGCCTCGAGCCACGGAGAAGGGCGAGGCCCCTATGCCTCCCTTTTCTCTTCCACCTACCATGTCGACTAATTCTCAATTAGTCTTACCTATCCCTAACACTGCAGTTACCTCGAATATTCCACAACCCATTTCTGAGAGGTCTTCTGCCCTTGCTATAGTAAATGCGTCTGCACATCTGCACATTGCCGTCAATTCGTCTATGCCCTCTATCGTTTCTCAAGGTCAATACCTCTTCATGAGCCAACCCCCTCCGAATAGGCAGTTGGCTCCTACTTCTCGTCCTCTAGGGGGTCTTTCTTCCAATATTCCAGCGACTGTGACATTCGCCCATCCTCTAGTATCGGCACCCTTGATACCTAATTCGGCAGTAGAAGGCCCCTTTCAGGTCTTGTTCCCCAACATGACCAATCCAACCAGCACTCATATTCCTCAATCTATCCCGATCCAATCAACAAACATAGGAGTCCACCAATCACAGGCTCCATCCGTCACCCAACCTTTATTTGCTCAACCACTTATTATCTCGCAGCCTGCCTATACGCAAGCTGCCTCACAGCAAATACCTCACCCGGTGTCACCCAGAACACCTGGTTATTCCTCTTATCATCCTATCCAACAACAGATGAATCCCCCATCGACACCTCAACAACACCCACTACTTGCTTCTCATGTAGGACAAACCAATGTACCTCCTCCCCAATCGGATGTGGTTCAATTTCTCTTCAAGAAAATTGCAGACTTGGAAGCCTCCACAAAAGGAGCCCGCCCTTCATACTCCTTTGAAGAAGTATGCAATGAACCCATTCATCCTTCGGTGGCTTTTAAGCCTTATCCTCCCCAATGGGAACTTCCCAAATTCTCAAAATTTCATAGTCGAGAAGACCCCCAACAACATCTGCGAGCATTCAAACATGCTTGCTACCTCATCGTCCAAGATCAGGAGCTCATGCTCCGTACCTTTCCTATGTCGCTAGCGGGTCCCGCTTTGGACTGGTACAATAATATTCCTCGACATTCATTATTTTCTTTCTCTCAATTGGCCCAGATGTTTGTTGAGAACTTTTCAATAAATATTGCCCATAAGATCTCAATCACAGATCTTTACAACATTCGCCAATTCGACGATGAGTCTATTGCAGACTTTGTCGCTCGTTGGAGAGGGATAATCAACCAATTGTCCTTCTCCCTTCCTCAATCACAACAGATCGAGTTGTTCACCCGATCTTGTGCTAGTCACATTTCTTCCACGTTAAGGATCCAGACTTTTCACACCTTCGAAGAAGCCTTCACGATGGCACGCAAACTCGAATCTCGTGCCATTGAACAAGGAAAACTAAAACTTCGCTCCAAATCTAAACCCGATTTCTCTCGGTTCACCAAACCAAATTCTTTTCCTCCTAAAGATAAGAATCAAGGGTCCACCAATGCTATCGTACTAAAAACATCAAGAACCGATAGTACTCCTAATCAACCACCACGAAGAGACCCTTCATCTGCTCGAAAAGGGGCTCCATCATCTCGATCCTTCGCTCCATTGGGGGAATCATATGCCTCCATCTTAGAAAAAATGTTGGAAGTTCGCATGATCGAACTTCCACCCGTTAGAGATATTGATGAAAGTCGAGAACGCCCATTCTGGTATAGGGATTATCATAGAACCAAGGGTCATGACATCGAACGATGTCAGACTTTCAAAAAACTTGTCCAAAAATTCATTGATAAAGGCGAGCTTATTCTGGATAACCCAAATGCTCCCCCAAATCAAGCACTGGACGTTTTCAAACAACCCTTCCCCAATCATGCCCCAAATCATAATTCTTCGGAATCTCAAAAACCAAACACCCACACTATCAACTTCATCTCTACCAAGGACTCTTCTTCTGAAACCACGTCATCTACAAACACAGCAATCGACTCAGAACCCTCTTCCACTTCATCAATCACTGGGATTCCTCCATCTTCAGATAACCCACCTTTGAATATTCCTACATTGCTAAGCACGGAGTCATCTCTCTCCGCTCCTTTGTCCGATCTCCCATCCATACCCGAGACAGTGTCTTCCTCATCTGCCTCATCATCAGACATCCTTTCAATGCTCGAGGCAATTACATCCCTTTGAGTTTCCACTTCAGACACATCTACTTCTGTTGCTCCCATTCTGGCTACAACTATGCCCTTGATAAACATCCCTATAATCGTGCCGACTTCGGTGGAAGTGTCTTCAACTTTGACTCTTCCTATCTCTTTTCCTACGGTGGTTCCACCCATGATCACTACACCAAAAGTGGTCCCTTCACAAGGAACTTCTTCATCACTTACTTCTTCCATCACTAATGTTACTTCACCTATTCAGGAAAAATCGAAAGAAGTAGCACCAACATCTATACGCTTGGTTCCTGAACCTAAACCACGACAACCAAAATCTAACATTATACCATCAGTATCTCCCCATTTGCTTCCTCCAAAAAGGTTACAATCACCTTATGACGTTGAAGTTGTCACCATCCCTGAAAAAGGGAAGCCCATATTTCGGACCATCAAGACTCTTGGTGCTCTTCCACAAAAATCTCTCTCCACGCCTCATAAACGATTGGATTTGCCCGCTGAGAAGGCGTGTTCTTCTACACACCCATCAAAGCCATCATCTTCATCCACAACACATTCTTCATCAATACCCCGACAAATAGACCTACCTACTAAAAAGACATCACCTCTTCTATCAGGACCATTACCAAAAACCAAGTCACCCTATCTTCCTCCAATTTCACCTACTTTGGGGGCTTCTTCCTCTTCTAAACCGACATCATCTAAGTCATCAGTAAATTCAACCAAACAACCCCCTTTGTCTCCAAAGACCACAAAATTTATCACATCTCCATCACCTTCAAAGTCTATTTTAGGGGCTCCTCCTCCACCAAAGTCAATCATGTCTCATTTACTCCCATCCCAAGCACCCAAGACTGCTCCTCCAAATGTCCAAACAAATAAGAGGATTCCTAAACAGACTGTTAAACCTAACATGCAAGTTCTCTTACCTCGGCAGTCGATTAAGGTAAAAGAACCATCTTCATCATCTCTATCCTCCTCTTCGTCTACCGGATTCTATACCGAAATCCTTCATCAACTTATCCAATCTGCATCTATAACCCTTCCTCCGATTAAACCTTATAATCCTAAAGGAGTGAAACCTACCTGGTTTAACTCTGACCTGATTTGTGCTTACCACTGTACTCCAGGTCATGACACTGAGGGATGTAAAGCTCTTCAAGCCATTGTCAAGAACCTTCTGGAAGAAAGTGACCTCTTGCTGGAGGAGGAACAAGTACCTCCTGTCACCCTAGCCTCATCCGAACCTCAACCATCCATTCAGACCTCTAGTGGTTCCACTCCACTTGATCTCCCTCCTTCCCAAATTGACACAATCCATATCGCCACTAGAACCCAACATTATGATAACCCATCTTCATCTTCAACATCTAGACCACGGGTTGTCATTTCTGCAGCCCCTGAAGGCGTGTCTCCTTCCTCATCAATTCCACGACCCAAGGTCTCTATTCGTGCTACCCCTCGGGCTCAAGTTCCCGTGTCTGTTGAGGAGAGTGTTATGAAACAACTCACCCAAGCTCCGGTCAAAATGTCTCTTTTTGACCTCATCCAATCCTCCCCACAACATCGCCAGGCTCTAATCGATAATCTGCGTCGCATCGCAGTAAATTCCGATGAGCCCCAGCCCTTCGAGTGGGTTGTTGGATTGAATGGTCCATCGACCGCCATTTCTTTTGAGGATTCAGAAATTCCTCATCTTTCTTCAGAGGATTTGGAAGCTCCCCTCTTCATCACAGTCCAAATCAATAACACTACCCTAAAACGTGTTATGATCGATAGTGGAGCTGCTCTCAATGTCATCTCCTCCCACACATTCGAACAACTTAAGTTACCTAAGAATGTGGTGTCACCCCCACCTTTCGCCCTTCGATCATTTAACGATCAGCTAGCAGTCACTCTAGGAACTGTGGTCTTACCCATCCGAGTAGGTAAAAAGCTGCTCCATGAACTCTTCTATATTGTCGAAGGAAAATTCCACTATAACATGATCCTTGGACGCTCCTGGGTTCGCGCAATGCATTGTGTCCCATCCACCCTCCATCGATGCCTAAAATATCAATATGAAGGCAAAATATATACTCATCCAGGAGATCCTTTTCCTTCCGCACAATGCGACATGACCACAAGGTCTGCCCCTTTAAAAGAAAATACATCTTCTCCAGATGGGGCTTCATCTTCTTCCATACCTGCAACCAAACTACCAGATTTGCAAAATCTGGAAGAGACATTGCAGCGTTTCTCACTAGGAGAGCTTCCTCTCTTTTCTTTCGATGCCCATCTCAAACCTAATGAGTATGGTAGACCAGACAAACAACCTGAATATCAAACAGGTCTCGGTCGCATCGTCACCATTGGTCTGCCCAATCAACAGACCAATTTCATCTACGGTGGTCTTGATACACCTCATTATCGCCCGGATTCTCCTCCTAGAGCCAAACCTTACCTAACAGGGTTTGATTATCTACAGAATCCCACGTTTGCAAAAACTTATCTATATCGATGCGCGTGGAAAGGTTTTGGCCTTGGAAAATACGAACAAGGTATACATGACCTCAAATCCATTCCCACTCTCATGCCACATCAAAAATTTGGTTTGGGATTTAAACCCATTTCAAAAGCCACCGTCACTATTCTTGATGAACCTCTTCCTACTGAAGAACCACCTTCCCCCACTAAATCAGAAGCATCACTTGATGTGGACGATGACATTTCCATCCCACCTAACTTTTTTTTTGATCAATACCATTTCCTTAGGGCCGTTAGTCTATGAGACTAACAATCGCTCCACTTCTATACCATTAATCTTCCCTAAAATAGTTGGAGACGACTCTCCCACTATCAACACTATCCACTATGCGGATGACGATTCTGTCCTCACCTATCTAGGGGCAGAGGATTCATATCTTCCCAAAACCATTCCTTCTGACACGTCTACCCTTCTCAACGAGGCCACTATCGACCTTAATATAGGGACTTCTGAAGACCCTCGCATCATTAAGGTCGGCCAATCCCTTAATCCACAAGAATTAGGGGACTTTACCACTTTCCTTTCCAAACATCATCAAGCCTTTGCTTGGTCATATGAGGATATGCCAGGGCTCGATCCTGATATTGTGGTCCACAATATCGTTACCCTTCCCAACATCAAACCAGTCAAGCAAAAACTGCGTAAAATGCACCCTAGAGTAGCCCTTCTTGTTAAAGAAGAATTACAGCGCTTGCTCTCGGCTAACTTCATCCAACCCATCGATTATCCGCAATGGGTGTCCAATGTAGTACCAGTAACTAAAGCTACTGGGAAGATTCGAATTTGTACCGATTTCCGGGATCTTAATCTTTCCTGTCCAAAGGATGATTTTCCTCTTCCTAATATCGACCAACTCGTAGATTTAACTGCGGGTCATGAGATGCTTTCTCTTATGGATGGTTTCTCTGGATATAATCAAATCCTCATCGCACCAGAAGACCAACATAAGACTTCCTTCATAACTCCTTGGGGGACCTTTTGTTATCGTGTCATGCCCTTTGGTCTTAAGAACGCAGGAGCAACCTATCAACAAGCAATGACGTACATCTTCCATGATCTCTTACACAAAACTATAGAGGATTATGTTGACGACCTCCTCGGCAAGTCCAAGCGCCGTCAGGAGCATCTTTTCATCCTTGCGCCTCTCTTTGAGAGGCTTATCCGCTTCTGTCTTCGTCTAAATCCATCTAAATGCGTGTTTGGCGTCCTCACTGGTAAACTTTTAGGGTTTATCATTTCCATCAGGGGTATTGAAGTTGACCCCGCAAAAATAAAAGCCATCCTTGAGATGCCTCCCCCGTCTAACTTAAAGCAACTCCGCAGTCTCCAAGGACGTCTTCAATCAGTGCGTCGTTTTATCTCCCAATTATCGGACCGTTGTCAGCCTTTTCACCATCTTCTCCGTAAGAATGTTCATTTTGAATGGGATGAGCATTGCCAAAAGGCCTTTGATGATCTCAAAGCTTATCTTCTTTCTTCACCCATGCTTACACCTCCACGCGAGGGGGAGCCTTTCTATCTTTATATCTCTGTGACTGACCATGCTCTGGGAGCCATGATTTCACATCGGGACACTTGTGGTAAAGAACAAGCTGTCTATTACATCAGTCGCACCCTCCATGAGTATGAGACACGTTACTCCGAGGCTGAAAAACTATGTTGCGCTCTCTTCTTTGCAACTTCTAAGCTTCGTCATTATCTTCTTAATCACAAAACCTACATCGTCACAAATGTCAATCCCCTCAAGACAATTCATGCAAAGCCTTATCATAATGATCGCATCACTCGTTGGCTTATGCTCATGACTGAGTTTGACCTCGAGTTTATCCCGCAAAAGGCTATTAAGGGTCAAGTTATTGCAGATCAACTAGCTAGTGCTCCTCTTCCGGACACTCAAGACCCCCTTGCTCAATTCCCCGATGAATTTATCCAACAAATCGATTTTGGTCTATCTCCATTTAAAGTCAAACTCTTCTTTGATGGATCCAAATGCCAGCAAGGGGGAGGTGCGGGTTTCGTGATGATTCCTCCTTGGGGTACGCCTATCCCAGTCGCACACAAATTAAACTTTGAGTGCACCAATAATATGGCTGAGTACGAAGCTCTTGTCTTAGGTCTTCAAAATGCCGTTAATCTCGGCGCTCGTCATATTGACATCTTCGGTGATTCTGAACTCATCGTTAATCAGGTCACGGGTGTCTATCAATGCAAGAATGATATCCTTCAAAAATATCGTGACATCGTTCTTGACCCAACTCCAATCTTTCGATAGCTTCACTATCCAATCCATTCCTCGTACTGCAAATCGATTTGCGGATACCATGGCCTCTTTAGCCTCCCTTATCCCGCCTTTTACCGAAGACTCGCGTCTTTATGTGGCTGTGCAACGATTAGATCAACCATCTATCTTGGGCAACTATCGTTAATCCATGCTGTCACAACCCATACTCAGGATGAGTGGTATCAACAGATAGTTGATTATCTATCTCATTCGGTCCTTCCTCCAGATCTGTAATTCCAATGGTAGAAGGTCTTTTGTCCAACGCGCCAATCGCTATACTATCCTAGGTGGGATTCTTTACAAACGCGGCTTTGATGGTATTTTGCTTCGATGCCTCAAAACCCATGAATCATCTAAAGCTATTCAGGAGGTCCATGACGGTATCTGTGGTGGACATTTTAGTGGCTTAGCTGAGCCAAGCGCATTTTACGTTTGGGATATTATTGGCCTTCTCTTAATCACGATTGTTGTGAATATACTAAGAAGTGCGTCAAGTGTCAGCAACATTCCAATCTCACGCACATCCCTTGTCAGGCTTTGCAAACCTGCGGCAGATTTGTGGCCTTTTTCGCAGTGGGGTCTTGATCTTATTGGTCTCATCAATCCCCGTTCTTCACAAGCGTCATCATTCTATCAGTTACTGCCACTGAGTACTTTACTAAGTGGGTAGAAGCTATCCCTCCTTTCTTCAACAAAGGCTAAGCCCATAGTTGATTTCGTCTATCAACACATCATTTGTCGCTTTGGCGTTCCACACAAGCTAATCACAGATAATGGTAAGTCTTTCAAAAACGCTGATTTGGCAAATCTCTGCAACGCCTTCAATATCAAGCTCAGTTTTTCTTCTCCATACTATCCTCAAGCTAATGGTCAAGCCGAAGCTTCCAATAAAACTTTGCGTAATATCCTCGCAAAGGTAACTAGTCGAGCTGGTAGGGATTGGCAATCTACATATCCCTTTCGCTCTCTGGGCTTATCGGACTAGCATTCGTACTCCTACCTGGTGCTACTCTCCCTTCTCTCTTGTCTATGGGTCTGAGGCCGTCCTTCCTTTGGAGGTCCAAATCCCATCTCTCCGTGTTTCTCTCAGAGAATTTGTCTCTGATGAGGATTATCGTCAAAATCGTCTAGCTCAACTTGAATATATTAGATGAGCGGCGTCTTAACGCTCTTGAGCATCATCAAGTCTATCTCGAGCGTGTCAAGCGTGCTTACAACAAGCATGTGCAACACCGTGACTTTAAAATTGGTGACCTTGTTCTTAAGGAAAATCAAAATGTCACTACTCTCGAAAGGAGTCAACGTGGTAGTTTGCTCCCAACTGGATGGGTCCCTACATTGTCACTCATAAATATGGGTCTGGGGCTTATCGTTTGTCTTCCATGGATGGTATCCCTGAGGCGGAACCTCTTAATGCCTTACATTTACGACCCTTCTATTGTTAAAAATCTATCTTACACAAATCTAGTCGCAACTCAGATCTTTCATCCGTCCTATAACCAGTCATCTACTTTCGTGGGTGATTTGAAAATTGTGTGTTTCTCCGCCTCTTGCCTCGTTTACCTTAAATATGAGTATCGTGGCTCTACTCATTGCACGTTTCTTTTGGATATGTTCCTCCTCATGGTAGGAATACCTTAATCAACCACTTCATCTGTCCCAAGTATATTGATCTCTAACTCATTTTTTACCCTCTCCTCCATTCAGGCATACAACACGTCGAGGCAGTCGAGGTTAAATTGTAGTACCTCCGTCAAGTCTAATACTGGAAGATTGGCACTAAAGCTTGAGCTTGCATGCCATTCAGTACTGGAAGTGGTCGATTTAAGGTATTCCTACATGAGGAGGAACATGTATCAAAAGAAACGTGCAATGAGTAAGCCACGATACTCATATTTAAGGTAAACGAGGCAAGAGGCGGGAACCCACACACATTTTTTTTTTCAATTCAAAATCACCACGAGGATAGATGACTGGTTATAGGACGGATGAAAATCTGAGTTTCGACTAGATTTTGTTGTAAGATATATTTTAACAATATAAGGGTCTAAATGTAAGGCATTTAAGAGGTTCAGCCTCAGGGATACCATCCATGGAAGACAACGATAAGCCCAGACCCCATATTTATGAGTGACAATGTAGGGACCCATCCAGTTGGGAGCAAACTTACCACGTTTACTCCTTTCGGAGATAGTACATTTTGATTTTCCTTAAGAACACGGTCACCAATTTTAAAAGTCACGTGTTGCACATGCTTTTGTAAGCCCGCTTGCCACGCTCGAGATAGATTGTAGATGCTCAAGAGCGTTTAAGACGCCGCTCATCTAATAATTCAGTTGAGCTCGACGATTTTGAACGATAATCCTCATCAGAGACAAATTCTCTGAGAGAAACACGAAGATGGATTTGGACCCTCCAATGAAGGACGTCCTCAGACCCAAGACAGAGAGAAGGGAGTAGCACCAGTAGGAGTACGAATGCTATCCGATAAGCCCAGAGAGCGAAAGGGATTGTAATGCCAATCCCTACCAGCTCTACTAGTTACCTTTGCGAGGATATTACGCAAAGGTTTTTATTGGAAGCTTCGCTTGACCATTAGCTGAGGATAGTCTGGAGAAGAAAAACTGAGCTTGATATTGAGGCGTGCAGAGATTTGCAAATCAAGCGTTTTTGAAACTTACCATTATCTGTGATTAGTCTTGTGTGAACGCCAAAGAGACAAATGATGTGTGATAACGAAATCAACTATGGGCTTAGCCTTTGTTGAAGAATGGCGGTAGCTGCTACCCCTAGTAAATACTCAGTGGCAGTAACGATAGAATTACGCTGTTAAGAACGGGGTTGATAGACCAATAAGATCAAGACCCCACTGTGAAAAAGGCCACAAATCTGCGCAGGTTTGCAAAGCCTGACAAGGGATGTGCGTGAGATTGAATGTTGTGTACACTTGACGCAACTTCTATATATTCACAACAATCGTGCTTAAGAGAAGCCAATATATCCCAAACGTAAAAATGCGCTTGGCTACAGCTAAGCCACTAAAATGTCCACCACGATCCGTCATGGACCTCCTGAATACTTAGATGATTCAGGGGTTTGAGGCCGAAGCAAAAACCATCAAAGCCGCGTTTTGTAAAGAATCCCACCTAGGATATTATAGCGATTGGCGCGTTGTACAAAAATCTTCTACCATTGGGAATCAGTCTGGAGGAATGACCGAATAGATAATAATCAACTATCTGTTGATACCACTCATCCTGATATGGGTTGTTGACAGCATGGATTAACGATAGTTGCCCAAGATAATAATGGGTTGATCTATCGTTGCACGCCACATAAAGACGTCTAGTCTTCGGTAAAGGCGGATAAGGGAGGCTAAAGAGGCCATGGTATCCGCAAATCGATTTTGCAGTACGAGGAATGGATTGGATAGTGAAGCTATCGAAAGATGGGAGTTGGGTAGAACGATGCACGATATTTTTTGAAGGATATCATTCTTGCAATGATAGACCCCGTGACCTGATTAACGATGAGTTCCGAATCAAACCGATCCTTTCACTATTCCCGCTGCCTCTACTTCCCTTCCTTTTTTCAATCCCTCCTCCGCTCTCTTCTTCCTCCTATCCCTCTTCTTTGTTTCAGCTCCCCTTTTCTTTTTGTGTGTCTACTTTTATCTTCTTCCCCCCAGGATGAATCATCACGAAACCCGCACCTCCCCTTGCTGGCATTTGGATCCATCAAAGAAGAGTTTGACTTTAAATGGAGATATGACTCAAAATCGTTTGTTGGAGACTTCCGCGTGGAATGAGCAAGGGGTGTGAGTGTCCGGAGAGGAAGCACTATCTGTTGATCTCTTGCAATAACTTGACCTTAATAGCCTTTTGCGGGATAAACTCAGGTCAAAACTCAGTCATGAAGCATAAGCCAACGCTGATGCATCATTATGATAAGGCTTTGCATGAATTGGTCCCTTGAGGGGATTGACATTTGTGACGATGTAGGTTTTGTGATAAGAAGTATGACGAAGCCTTAGAAGTTGAAAAAGAGATCCGCAACATAGTTTTTCAGCCTCGGATTACGTGCTCAGTACCATGGAGGGTGCGACCTGATGTATAACAGCTTGTTCTTTACCACAAGTGTCCCGATGTAAATCATGCTCCCGAGGCATGGTCAGTCACAAGAGATTAAAGATAGAAAGGCTCCCCTCGCGTGGAGGTTAGCATGGGTGAAGAAGACGAGAGAAGCTTTAGATCATCAAAGGCCTTTGGCAATGCTCATCCCATTCAAAAGTGAACATTGCTTTACGGAGAATGATGGTTGAAAGGCTGAACAACGGTCCGCATAAATTGGGAGATAGATAAAACGACGCACTGATTGAAGACGTCCTTGAGAGACTGCGGAGTTGCTTTAAGTTAGACGGGAGGCATCTCAAAGATGGTTCTATGTTGCGGCGTTCAACTTTCAATACCCTGATGAAAATGATAAACCTAAAAGTTTACCAGTGAGACGCCAAACACGCATTTAGATGGATTTAAGACGAAGACAAGAAGCGGGATAAGCCTCTCAAAGAGAGGCGCAAGGGATGAAAAGATGCTCCTGACGGGCGGCTTGGACTTGCCGAGGAGGTCGCGTCAACATAATCCCGTATAGTTTTGTTGTAAGAGATCATGGAAGATGATCGTCCTTGCTTGTGATAGAGTTGCTCCTGCGTTTCTTTAAGACCAAAGGGGCATGACACAGATAACAAAAGTCTCCCCAAGGAGTTATGAAGGAAGTCTTATGTTGGTCTTCTGGTTTGCGATGAGGAATTTGATTATATCCAGAGAAACCATCCATAAGAGAAAGCATCTCATGGACCCGCCAGTTAAATCTACGCGAGTTTGGTCGATATTAGGAAGAGGACATCATTTCCTGTTGGACAGGAAAGCATTAAGGATTCCCGGAAATCCGGTTACAAATTCGAATCTTCCCAGTAGCTTTTAGTTACTGGTACTACATTGGACACCCATTGCGGATAATCGATGGGTTGATGAAAGTTAGCCGAGAGCAAGCGCTGTAATTCTTCTTTACAAGAGGGCTACTCTAGGGTGCATTTTACGCAGTTGTGCTTACTGGTTTGAGTTGGGAGGGTAACGATATTGTGGACCACAATTTTAAATTTTTTCAGGGGGGGGATCGAAAAGGGGGGGCCCCCCCCCCTGGGGGCAATTAAATTTTTTTTCCTTTTTTTTTTTTTTTTTCCCCAAATTTTGGGGGACCCAAAAAAAGCAAAAAAAAAAAAAGAAAAAAGGGGGGGGCTTTTTTGGGGGGATTTTTTTGGGGGATGTTTGGAAAGGAAAGTGTAAATCCCCTAATTCTTGTGATTAAGGAATTGGCGACCTTAATGATGCGTCAGGCGTCTTCAGAGAAGTCCCTATATTAAGGTCGATAGTGTCCTCTTTGAGAAGGTGTAGACGTGCTCAGAGGAATGGTTTTGGAAGATGATGAAATCCTTGCCCCTAGATAGGTGAGTACAGAAATCGTCATCCGCACAGTGGTATGTGATAGTGGGGAGGAGAGTCGTCTCCAAACTATTTCAGGGAAAGATTAATGATATAGAAGTGGAGCGATTGTTATCTCATAGACTAACGCCTAAGGAAATGGTATTGTATCAAAAAAAAAGTTAGGTGGATGGAAATGTCATCGTCCACATTCAGTGATGCTTCTGATTTAAGTGGGGGAGGTGGTTTCAGTAGAAGAGTTCATCTAAGAATCAGTGACGGTGGCCTTTTAATGGTGTTTAATCCCAAACCAAATTTTTTGATGCTGCATGAGGAGTGGGAATGGATTTGAGGTCATGTTAATACCTTGTTCCGTATTTATCCAAGGCCAAAACCTTTCACGCGCTCGATATAGATAAGTTTTTCGCAAACGTTGGATTCTGTAGATAATCAAACCCTGTAGGTAAGTTTGGCTCTAAGGCAGGAGACATCCCGGGCGATAATGAGGTGTATCAAGACCACCGTAGATTGAATTCGGTCTGATTGATTGCAGACCAATGTGACCGATGCGACCGTAGACCTGTTTATGATATCTCAGGTTGTTTGTCTTGTCTACCATTACTCAATTAGGTTTGAGTATGAGGCATCGAAAGAAAAGAGAGGAAAGCTCTCCTAGTGAGAAACGCGTGCAATGTCTCTTCGATTTTGCAAATCTGGTAGTTTGTTGCAGGTATGGAAGAAGATGAAAGCCCCATCGGAGAAGATGTATTTTCTTTTTTAAAAGGGGCAGACACTTGTGGTTCATGTCGCATTGTGCGGAAGGAAAAGGGATCTCCTGGATGAGTATATATTTTGCCTTCATATTGATATTTTAGGCATCGATGGAGGGTGGATGGGACCAATGATTGTCGCAACCCAGGAGCGTCCAAGGATCATGTTATTATGGAATGGTCCTTGATCCAAATTTGAAGAGTTTCATGGAGCCAGCTCTTTTTTACCTACTCGGATGGGTAAGACCACAGTTCCATAGTCGGGACTGCTAGATGATCGTTAAATGATCGAAGCGGGCGAAAGGTGGGGGTGCCACACATTTTTAGGTAACTTAAGTTGTTCGAATGTGTGGGAGGAGATGACATTGAGACAGCTCAACTATCGATTCATAACACTGTTTAGGGTAGTGTATTGATTTTGGACTGGGATGAAGAGGGAGCTTCCAAATCATTGAAAGAAAGATGAGGAATTTCTGAATCCTCAAAAGAAATGGCGGTCGATGGACAATTCAATCAAACAACCCTCGAAGGGCAGGGGCTCATCGGCATTTACTGCGATGCGCCGCCATGATTTCGCAGAGCCTGGCGATGTGTGGGGAGGATTGGATTTGAGGTACAATAAACGAGACATTTTTGACCAGGAGCTTGGGTGAGTGGTTTCAGAAACACTCTCCTAACAGACACGGGGAACTGAGCTCCGAGGGGAGCAATGATCGAGACTTGGGTCGTGGAATGATGAGGAAGGAGACACGCCTTCCGGGCTGCAGAAATGACAACCCGTGGCTAGCTGTGAAGGATGCAGATGGGTTATCATAAGGTTGGGTTCTAGTGGCGATATGGATTGTGTCAATGGGAAGGAGGGAGATCAAGTGGAGTGGAACCCAATAGAGGTTGAATGGATGTGGAGGTTCGGATGGGCAGGGTGACAGGAAAAAAAAAAAAAGAGGTTACTTTGATTTCCTACTCCAGCAAGCGGTCACTTTCTCAGAAGGTTTGACAATGGATGGATCGAAGGTCTTTAAATCCCTCAGTGTCATGACCGGGAGTAAAGTGGTAAGCATATAATACTTCAGTTCCGAGTACACCAGGTAGGTTTAATCCTTTAGGATATAAGGTTAATAGGAGGAAGGGTTTATAGATGCCGATTGGATAAGTTGATGAAGGATTTCGGATAGAATCCGGTCGCGAAGAGGATGGATAGAGATGATGAAGATGGTTCTTTTCCTAATCGACTGCCGAGGTAAGAGACCTGCCTAGGTTAGGTACAGTCTGTTTAGGAATCCTCTTATTTGTTTGGACATTGAGGCAGTCTTGGGTGCTTGGGAGGGAGTAAATGAGGACAGATTGACTTTTGGTGAGGAGGAGCCCTAAAATCGACTGTGAAGGGTGGATGGATGATGTGCTAAAATTTTGTGGTCTTGTGGAGACAAAGGGGGCTTGTTTGGTTGAATTTACTGATGACTTTAGATGATGTCGTGTAGAATGAGAGAGAAGCCCCCCCAGTAGGTGTAAATGAGGAAGATAGGGTGACTTGGTTTTTGGAAGGTCTGA